>OX183136.1:23022644-23622644 GCA_945261195.1 Cryptosula pallasiana
CTAGTAATATATATAATGCTTCCATAGTTATCTCACATGATTGTGGCCAACTTCTTTGATTCATTGCTATGGTTCCACCTCGTACATCTATACTGCACTGATGAGGTCTAACGAGACCGCAACAGTACTGTCCGCGGTTGAGTACTATGCTCCAATACTTTGTGCTGTTGGTTGAGCACTCTCAGTACGAGGCTACCGCACTTGTTTGCATTATGCTATTGATAAAAAACATGGAAGAAGTAGTCATTGAATTTATGAAATAATAGTAAGCAGGAGTAGCAATAGCTAAACAGGCAATATTATTAAACCCATCTAATCACAAATTAAGGGCTTAATTTGAAGTAATTCTGCAGTTGGCGACTTCCTGTATCCAACAATATTATTACCATTCATTCTGTGTATTGAGAAACCGTGAACTGTCCTTTGCAGCCATTATGTCAAAGTCAACAAAATTTTGTGCTGCTACTCATTGTGATGACAAGACACATCTATTCCAATGGCCCTCTGGCACTCGTGGAGAAATTTGGACGAGATTCGTCAATGTGAAACGAAAAACAAAAGACGGTAAATTGTGGAAACCCGCAAAGTACTCCTCATTATGTTTTCGACATTTCTCCGAAGAGTCATTTCAGAACTACACTATGTACCAGATGATAAAAGAGGAAAAGATAAAGTAAGTATTGTTTTAAAAGCTTTGTTCTTTCATTGCAATTATCTCTTTGCTTGGTGACATGATTTTATATCCTTCTACTACAAAACAAATTTTGTAAATAATAGCTGTTGTCGTTGAAGGTTGATCTAAAAAAGTGATGCTCTGCCATCCATCCACTTGGAGCCTGGTGAGCAGGTTGATAGACCATCCCCTCGAAAAAGACAGCCAGCTGCGGAAGCACCAATGCCTGTTCGAGAGAGGAATGCGATTGTCAGGGACCAGTTAGCGCCGGAGTATGTTGTTGAGAGAGCTATTATTGCTTTTTGTTGATGGTCGTACATGTTATGTAGTTTATGCTTATCTGTCGTGCAGGTTGTGTAGTTTATGCTATCTGTTGTGCATGTTATGTGGTTTATCCTACCTGTCGTGCATGTTGTCGTTTATTGCATGTTTCAGATCTAACAAATCTAGCTGTCATCCCTGACTTTCAAATACTTGCTGCTGTTTCCAAGGATGGTTTTTCTAGCCTGATGTTGGATCTGCATGCTTGCCGTCAAACTCTTTTTAATGACGGCTTTTCCAGCCAGGCGTTGCTTGTATCGGAATTGCCCCACAAAGAGGCGAAACAAGGTTTGCTTCATTTTATGATTGCTTGCTGTACACAATTGTCATACATTCGTTGATTTTTTGCATTTTTTGAAAATACAGTTGGATAGTAATTTATGGGATAGTTTAACACCATGCTAATCTGGCTTTTGCCTAAAGTTTGTTTGTATCTTTAGTTGCCATCAACATCTTATTCAAGATGTTTCTTGTCCATCATGACGTTGTCACTAACACAGCCTGTATTACACTATTAAATTGTGATTGATTGCAGACTGAAAAGGATTCAAACTGGGTTGTTGATGAAGAGCTGTTTGAGGAAACGTATGAGGAGGTGCAAGAAAACAAGACAATCTAATGACAAACGTAAGGTTTTAATCTGATTCATATAACATGTAACATCATGGTGTGCGCGGGGAGTCACCTTGAAACCTCTTTGCAATAGCTTTCATATTACCGTGAATGCAATCTAGTAATTAGTGAATGCAATCACAAATACAAGAGTAGTTATTTACGTGCATGTACTTTTAGCGGAGGGAGATGGTATGATGAGAACAAGTACATTGTTGGGCATTCAAAGTTGATGACGCCGCTGGAAGTTTGTTGGCTGTGTTCGGCTCCGGCAAACGTTGAAGCTGTCTCAAGGGAGGGTGCCTACGTTCGGTTCAATGCCGTATGCACTCAGCCAGGTTGTGGGCACACATTTGTGTGGGAAACCACAGGCAGATGTGGTCGGAGGCCAATTATCAACATGCTGCTGGCTGCTACATGCCTATTTGCAGGAAGCTTGCCTGCGAAGTTCTTTCGTATCCTCACTCTCATCACTGTGATGTTACCAGCACTCAGGACATTCTTTGATCTTCAGAAAGAGTTCCTAAATGGGGTGAGCATACCGTGTCACAATCAGGTTTGTTTTGTCTTGTCATTTGACAGGTTTTCACCACCATCGCTAACCCTTTTGTTTTTGTTTAGGTGGTCAGGAATGTGCACAACAGAAAGCTAATAGAAGTGCACCAGCTGCTCATGGGCCAACAACTTCACGTATCTGGTGATGGACGATTTGATTCGCCAGGTCATTCTGCCCTGAATGGGACGTACACATTAATGGATTCGGAGTCTTCTCTCATTGTTTCCTGTGAAAAGGTGAAGGTAAAATATCAGATAATACAGAGGTTCATGCTTTGCCTGTTTTTGATACAACATTTTTATTTGGGATATGTTACTAATGTTGTAACTGATATTCTATACAGAGTACAAAAACCACATCATCGGTGGCTATGGAACTGGAGGGATTAAAACGTTTGTCGAGATTACTCGCAGAATGCTGGCTTATCTTTAACATGCATAACAACGGATCAACACCTATACATAGCTCAATACATCAGGGAAGATTGGAAGGATATCGTTCACTTCTATGATACATGGCACATTGCAAAAGGTACGTCAGCGGGATTGGTCGTAAATATTTGTTTGCTGCTAGTTTTTTTTACAGCATAGGTTCTCGATTTTCTATTAGAAAAATATATTTAGTTGTTTGTAACGAAAGCTAATTAAAATGGATAAATTGAAACTGTCAAAAAGTTAATCACCATTAATCATTGACACGTTTCAGCTGATCTTCTGTTACTCGTAATTTTGATCCTAATGCAAAAGTGCCCACTCGTTGATATATTGTGTTATTCGCATTGCTTGATCATGTGCCTACACAATAAGTTTGGTGTTGTAATATTGCAAAATCTTCTAGTTAGTATCGCTTCACTGCTTATTGCATTTAGTTCCAAAATTGCCACTTTATTTCAAGGTCAAGAGAAATAATTAATCGCAATGAATGTTACTTTTTAAAATAATCGTATACATTTTCAGGAATAAAGAAAAAGCTCCACAAGTTAGCCTCTGCCAAAAATGGCAACAACATTGTCGCAGCTTGGATCCCTGCGATAACCAATCATCTGCATTTTGTGGTGTGCCACACTGATGCACATTCCATTCTTCGTCAGGAGATGTGGAGCTTGGTGGTGAATCACATTTGCGATATCCACACACATGAGCACTTGAGGTGTATCGAGCGTGTACTCATGCTCCACTGAACAAGAAATTTTTTGCTGAAGACGGAAAGGAGTACAAAAGAGTATTTATTGATAGATGTAAGTAAAACCATGTGCTATACATGGTTTTGTGCTGTGCTGTGTCGTGGTTGTCCCTAAACAATTTGTTTATCATGTTAACGGAACAAGTATCAACTGAATATTTTACACTCAATTTTGGCCACAAATATAGAGGCAGCTTTAACTAATTCTCGACTGTTCCGAGCAGTTGCAATGGCCGGGGTATTGCCCACTTCAGAGCTGGAGTCTTTTCATGTTGATATTAACAGACATGCACCCAAAATGGAGGGATTTTCCTATCATGGACAGCTGTCAAGGTAGGAGTCTTATGTGCTGACATTATCGCTGGGTATCGCTAAATACTGATGCTAGTGTGATAGCGGCGCAATAGATGTGCCCAAGCAATAGTTGTTAAATTCTGACATCATGTTCACCACTGTTTTACGAAATCAATTTGACTGTTGTAGATTACAGTTGACTGTTATGCATCACAATGAAAACTGTCAAAGATCTATTAGACTCAAGGCAGATGGGGCACCTTTGCATGTTATTAAGCGGAGCAAGGCGAGCAGGCTAAAACCGAAGGCTGTGATTGTAAGAGAGGAAGCTACTTATGGTATGTCTTTGCTTTGAAGAGTTTTCATGGGAAAATCCATAAAACTGTCCTTACTATTTCATGCTTTTCGAGAATTGAATGTTGCTTCAAGTCCTTCATGTAGCTGCACATCCGTTTCTGTCAATGGTTTGAGTTATGAAATGGTTTTATTTCAGATTACGTGGATGACTTGTTTGCGGAACTGGAAATGCATATTGCTGAAAACAGGAAACCTATGTTTGACAGCACTGAACCGCCAACACTAGCCTCACTTGGTGAAGCATATGAAAGTATAAACCATGTAGTTTCTAAACATAAGTGTCGAGGGATGAGACTCAAGCCTCACTACATGAAAACATGAGAACTTTCCTAAATCGTTTTTTTAGGGCTTATCAATTACAATAAAATTGGCCCTGGCTTGGCTGAAACATCATGACATTAGTATAAATTTACTAAAAACTCTCTAGCAACGGGTATATGCTTTACATTTGGATACCTGTACAGTACTAACTTAACAGACCTCATTGTACACCTCTGCTCTCTTAGGCTTCACATTAGTTTTACTTGTTGACTGGTAATGCTGTCCAGCTCTTCTGATGGTCTAATCATGATTTTTATATTATATTTGAGTTTGTATTATATTTGAATAAGGATTAAATTACTTTGCAACAATCATTAAAATAAAATCTTTTTACAAACAAATTACTAATGCTTGTACAAGTGTTAGTCATCAAGCTGTATGCTAGTCATTCGCACGAATGGCGAACACAGTATACTGATAGTCTGCATAAGCCTCTTCATCATCGGTTGGTGGGAACATAGCTCTAACCATAGCATATACGCACGATGGAAGTGGCTGCCGTTCATTTCTACGAATGCCGAGGAAAGCCCAGAATATTAAAGACCTGTAGGCACACAGTCTTCTTTGCGCCATTAACATCTCCTGGATTCTCTCTTGGCTATACCTCTCACATACGACTAGGGTTTCAGCATCAGGATATCTTGGGCCTGTATGTGAAATATACAGCATTCTGACTAATTGATAGTAATGTGACTTTGTCAACTTCCCAGTCACTTAGAGAATAATCTACTAGTATCCAATACATACGGTGATAAGCGCAATAATTGTGGTACATCATTCTGAGTGGTGCAGGCTGCAGTAATTGTTGGATGTTGTCGCATTCAGTTATGCACCTCAAATCTTGCTGGCTGCGGTGCTCCCAGATGGGATGGTCTCTGCAGCAGGTGTTCATAGATGGAACTCTCCATATGTGACAGCTGTTGCAAGTACATATCTCATGCAGTTCCGGTGGAATATATATCTGTAATAAATAATACAATACTACTGTAATTTAATAATTTCTATTATCAGTAGTATATTATCTATTATTATTAATATTTATTTGCTTTTTTGCATACACCACCAGTCCTATATTTTCTATTACTGTTTGTGTGTTTATCCTGAGTAGTAGTATGCAGTATATTGTTACAATATACTGCATACTACTACTCAGGATAAAAACACATATTATTACAATAACTGTAATAATATATACTAAATAAATAGTAACCATTTATTATGTGGTACTTACATTCATTTTTTATTACTAAAAATTTATATATTATTCACTATTCACATTTATTTCCTATCTTTCCTTACATTACGTTTTTTCTCTGCTGTATAGTTCATCCAATAGGGTGCTTTTTTGTGTAAAACACATGTCTGTCTTCATGATGTATGACTATGATATGTTGTTGTTGTTACCACAATAAATATTGTTCTACAAATAAACCACCATGTAGTACTATTATTTACTTATTTGTCTTTGTACTTTCCTGAATCCATGATGATGATATTAATAAAAATGAAAGAAATGGTAGTAGTAGTAGTTTATAATAATTGTTGTGGTAAATTAAATAACAAACAATAATAATAAAAAATAATAATAATAAATGATATATAATAATAAATAATAAAGTGTTATTTCTTACATCTTCAGGACCTAACTCTACAATCTGAAGCACTGGCTCATCCTCATACTCTTCAATAATGTTTGCTGCCATAACTATATAAACCTAGCGAAGGTAAATATCAAAATAATTGCTGCAAGAAAAGCGGCTGGGTGAAACGTTGAAGAAAATAATATATCGCAATAATGAGGAAATTGGGATCGCTATATCACAGACGCTCACACATGAAACATGTACGTCTATGGATAAGGCTGCAACATTACGGTGTGACGTCAAATACTGTCAAATACTCAGGGTGGCAACGGCTGCTTCCGTTTTGGTTGCTATGCCATTTAACATGATTTTCTACCTCTTGTAACTTTAAATTGAGAAGACAATTCTAAAATATAATGCTACCATTGAGAAGTGCAGGTTCTAATGCCCCAGAAAAGTCATAGCTTCGCTGTGACTGCGGTTCATGTTTAAATTTTACTCAAACCTTAGCCAATTTGAGGGCACGGAACTTCAATAGCATTACACAACAGCATCATTTAGAGAACAAAGGAGATAGTCTTGTCTCACGGATAGATTTTGGGTTCCTTTGTCTATTTAAATGCCAGTTCAATACCTGTGGCAAAGAAGTTATGTAGTTATACTGAGTGGTTAAATAACAGCTAACAACTTTAGTCAACTTCAACTAAATATTGAATGAAGCTGTCTCTCAATTCCTTTTGGTAAAGTGCAAACTAGATTCAAACTATCAAATAGAAGACAAGGTAATGTCCAAACTTCCACACTGACAACAGCAATTCCAATCATAGAGTAATGCTTAGACTAAAAATTTGGACATTAGACCATCTGTGATAACAAACTAATGCTGCAAATTTTCAGCAAGTACTAGAGTTTTGAACGGAATAATTTTTAGACCCAAAACGCACAAATGAAACCAGTTTTAATAGTTTTCAAGCAAAATAAGCATTTTTAAGCGGTTGTTTTACCTGCTCAGCAATCAATCACAGTTTTTGTTATAGAAATTTTACCAACAAGCGATGTTCTATTTCACATACACTATTGAAAGCTTGGATGAGTCAAAATTAACAAAGTTATGTTATTCGTTAAAAGGTGTCTATTGGTTTGTCGAGTTCGAAAGTCAAGAACAAAAAAACTGCAATTTCAGCAATGATCACTTGCTAAAGTGTTACAAGTGACCGAAAAATTGACTACACATTTGTGTTCGACAAAATTTGCTTGAAAGCAAATGTTGTGATGAGACTCCACATGGACAAACTAGTGCAACCACCTAAGCAGAGCTAAGCAAACATTTAAATTCATTAAACAAACAATTGTACATTTATGGTTTGTCAATTTTGTGTTGTAAATACTCAACTAACTGTGACCAACATAATTTAGCTACCAAAACAACTTCAACATATTTTGTTCATCTAACCGATATGACAACATGTTTGTTAATGGTACATTGATCAATTTCAGTTTTTATAGACCGTTTCCAAATGCATTATTTGGGGCAGCACCTCTCCATCATAGCTTTACTGATTACCCACTTCCTATTTTGCAGTTAACAAGTTTGCTGTTTGCTTTTAAACAAACATGAAAAAACAACTGCTTCAAAAAATAGTGACCGATTTTTGGATTTGCACAAATATAGGTATGACAATCACTATGCAATGTTTAGTGTATGTACCAATGCAGCGCTATTGAGCGAAATTTTGTATCTATTGCCTTACTTAAAAAAGTTCGTTTTTAATACTTTTTGCAACTAAATTGAAGAAAACCCACATTTACAAGTTAACTGAGATGATAACTACTGGTTTAGCCCTGGCAACTTTCCATTTTGTTGGATGCTTTAAAATCTTGTAAATGCAGTAATCTTTTGTAAAATGGTGCCTAGAGATAAAAATCTTTTGATCGGTAGTTTAAGCTGGTTACATAACCAATGTAAGGTTGATGCGCTTGACCTAGAACTAGATTATGGTACAAAAACCTATCTCACAAATGGCTCTTGACAAAAATGGGTGCAAACTCTCTAATAGTTATCAATTTGTAAGCGATGTGCTGATGTAATTGACCTTTCCAAGTGTGGTTAGCATTTGTTTTACAGCTGTTAGATTTTTTCGCAGTCACAGTCAAGTTAAACAATCAACATAGTTTGAATGCGCTAGATCTATAAACTGCAAGAAGGGAGAGGTGAAAGCAACTTTCTGGGTACAAAGTTCAGAAGCTTTCTTTCGCTTGTGGATACCTTGTACTAGTCTTGTTCGTCAATAAATTAGCAAAAAATCACAAGCCCTAAAGTATAGGCCTACAAGCATTTCTTAGCTCTGTGGTGCTCTGTTTTGTGACACGGTAAGCATTTTAGGTTAATGAACCAGTTTTATAACTTAATGGGTAACCCTCACATGCTTTCTTGTTTTGAATAATAATTTTGATTTTTGAATTTAACTAAAGACATTTCATCGATATTAACCCAGAGTTGTTGAATTGACGGTTTTTTGGTGCTTTTGATTACTTCATTGATTATCTGTCAATTTTCAGTTTTATTCTACTTGCAACAATTATCTGGTTTTAATCCACAAAAATTTTTAGGTTTCACAGGCTGTTATTATTACCAAACAAAAACAAATAAGGAGTTTGTTGCTCAACAAGCATTTCCATTTGTCTTGTGTGCCAAAAGGGACACTACGGACATAAAGCTTTCACCATTTTTTCCCCTTATTTGCAGCTTCGAAAACTGTCAATGAGTCTCCAAATACTGTTGCATAATTAGCTTGAGCTGTTAATTTTTTAAAATTAAATTTTTGCTATCATATGTTAATACTATATGGTAGTTAGAATAGAAAAATCTTTTGTGCCAGCGAATCTCTGCACTTTCGGTAAATATTTTTGCAAACTTTTTGTGCTTGAGCTGGTGTTATCCAAAAGTAAAGAAAATTTTTCACTGTAATGTGTAATCAAAGAACAGTGCACAGTAAGTTCCATCACATTTCATAGCTAGTATGTAAGAAGTTACTACGAACATCTGTTGTGTAATAGCAAGAAAATTAATCTATCTCTATCTCACTTTAAACCATATCAAAGCAGTGGGAATAAGAGCATATTCAATCTGTTCACAAGAGAGAGATTAAACAGAAGTGAGGCAATTTGATGGTGGTGTAAGACTGTCCGAACATTCAATCCAGAAACAAGTACTAAAACAAAGCCATTCAATGGAAAAGCCTTTGAACTCTCTTAATTATAAAAAAAACGATTGTTCATGAAACACTTTTCTTCAATTATTTTTCAATGCCGAACTATCAGTCGTATTTTTACCTGTTGTCTGTTTTTCAAAATTGTATGCTGCTATATCCAAACCCAATCAAAATCAAATAGTGTAAGGTAACTTGAGAATTGCCCAAGGTGTTCTGCAAACTGACAATGTATTTGGATAAGTTCTACCACGTTTCATCTGAGGCAATTACTTGTAAACTGATGGCAAAAGATTAAAACGCTATGAATAAAAAGCTTGAAATGATTACAAAATAAGATATTACTTTTATCAGCACCACATCGCAATGAATAATATAAAAAGTTAGTTTGCAGATCAGTTTGTTTTTGCGACTCAGCTATTTTATGTACAAATAATGAAGCTGCTTAGTAGGTATTAATAATCTCCTGAATTTCTGTAAATGCTGTTAAATAATGATTTTTAACAGAAAAAACACTCTGGATGAAAAAAATGGTGACACAGCTACTGCATCATTTCTGTTCTCTTGCTTTAGTATTAAACTCTCAGAAAACATCTACATGCACCTAACTAACCACATTTAGTGTCGTATGTTCAAGCAGGTGCAGGATTACATAATCGACAATAATTCCTTTATGTGCTAAATAGATTATTGACCAATGGGTTGTAGCAGATGTGAAACATCATTTCAAGGACATATTTGGTGTGTTGACAAGTTATGAGAGCTTCAGACTGATAATGTACATTGCAACAGGCATTGTGTTCGCTTTCTTTCAAAAGGTTTTGTTACAGGCTGTGTTGACTTTGAGACAAAAACAAACCAAAATCATTATTTTTTTTCCTAAAATGTTGAATCATATTTTTATAGTTGAATGCATTTGGCAAATGGTATTTTTGAGAAAAATTTAGTTTTAATTTCATTAACAACTTAGGTAAGCTAAATTTAATATAGACTATTTCAGTCTGTTCCGTTTATTGTTTTGCTACTGGTATCTGAGCAATAACCTGCCGCTAGCTAAATTCAGCTTTTTTGAGACTGGCTTTAAATCTAAATTGATTAGCTCAACTGTTAACAATGATCAAGGAGGTAGATTATAGAATTTAAGCTATTGCCTCCATAGGAAAACAATGGAATCACAAGTGTTGGGTTTCTGAGATATAACAAACATAGATGGTGTTCGCATATTGTGAAAAAAGTTTAGCTTTATAGAATGTGGTTTTTGTTATTTTTTGTTCTTGCGATGCTGGAAATAGCTAACAAGCAAGTAATTAAAAGAATATTGCATTATAGTCAAGCATCTTTGCATGACTAGCTATAATGCGACATTGTTTTAATGTAAAGTACATGGGTATAGCACAAAGTTAGTAGAGATGAAGCACCACAATATTGTGATACTTCATCTCTACTAACTCTCTGCTCTGTTCATATACTTTACTGAAGCTGGTTTCAAAATATATTATTTAAAATCAAGCTAATAACATTGAAAAACTTTTTTCTGTTTCGCAGTGGGCAACAGAAGATATTGGTACATAAACTATTTTTTGCTAATGTGCAATGGAGATTTCATCTACTTGCAAGCCAGACAGCAGTTATAGAAGAAAATGAATTGAATAGCTAACAACTCATCAGTTCAGAAGCTTGCTTGGCATCCTTTGTCAACCTTTGCCACATATGAAACTGCTTTGTGGTTAGCTTATTGTAAAGCATTATGTAACTCTTGCCTGCGCACAGTGGGAAAGCAGTGCATAGCAACCCGGTTCAAACCATATTTACTTTGGTTCCCTCGTTCACATAGCGACAAATGATTGCTGAAGTCACTATTGTATTGTTCATGTTTTCTGCTTAATTACATTTTGCCCAATAAACAAAGTCATTACTGATATGCATTCTGATTTTAATGTTTAAAAAACACGATTTTGAGTGTAGATACTAACTCTTAGTTTTTGAAAATGTAACAATGGAATTTACGTAAAACTTAAAAGTGGCAAGACTATTTCACCAGTGTAATATAATGCCACTATTACCTCAGTAGCATTGATGGATGGTTTATTTGCTTACTTCACTCTCTATAGCATAGCAAGGGTGCAAAATGATTATGTAATATTCCACAATATTCTTTGTGTTGAACAAATACAATAACTTGAACTATCAGCATACTCACAGGCAGGTGCGGTCAGTAGGTCAGTACTTGTTCCCTTGTCTATTTCAATTCCAATAAGTAACAGCAAACATATTGTTGAAATGCTGACACATGAATAAAGCATTGTAAAATATAATATCACTTCACAAAATAAGATACTTTGCTTGGCAAACTTTAGTACAAAAAGACTTCGGACTCAAAGTTTCTCTCCAGCATTACCGGAATGTGATAATGAGACCATTTGAGATTCTGAATACACTTTACTGACTCATTAGATACTTTGGTTACCAGGTTTATATTTAATTTTTTTATAACAACAGAAAAATGATATATTCCATCCGTCAAGTTTTTGTTTTTTTACCCATGCGGTCTTATAACGACAATTTTTCTATTCCATGGAGCATGAAAGAAATGAGTCATTTGATTAGCTTCTATAAGGTGGTTTTAGTTATTCGTCACATTGAAAAATTTCAAAATCACTTAATTAAACACAGCTAACTAGCCACCTCAGCCAGAAAATTTCCAAATATGGTGATAAGGATAAAATATCAGAGTTTGCATTCTGTTGACTGTAGTGGGATATAATGACTCATACTTAAAGCTAGGCAATTACATAACAAGCCTTAAGCCTGGAGCTGAGAACAAAACATGTATAGCCCTTACCAGCCACAGTTACTAAACAATGAAGTAGTTGTGGCTGAGAGCTTTAGTTAGTTGTTAGTGGCATTGCAGTGGACTTGGCTGCCACAGCTTGCTGCTATTTGTGTTAAGTGGACTGTTTCAACCATATTGCTAGAATGTGGAAAAGTGACCATTTACGTGATATTTTACTTGATCATAAATAAAGCTGAGTTTGAAGGGACTATAAAGCTATTTTCAGGTAAACAAAAGGTGTAGAGTCAACTAAAGACAGGTAAGTTGTAAGTATTGAAAAATCATCTTGCGGCAATTGCATGTTAAAAGTCGCAACTAAAGGTTGCTAGAGAAACCAGAAAAAAAATTGTCCGGTCCAAATTTGGTCACTTCTAGCGCTGCAGATAGTTCCACTTTATTGTGCAATGCTTTTGTAACAATTGTAAGAGCAGTACTTTTCTTTGTATGTAATCATTTTTGTTCACAAATTCTCATATAAACTAGTGGTTAGAAGTAGTAATATATGAGCAGATCTCCCTACCAAGTGTTTTTTTGTGGATTTGATCTTGGAGTTTAGGCAATGGGTTACGACGTTGGATGAATTCGCCGAGTTTATATTGTATTTTACTTGAGGGGTATTTGAGTGGCATTTGAATGGCATTTAAGTGGCATTTGAGTTTTGATTATTTTTTTACTTAATTTGAACTTATAGCATATACATTTTGAATGCATGACATTCAAGTTTTGATAATTTTTTTACATAACTCGAACTCATATGATATTTTGAGAGAGAGAAGAGAAGAATGAGGAGAGTACATTGAATTAATATATGATTATATACATTTATTACATAATAAGTAGCAAAATATTCTTGTATAATATAGCTAGAGTTAGTAAATACTAAGTAATTCAAAGCACTACAACTTGTAATGACAATCAATGGTTGATAGTCTTTTTCTTTACAATGTTGTCATTGTTGTACTGATGTTATAACTTAGGAAGGAAGACTTCTGTTCTATGTGCTTTTGATTCCATAATGAACTAAAATAAAAAGTTATGTATTAGTATAGGATGATTAAACAAAAATGTAAAATAATTACATGAATTTGAATTATAGTTCTTTTTACATTGGTTAGTTAACATTATATAGTAAAGGGAAGTAACTCACCAAGTTATATTGTTCGGTTTGTTTTTTCTTGAGCATAATTTTCATCAAGTGTTTTTGATTCTCTCTCTTCTATCTAAAGCAAAACAAAAAATAATTGCTTTATAAATAAATATTATGTAATTGGAAGTATTACTTATATCAGTTAGTTTACATTAAATAAAAAATACTCACTATGTTGTCTTGTCTGACATGCTCTTTTTGAATATAGTTTTCACCAGGGGGTGCTGGTTCTCTCAAAGATGTAGAAGATGTGTTTCCCACTCCCATTGAAAGCACTAAGACCTTGTTCTCAACAACCTCATCTGTAGTAAAGTACTTCATCTGGTTGGAATCATCAAGTTTGTTGGATAGGTTTTGAGCCGTTTCTATCGCTTGTAATGCTGTGAATGTGATTATATCATGTCGATGATAACCAAATCTACTAACTTCACGATTTCTTACAAGTATGACTCCTGTTCCAATTTGTTTGACGTTGCTAGCGTGTTTTTCAGGTATATATAGAACTCCCATCATCAAACCATCATATTGCAAACATCTGTAGTTTACCAGTAGCGCATTCATCACCACATCTCCATTAGGTAATGTTAACTGAGTTGATATTTGAGGAGATTCAAAACTGATTACACTTCCAACAGCAAATTGCGAGAGCATTGCGATACGAACCATACTGATCAACTGAGTAGGTGTTTTTTTTTTATTAATCTACTTAGCTGTTTAGCTTCCTCAAGGGAAATATTGGATGGGAAGTTGATAGGGTGAAAGATTGGATGCTTGTCTGAATCGAATCCCATAAAAACCACCAGTTTTGGAACATCTGGTTGTGTTGGAGCTAATTTGTTGTAATCCTCATTTCTCACCATAGACCTCACTTGTCGTCTGTTGCCAAATGTTTCGACATTGTAGCGGATAATGCATAAGTTTTTATATACATCCTCAGTTGGTCGTTCGATGGAGACTATCTCGAGAAGTGATGGTGTTTGATTTAAGCGAAGTGGTTGAAACCTTCCAATCATTACTCTGTCATTGGTATGGCAAGAATTGAGCAAACTAGCAGCATTTTTTGACAAGCAGGAAAGATGAGAAGGAGATGGTGCTTTCAAAGTTCAAGTATAGTCAATCGTTTTATTTCTATCCGAATCCCATGGCTTTGGTCGAATTGTGTTCAGTTTCCTTCTTATTATATGTGAATCAGGAGGGATATTTTCTTTATCATCAGAGTATGGTTCGAATGTTGAGAGAAATGAGGTATTACGGTCTTCATTCATATTCAGAGCGTTCAGTCGGAAGTTGGAACTGAAAAGAGAGTAAAAAATATGTAACAAATGGGTGGAATTTGAAAAATATTTTGAAAAGAATAAACTAACTAGATATTTATAAAATAAACACATAATCAAAACCATAATAATTTTTCTGATGCGTTATGGTGAAACTATTTGATCTTTTATTAATAAGAACAAAATATTAAAACATAAAATTAACTTTCTGAAGTATTATAGCAAATCTAGTTGAAGTTTTTTATCAGTATATGTTAAAGAATTATTTAGTGTTTCTCACCTTATTGACTGAAAGTCTTTCTATAGTTTCAAGTAAATGTAGTAGTTGGTGTGTAGATGTTGCTTCCTTGCTAGCTATTGTAGAACTGGATGCTTTCTGTGTGAAAACACTGGTTCTTAAATAGCTAAAGCTGTACTAATTAACCCTATGAAACCTTTATAATATATCTATGACTCAGCAGTTTTTTCACGCGATATTCCCGCGAAAGCTTTGGTTTTTATTCGCGTGAAAATTATTTTTTTTACTCCCGCGAAAGCAATGGTTTCTATTCGCGTGAAAATAAACTATTTATTCCCGCGAAAACATTGGTTTGTATTCGCGTGAAAAGAAAATATTTATTCCCGCGAAAGCAACGGTTTCCATTCGCGTGAAAATGAAGTATTGATTCCCGCGAAAGCTTTGGTTTGTATTCGCGGGAAAATAAAATTTCTATTCCCGCGAAAGCAACGGTTTCCATCTGTGTGAAAATAAATTATTTATTCCCGCGAAAACATTGGTTTGTATTCGCGTGAAAATAAAATATTTATTCCCGCGAAAGCAACGGTTTCCATTCGCGTGAAAATGAAGTATTGATTCCCGCGAAAGCTTTGGTTTGTATTCGCGGGAAAATAAAATTTCTATTCCCGCGAAAGCAACGGTTTCTATCCGTGTGAAAATAAATTATTTATTCCCGCGAAAACATTGGTTTGTATTCGCGTGAAAATAAAATATTTATTCCCGCGAAAGCAACGGTTTCCATTCGCGTGAAAATAAAGTATTGATTCCCGCGAAAGCTTTGGTTTGTATTCGCGGGAAAATAAAATTTCTATTCCCGCGAAAGCAAGGGTTTCCATTCGTGTGAAAATAAATTATTTATTCCCGCGAAAACATTGGTTTGTATTCGCGTGAAAATAAAATATTTATTCCCGCGAAAGCAACGGTTTCCATTCGTGTGAAAATAAAATATTGATTCTCGCGAAAGCATTGCTTTGTATTCGCGTGAAAATAAAATTTTTATTCCCGCGAAAGCAACGCTTTCCATTCGCATGAAAATAAATTATCTATTCCCGCGAAAACATTGGTTTGTATTCGCGTGAAAATAAAATATTTATTCCCGCGAAAGCAACGGTTTCCATTCGCGTGAAAATAAAATATTGATTCCCGCGAAAGCATTGGTTTGTATTCGCGTGAAAATAAATTTTTTATTCCCGCGAAAGCAATGGTTTCCATTCGCGTGAAAATAAATTATTTATTCCCGCGAAAGCATTGGTTTGTATTCGCGTGAAAATAATTTTGTTATTCCCGCGAAAGCAACGGTTTCCATTCATGTGAAAATAATGCTGATTCATAGCAGTGCAACTTAAGCTATATAAGAAGCACTGTTTTCATACAGAAAGCATTCACTTCATCGTTAGTAACTGAAGGAAGAAGATCTACTACATCATCATCTACTACAGCCCTCCTTCTTCATCATTTGAGTTACATAGGAAACAGCTGAAGTTCAAACAACTATGTATATAATTCATCTAATTCAAAGAAAAACAAGTCTTCATTTGTGATGTAAGTATTTATATTTCGTTTTAATTGTAATCAATTTAAGCGTGAAGACATTTTCTGAACAAAAAACAAGATTATTCACTAGTTAAGATATCAAAAAATGCTGTATGTAAGTTTTAATTATGTTTATTCTTATTATTTCAGGGCTTCAAAATGAAAAAAGTACTCCTTCTTCATCCGAATTTTATAGAAAGCAGCTCTCAAATTCAAACTAACTGAAGGAAGAAGATCTACTACATCATCATCTACTACAACCCTCCTTCTTCATCATTTGAGTTACATAGGAAACAGCTGAAGTTCAAACAACTATGTATATAATTCATCTAATTTAAAGAAAAACAAGTCTTCATTTGTGATGTAAGTATTTATATTTTGTTTTAATTGTAATCGATTTAAGCGTGAAGACATTTTCTGAACAAAAAACAAGATTATTCACTATTTAAGATATCAAAAAAATGCTGTATGTAAGTTTTAATTATGTTTATTCTTATTATTTCAGGACTTCAAAATGAAAAATGTACTCCTTCTTCATCCGAATTTTATAGAAAGCAGCTCTCAAGTTCAAACTACTAGGAATATCATTCATTTTAATTCAAAAGAAAGACAAGTCTTCATTTCTGATGTAAGTATTTACGTTCTATTATAATAGTAATCAATTCAAGTATATTGAAAAACAATTGAAACCTTAGTCTTTTTTTTATTTTTTTGCTATAAAGCATTATCATTTTTTTTAGAATAACAACGAACTAGATCAAAAGGAAAGAACTTTCCAACAAAACTTCAACTTGAGTAATAACTGAAGCTACTACTTATATTATATATAAATAATGTGTCGAGTAACAAACAACAGATATGTAGCAAACACTATTTATAATGAAAAAAAAGAAATGCGAAAAACTCGGAATTGCTTCGAAACTACTAAAGACTGCACTGAATGGATAGATGATAGTTTACTCGTTACTTCGTCGTTGTTTTTACAACGAAATTTTCCTGATACCACTGCAATCACTTATGTCGTCGCAACTTATCCGGATAATCACTGTAGTCTTTTGTCATTAAAATTACAAAAAACTATTGCGCAACTTTCCCCAGCGGACTTTTTCAAGTTCATTTACAATGAACTCTCTTTTTATGAAAGAGAGGCTTTAATGCTAGATGAAAGTTATCGAAGAAAATCATTTCTTACAAATTGGAGACGAGTAGGTAAACATTGTGGTGAAAACATGGCTGCAGCTGGTTTCTATAACCTTGAAAAAGACAACGCTGTTCGATGTGTTTTTTGCCAAGGGGTATTACTAAACTGGAAGGATGAAGATGAACATCCGATGAAAGAACACGCTAAAAGTTTTCCGTTTTGTCGATTTGTTAGAGGATTTAACACTCACAATCGTCTGTATAGACCTAGGAAACTACTTGCAGATGAAATGAAAAACATCTCAATTGTCAAAAGTTATACGATGGAAGAACAAAAAACCAGAAGAGGAGATTTAACTGCAGAAGTATTACCTCTAGGTATATCAATTGATCGTGCTGATACACCACGTTTTGCTACTGAAACATCTAGAGAAGACAGTTTCAAACAATGGAAGGGTAAAGTCTCCATGAAACTCCTTTCCAATGCAGGTTTCTACTATACTAAGTTCGGAGATAGTGTAAAATGCTTCTTTTGCTCAGGTGAACTTAAAGAATGGGAAGAGAGTGATCTACCGTGGGAGGAACACTGTCGATGGTTCCCGGACTGTTATTTTTTACTCGGGAGTAAAGGTGAAGAGTATGTTGAGGATGTTTACATGCGAACGGAAAAAGGCAAAAGGTGTAAGCGACGGGTTGAAAAATATTGAGAAAAAGTAAAACAAATAACGCACAACAATGACACCGAACAAATGAAACTTATTTGCAAAAAACTAGGATACAGTCAAAACGATATCGAACAAGTTTTAGTGTTAAATGGAAAACCTTTTGAGCGAATAGGTTTTATGATTGAAGCCTTACATATTTTTGAAAATGATTTTACAACTGTTGAGAATTCGTCAACACTGTTAAAAAATGATGCTAAATCAATTGATTCGTTAAAAAAAGATAAAGATCAGACTAAGCAAAGCAAACTCGCTCAATGTGTGTCTGAGACGCATGAAAAAAAGTAATTGCAAATCATATCTCTCTTCCATGTGGTCATCTCATTTACTGTAGTGAGTGTAAGGAAAAAGCGCTTACTGAATGCTCATCAGAAGTAAAACCTTGCCCAATCGATGGTTGTCAGGTTGAAATTAAAGCATTTATGAAGATCTACATGAGCTAGCATAACAATTAACCTCAAAAAAAAGAAAAAGTAATGAATGATTAAATAGGTGTTTCAATTTGAAAACGTATCATTCGCGTTTTGTAATTTAACGGAATAACAACAAATATGTTACGTGTTGAAGACTTTGCTCACCAAGAAGCTTCCGATGCTATAGGACCTAAGACTTTTTTGGCTGAGGTTTCTGATGAAATGTTGAGGATTTATTTTACGGAGGAATGTGTATACTGTGTACTAGGAGGAAGTTTTTACAAGCAAGCAACCAATCTATCGCTACTAAGCTGTTACTGTTCACACGTTGATGACAAATGTATCACTTGTAAAAGATATGCTGAAATGGTTGAAGGTGCTACACCTACCAAAAAAGAATTGGGTGATGCTATCGACTGGATTGATAGAAGACAAGTTTTGAAAAATGCTAAAATGGGTTTTTTGGTGCATGATGAATGGATTAATGCTTTTTTGGATCTTTCCACTGATGATTTGAAGTCTCCCTTTTTGTTAACAAATTTGAGAGCACGATTAAATCCCTACCTATTACCTACTAGTCAGAGCAAACTGGCTTATCAACGACTAAAGGATAAATTACTTGCGATAGCAGAAGGATATCCATACGCTTACACTCTTGATGAAAAAGAAGACTCAGTCAACCCGATAATAACTATTGATTCGACAAATATATCTGAAGACTCATAAAAGAACTGCTACAAAAAAAGTTGCTTCATTTATCTCTGAACTACAGCAGAAACATGAGTGGAAAAACTCAAGGATTCAAGTCAATTGGTACATTGGCTGATTTTGTTCCTAAGTTCATAAGGACTCATTTTGAACACATTCCTTTAGAGCGTTCGAATCCTCTTTTTGTTCAACTCATCACCGAAGAAGTATTTTATTTTGTGTGCTTTTGAGCTGTAATTGTATTTCAAGAGCAAATCCTCTCGAATGCTTAATCTGTTCTAGGAGCTTTGATCCAAGAGTATGCTGTCCGCAAGCCAAGTTGATAGATTTTGAAGATCTCAAAAGAGCGATCGAACTGATTGATATAAAGCAATGTTTGAAAGATGCTGAACTCGGTGATTTGATAGATATTTCGATTTTAAGAGGTTTGACTTCATTTCGCTGGACAGAAACACATGTTCTTTTGTCTCAATCTCGATTGGAACCATACTTACATTTTGGTAACCACTTTGATGAGATTGTTTCACATCTTCAAAATCGGTTGAGAGAGCTGAACAAGCCGCTAGCCTCTTACGTATAAATAGAAAAAACATCAAGAAAGAAAGTATTCAACTTTCAACACTGAAAGCGAAAACATTTTAAAAAATGAGCCGCGTATTTATCTTGCTACTGGCACTAACATTTCCCAATGTTAGTGGAGTATTCTATACCAACGAAATTGATGAATGTATAGCCGGAGCTATGGATAAAAATGATGTCTTGGTTTTTTCACCTTTCGAAAGGACTATACGATATAAAGATGAAAATGGAAAAAACTGTGTGCGACTCTACCCTCCCGACTTATTATATTGTGGTTTTTTCATCCCTCAAAGCGCTTCTTGGATCTGCAAGGACACAACTTCTACAGATTCTGTGCCTTGTGATACACCAACAAAATACACTCTGAATCAGGAGGAATGCGCAATAGGGGTTAAAAATAATACGGAAGGTCTTACTCAAAATACAAAACTATTTTGGAATGATGAATTATGTGTATTTGAATACAACACCTCACGTTTGATTTGTCCACCAACAGAAGAGTTTGAGACAACCAACTTTGCATGTGTGGAATGCAATCGTTTGACCAACGAGGAGCCAAAAATAGCTACTATCATCACTAACATCAATGGTATTGAAGGTGTAAATTTGTCATTTTCGAGTTTTGAAAGTTTGAAGTCTGTTCAAAACAAGATTATCATCAGTATCACATGTCAAGGAGATACCAAAGACAAATGCAATCCCAAGGTTATAAATATAGAGCTTTAGTTGAAGCATATTAACCAAAGACCACCGAAATGCAAGGCAGTTAACTCTAGATGATGAAAGCATAAACTAGGTTAAAAGTCTCTCTCTCTGAATAAAAAAAAATGAGATATTGCATCTATCTCCTATTATTCCCAATCCTAAGCGGTTATTGTCTTGTAACAGAGATTGAACCATTCACTTTATCTCATAGAGCGTCTGGATGTTTTCGGGGAATTCTTAATATGGAAGCGGTTGATTCAGTAACTCGTATTTTAAGAAAAAACTTAAAATATTGTATGCTTAGACTCACATGTTTCATGGAACCTGCTCACCTACGTAGAAGCTGTGACACTTATGATATGTGGCCTCAACACTACTTTGTTTGCAAAACCGATGAAGCTTTAAATTACATTCGTTTATACGATGAAGGATTACTAACTACGACTCGAAGAACAACTCCAACAACAACCACTGCAACTCCACATACAACGACAACAATCACCACAACTCCACAGACAACGACGACAACAACCCCGACGACAACCACTACAAACAAGCCAGTAGTTCCAGCTTTATCACCATCAATTCCATCTCTTCCACAAGCTCTGGGTTTAGTCGATTTAATTTTGGAACAACCAAGCCCTACAAACTCTACTATATACAATTCTGAAGAAATCGAAACTACTACTGATTGTGTGTGTGATAGATACATCATATGCGAAAACAATTCAGTATCAATTACAAATTCAACACCGTCGATTTATAGAGTTTTTATTTAAAATGATTTGGAGGGTTTTTCAAAACTTTCTCTGTCTATATCGGAAAATAGTAAACTTAAGCTTGAAGAAAATCTTCTCATCATCATTGAACCTGAATGTGATGATATTTCTTGTAAAGTCATCAAATACTTTACAAATTAAAAAGTTTTTATAGACTTTAACTCTATATATTCAACTTATTACACTCTATTATGATATCTATTTTATCACATTCTCCTTTTTTGTAAATTTGTACAATTAGATGAAATTTAACCATTTAGAGAATGATTTCTTTTTGCAAAAAATTTATGAAAATTGAATGAAATGAAAAAATATTTCACCAAATACCTTTTTTTTGTCAAAGAAAAGTGTAGAATAAAGAGCTCACTCAAAAATTGATTTCAATACAATGGACTACTGAATTATTATATCATTTTCAATCAGATATATGTAGATACATACAAACGGATGAAAATCTCTCATCATCCACTTTTTCATTTGAAATGATATTGGAACTATTTCAAGCTCACAATATTTAACATGTTCTCTTTATGTATCCCTACTTATTATACAATAAATGTATATATTCACATATTGTTTCATTTTTAATCATTGGATTTATTCAGTGTAGATGTATCTGTAGAATTATCAAAACTTAAATGTCATACATTCAAAATCTATATGCCATATAAGTTCAAAATAAGTAAAAAAATAATCAAAAACTCAAATGCCACTTAAATGCCATTCAAATGCCACTCAAGTACCCCTCAAATGAAATACAATATAAACTCGGCGAATTCATCCAACGTCGTAACCCATTGCCTCAACCCCAAGGCCAGAACCACAAAAAAAACACTTGGTAGGGAGATCTGCTCATATATTACTACTGTTAGAGCTGAAAAAGTGGTCATATATTTTTTTTATAAAACTTTCCTGTAGATTGGTTGCCTCCGAGAAATGCATCTGAAGCAAATTTTTCCGCTATGGTTTGCAGTCATGCTGTCTTTTTTGTAGTATGTTTGTTCACGCCCTGAAAACTTAAAAATATCTAGCAACTTTTCATGTTTAAAATGTGTCTCGTGACGTTTTTGTGAATTGTCTGAAACACTGTGAATTACATATTATGTTTGAAACACATTTGGCCTATGTTGTCTTTCAGTCCAAAACTCTCCTTCTTGTAGACATTCTAAAAGCAACGATACTTGCCAAGCGACAAAAGACAACCTGTGGGGAAAACAACACATACTTGGAAAAGGTGAACTACTGAGGCTAACAACTTATGAACAAACACAAAGCATAACTTAGGTCCCAGCTTCTTCTGTATAATGAAAATGCGCAATGCATGACAATTTCCAATACTTTCAGTTTTTTTTAATAAAACCAGGCATGGAAGAGTTATGTGCTCATGCAGTCAAAAAACTAAATTATTGTAAACAAAAACTTTTGGATGCATTAGGTCTGTTGTTGACTAAGTTTTTTAGAATATTGTTTAAAAGCCCTAAGCGTTTCGCTATGGAAAAGTGGAGTATAAAATATTTTTTGCTGAGTTCAAATTTCATTCTGGAAAACCAAATTGTCAATAAATTTAGTTTTGAGGGAATGAAAGTTGAGTATCACTGCTATATGTGTCAAACTATCATCTCCTGTATCAAAAGATTATCATCTATACATATGTTATAAACTGATTGTTTGGCCAATCTGGGTTCAAATCGTTAGTTCTCAATTTTTTAGCAGATAATTATTCACAAACAGCCACCATTGTCTATGAGTTTTGTAGTACTAGCTGAAACGAATTTCGTTTATTTTTGTTTACTTTGCGAGCATTGGATAAAACGTGTTGCACTGTTTCACTCTGCCTTCGTTTGTAGTCAACCTGTATGGAAGCCTGCTAATGCAAACATTGAAGCACTCATGGACATGGGTAATCTTATCAATGCTCGCTAGTGTAGCAAGCGTTTTACAGTTAATCTTAAAATTGGGAGTTGAAAAAAGAAATGAACACACTTATGTGGTGTTATCATAATTTTTTTAAGCATTTAAATGCACAAGATGCAGAAAGTGCCATGGGAGCATCTATAACAGGGAAAAACGAGTTTTATTCCAAAAACTTCAAATTCTTTTTTGATAGCAATGAAACCAATACTATATTTATACTTTTGATGAGCTAAAACTTATACAATTGTTTTGGTTAACGTTATGGATTCTTTTTGAATTTGATTTTGTAGTTTATATTCTGTGAATTGAAGTAAATTATATTCTAGCTAGACCATAGTTTGACCAACCGAAGAGCATTTATCAACTTATAAACTTGAATTTCTTGGATTTCGATTTTCCATTTAAGTGTGTTCGCTTTTAAGAAACGAAACAAACCGTACATCTCACTTTTTGTGTTAATCATACTTCATTTTTGTAGTTAGAAAAAATCAACTTTTAAAGTTTTATTTTTATTCTATAATGTTTTGAGCGTCAGTTGTGCGGAATTTTACTTCACGGTTTTTACATACGATCTTGAAATAGAAAATGCAATTTTCTTTCACATTTTTTTTATAGTAAACACAAGTGTAGGGACCACTACCGCAAGTAAAGCAACAAACACTATCGATGGCATTATTATTCCTATGATGACATGAAAAAAAAGGTATGTTCCTTTTTGATCCTACAATGAATAAAAAAGTATTCACTCAATTTTATTTTTCACTCACTTTGTTGTTTTAGCTATAACGATTAAGGGCATTAGCGTGCTTTTTTTACTTCCTTTCTTTTATGAATCCAAGTAATCCTAGGCCCTGAGTTCTTGCGGGAAATTTGGTAAAAATTAATTTCAATAAAAGGCTATACCTAAAGGGGTGGCTAAACACACATACATTTTGCCGGGATGCGGTGAAAATGTGTTTTTTTTTTCTTTGCAAGCTACGTTTTTTTTTTACAAAGAGATGCTCACTTTCTTAGACCAACATGTTGGTCAACGAAAACGTTCTTTGCCTGACGCTTCGGTGACTGGACAATTAATATTAAAAACCCGTTGTCGATTGGATAAAATGTAGAGACGAAAGTCGACGACTCCAATGAACTTTTTTTATAATTCAACATTGACCTGGTCATTACTGCTTGGCCAACAGACCATTTGTTACTTCTATCAAAGAGGGTACGTTTTATTTATAAAAAACTAATTATTATTTCTAGACGTTATCTATTTATTACAGATAATAAATCATTTATCTAGTATTATAAAGAAACATCATAAGTATTTAATTATTTTAATTTATATTTGTCATAGTTTTCATAATGACTATTTTCAATAATTGTCTTCTTTGCCTCACTAGACACTCCGTAGTGTTGCGGTGATCAATCATCTGTGTGTGTAGCCACTAGAGCGACGCTACGAAACGTATTTTCCGTCATATTCCTACGAAACATAGGTGTGAGTAGCCACGGCTTTAGCAGTAGCTATAATAAGTGGTCTTTATAAGAAGAAGACAATTCCAGAATGAGACAATCTTGTTTCAAGAAGTGACACGGATGCTTCTGTTTTGACTGCAGGATTAAACTTGACACATTGGGTCTTTCATTTAATGTTCAGTAAATCAGAATTTACATGTGATTTGTACTCCATAGTCTACATCGCTGCTCGCTGCACAATCTCAGGAGCTTTGATCACATGAAAATTTTAAATTACGTAACTCTGCTATGTATTTTCTTGTAAGACAATCTCTTCTTTTTAGGAGGGCAGAATTCAGGGACTACTTACTTCTTTGTGTACAAAATTTGTGCTGTCAACCAATTGCAGAGGTTCTTCTTAAATTTATTGAAATGCTTATAAATAAATTTCTCGGTAAACTTTGAAGACGAAGGGTAAAAATGACGTAAAAATGGGACAAAACAAAGCTGAATAATGTGCTACAAGCTGGTTGTCAAGACATTCATATATATTTTTCTAAATTAAAACTTTTGCGAATTTTTATCACTTTGTTTTTCTAATTCTTGAAAGAATTATGTAGTACTATGAGAACATGCATTATCATTGATACAGTGAATTGCGTTTTGTACGTAAATGATGGTGAAACTGGTGTTTTTGTTGCAAAGTTATCCCCCCTAAATTGAATAGGTACAACTACCCAGAGCAGATGCTGGCTGCAAATGTGTAAGACATTACAAATGCATAAGAAACTCTTAGAAAAGTGATGGGCAATTTTTTGCGGTCTTAGAAATATTTTACGACACGGTTGCTGAAGAAAAGTGAGCATTAAATCTTGCAGAAAAAGTAAGTTGATTCTTTTTTGGTACCACAGCTTTCTGTGCTTGTTTTTACGATTCATGCACGCTTTCCGGTTGGTTTTTTATGGAATTATTTGGGTTACGTAGAATGTGACTGTAGTTTATTTTTATTTAGAGTTGCACCATATAACTGTTACAGCAAGTATCAACTGGTGAATAAAGGCCACAAAACCACATAATGCCATCAATATGTAAAAAAATATTGTTTGATCTGCTTTACCAATCTAAAAAAGCTTATGCACACTTTGTTTTTCAGGAGGTGTTCATTGTGCTTTGTGTCAACTAACTCCAGAGATGACTAATGGTGGTAGAGTCAACCAGATCTGGTGTAAAAACATTAGCACCTAAATTTTTATACAGCAAACGATGGGCTGTTTTTGGTAAGTTCAATCCTCTAGGAATAAACTTGGGAAATGTGCAACTAATTATTTTGTAAGTTCTGCATCATCAATCAAACTGGTAACGGATTATGAAATGATAATCAAGTGCTTGGCAAGTTTGTGTAAAGCAAATACGGCAAATGTGATCAGTTGTTCTAATTCTCATACACAGACTGATTTCGTTGTCAGCTGATAACGTTGAAGTGTTGCTAAGACTGCTTCAAGTAACAAAGTTTCTCAAACTCACTTTATAACAGTTACTACAAAAACTGCTAGAGCAGCAAAGGGGGAGTTAATCCTTTGATTTCTTGGTGCACAGCCAAACTCTCACTGCCGTTTTATGGAAAGTATTTTACCATTATTTTCTTATGTTAAAAGTGGTGTGTGCAAAAGCTGATGCCGAAAATCACACAACTACATAAATTGCAAATAACATCTACAGCTAGTTGTTCCCCAGAGCATGGTTTTCATGATCATTTTACCCCCTTTAAATGGCAAACTGACCAACTTTAATTTTTGCTCCGTGCAACTCGAGCCGTTGCAACTACTTTTTTTTTTACTTTTGTGCGCTTATACTACTTGTCTTGCAGAGAGGAGTGAAAGGATTTATGAGTGATTACAAAGCACACTATGCCAAGATGTGTGCATGTTAGAACAAACATGACTTACTAGTGCAATAGCATGACAATATCTCCTGCATTTTTTGAAGTCAAATGGTGATTTGCTCGCCCAGTGTTATTTGTTAGCATACCGTCACACATGCTCATCCATAAACGTGTTATAAACACTACAATATATTATGCATAAGCTTGAGATAAACCTGATTATGCAATGTAAGTGATGCATAGACAAATATCAATCAGCAAATGGAAATTTATTTCATTCTGACACGTATGCTGCTTGTTTCGGGGTAATGATGCAATTGTTGCAGCTACTATCTATTTTTTTATGATCGAATGGGAAGTTGGATTGCGAGTGACGGTGGCTATTTCTGATCACAAATCCTATGAAAACTGTAAGCTTGCTTGATCTTAACCATTACAATTTTTTTTATTGTCTCAGTTTGATCTTAAGGGCATATGATTTACTTATTGCAGGTCCTTAAATTGTTTGCTAGGTAGAAAAAGCTGATTTTCTTATACAATAGCTGCTCGTAAGGTTTCTGGCTGCTTTAACTCTGGAGTTGTCATCTATTGACAGTATTTTGCAGATCTAGTGCAGAATAGTATCACTTTGAGTTTGGTTTATTTGGTTGAAAAATTGAATAAAAAATAATTGTGTGTAGCAGTCAAGTTTTCACAGCAGACAAAGTTTACCTTATTTGCAACCTATCTCCTTTAAGAAAAAATTGCAAATTTTTTAAATTGAAAGCAAATCATTAAGAGTATTTGCAACCTCTGTTCGCCGAACGCATTGCAATAAAAATAATCAAACCGGCAATAAATTTAATCATAAAATAATCATTTTGTTCAGAACTCGTGGGTCAAAAAAAAGTAGCTCACTGAATAAAAAAATAATCAGCAGGTATTTATTTATATTGTTTGTAGGTCACGAATGAAGCTGAACACTAAATAAATAATAATGAGCCAGCTGATTTTCTTCATTTTCATAGACCGGTTTTACCTCTTTAAAAAAATAATTCAAAACAATTGCAAGCTTTGCAAATTTACTAAAGCAAAGGGCAGCTTGACAAACTAATCCAGTTTATAGCAGCCCAAATTTTATTACTTTCTCGATTAGTTTGAAAATTGGGAGTTATCTTCTTTATGATTTGTTCGGTAAACTAACATTTCATTGAGTATTATGTTGTTCTAAAACTAAGTTCCGTTGCATACGCGACATAGTGAATTACGAACATCTATTATTTTTTGTTTTGTTCGACAAACAGGTCGCGAATACTCTTATTGTTGCTAAAAAACCTTTCAGTCGAAAGTCTGTAGCTCAGAACATATAGTGTATTACAAACACAGCTATGGTAATTTTCATGGTAATAATCTGCATAACAAATTTATTCAGTCTTTTTGATGGCTACCAACCTGAATGTCTATCGACTCAAGCAAAATTTTATTCTTCTTAAAATGATGATTTTTAATATCACTTGATCCCCAGTTATTAGGCCATAATTTGGAAACTTTGGGTTTTTTGGTTATTTGGAAATTTGATAACTAAGGTGGTATGTGTAGCCTATTGTGATATTTGATATTCACATATTGATGTCCCAAAGAAGTTGATATTGACATGTTCCAAGTCTATTCAGTTGCTGTAGACAGTAAGATAGTAATAGAACATAGAGGAAAGCATTTGCTTGTCACTTCTAAGTGAGTTTTTCTTTTGTTTCTCCACAAATATTACTTGATCTCTACATATTCCCCTGTTTCAGGAGATAGTCTTTCTGGTGTTATGAAGAAAAGAACAGCAACTAGAGGTTTTGTCCAATGTCAGTTATACTCTGCAAAAACGCAGGCACTCTGGTAAGTGTTTTTCCTTTGTTGCTACAAAGAATAGGGTAGTGTGTGCGTGGTGCACTTATTTGGTTACAGCTTCATGATCACACTCGTTACACCTCTTATAAAAAGGTACCCATAGATAAGTTTGATTATACCTCTCTACTTTACCGATAAACCATTGTCACATCTTCCAGTTCAGTTGGAACCACCACAACACGACTTGGTCTGTTCAAATTAATATATAGCAAGAGAACGCAATTCCGCTATTCTAGTCTGTTTCTATTGATATAGTGACAAACCCTTTATTGAAAATGATAATTGTTTTATTTTGATGTTTTTTACTTCAACAAAAACCATATATTTGGTTCCATGAACAGCTATTTTTAGGTTGCCTTTCTTACAATAGGATAATACACTCTGCAATGGTAATAATTTGAGCATTTGTCTCCAACAATAGTGATAAATTGTTTTTTGTATTAAACAAAACTTTTAATGTTTTTGGGGTTAATGAATATTACAACTGCTTGCATTTATTTTGTAGCTGCTCTGGCTCAAACTCAAAGAAATCTGCATCTCCGTTAATATTAGATGTAGGTCAGCATGTGGCATTGCATCCAAAACTTCTGGACAAGGTTTAAGAGGGACGTTCAGTCTAGGGTAAATTGATCTACATTAAATGAATGGCACTATGGTTCTTATATTTTCATTTATTTCAAAACTCTCATGAACAATACGGATCAAATTTTGTCAATTTTTTAGTTTAGATTTTAAGTAGACAACTCTAAAATATTGCGAGCCAAAACTTTGGAATTTCAAGTTCAAATTGTTGGAGGGTTTTTAGCTTTGTATAATGTTGAAGTAACAATCATCATTTGGAAGTCAAATTAATTAGAAGTAAATTAATGTCTTCTTTCCGGCGAGCAGTGAGTGGGTGCAATCAAATAAATGAATACAACAGCATTTGCAAGAACTCAGGTTCCCAATACGAAACTGTATCTATCTTTTCTTTAATGTAATGCCGAGTTGAAAAATTATAAGATCTTACATTTTGGAATTATTTAATTGAGTAGAACTCGCTTCCATTTGCTACAATCAGTCAACTGTTGAAAAATTGTGAAAATGTCGATTTATGTTTATAGTGATCACCGTTGTAAAAATGGTGGTGGGGGAGTTTACAAGGAAAAATATTTTATTTATGCCCCAGTTTGAAGTCCCGACATTTAGTAAGTCGATACTGTCATCTCTAGGTTGACCAATAATTTTTTTTCAACTTCATGACTAGTTTGACTCCATGACCAGTTTTTCACGGGAGCTCCGTGAAAAGCCTTAAAAAAAGCATGTTGTTTGGAATCGAAATTAGTTCTGTTGGATTGACAAGCAGAAATTTTGTTAATTGTAAATCTAGATGACATTTTATCAAAATTATACAATCAGAGAGTTATCTCCTCTGGTGAATGACAGAATTTTTTTAAATGCATTTCCAACCGTGCCTGAGCAACTTCAACTCGTGAGTTTTTTATTCCTTAACTTTCTTCAATTTGGAATGTAACAAAGACCAAATGCAGTATCTGAACTATCACCCATGGTTGATAAAAATTTAAAGCTGTCTAAACATCTTTGTTCAGATAGATGAAAAAACAGCTGATCAATGAGTTAGTATTTATTATTGGAAATCTTTTGGATGATTGTTGTCAATTACTGATGAAACATTAAACCGATGATAATGATTTTAGAAATTAAACCAAGCAAACTTATTCATTTTCATTAGTGATTTATTACTTGGTTAACGTCCAAATAATAATAAATTAGCAATTTACAAATAGTTATCTTAATTAATGAGCAAATATTGTAATAGATTTGCCTCTTCTATTATCTGCCACAACGGATTCTCCTCTCTCTCTCTACCACTCCTTTCTCTCTATCTCAAACGACGCTATCAACTCACGAGTCCTCAGTAGTAATATATGAGCAGATCTCCCTACCAAGTGTTTTTTTGTGGGGTCATAATCTGGGGTGATGCGATGGGTTACGGCGTTGGATGAATTCGCCGAGTTTATATTGTATTTTACTTGAGGGGTACTTGAGTGGCATTTGAATGGTATTTAAGTGGCATTTGAGTTTTGATTATTTTTTTACTTGATTTGAACTCATATGGCAACTAGATTTTGAATGTATGGCATTTAAGTTTTGATAATTTTTTTACATAACTCGAACTCATATAGCATCTTGAGACAGAGGAGAGAGGAGATACATCTACCTTGAATAAATTCATTGATTAAAAGCGAATCAATGTATGGCTATATACATTTATTACATAATAAGTAGGGTAAAATCTCCTCATATAATATAGCTAGATACATAATTCGAACTCATATATACATTGAATGCTATAAAATATATCAGATGATAAAGTTAAATATTCATCTATTCTTTATCGATATTTATAAGGATGATGAAAGATTTTTTGTATTTTATATACATATATAGTTATAGTAACTGTGGTAAAAGAAGTCTATTATGAAGGTTTTTATTTAAGCCAAAGTAGGCTCGGTAGATACTCCATCAGAACACACTCGTCTTTTAGCATAAAAATATGTGAGTCCTCGTTTTATTTGGTTGTATGTCAACATTTTTTGATCCTTTACTACAAATCCTCGATTTTTACCCATAAACGACTTTTTTGTGTTCAATACATTTAGATAACTGTCTTTGTTCAATTGATTAATTCGTTTGTTCAAACCTTTTGAGCTAAACTTGTTTCCTTTTTCTCCCCAGCAGTAATAGGATTTAGAGTTAAGTGCAACAATTCCATCTCCGGTAAATTCCTCTTTAAACAGCCCAGGTGTTCTTTTTCCGTGTTTTAGTACTTTTTCACAACAGTCTTGCATGCTCCATTCTAAACCCATTGTTTTGATTCTTAAAAACTCATCCCTATGTTTGTCACAGTATGGGCGTGGAAACCAATCACCATATCCATTGTAAAACTCTTTTTTCATACTTGGTTTTACCAGTGTTTCTAATGTTCCGCTCAACGCCATGTATGCGCTATCTGTATCCATTTCAACATATTGGAAATCACTTCTGTCAATATATCTATAAATAAAAAGTTTGTTTCGATTTCAATTATTTGGAAGTTTTACTTACTTACACATAATAATGGTAGGGAATTAGGTTTCACTTACTTATCCATAAAGTCGTAGTAAAACTGTAGCATTCTCAGTTTAGCATACTGTAGCACGGAGAAACCCAAGTGTACTGGAACATTCATAGTTAGCTGAAATGATGGTGATACTGATTAGCAAAGTAAACTTGTGGAATATAAATTTTGAATTGCAAAATAATTGTTTTAAAACTTACTAGCTTTTTACAGGTTACGATTTCATAAAAATCATCTGCTATCTCTTCCATGGCGATAAATTTGTTTCCTCTGATACGAAATGAAGCTTTTCTGGCGCCTTCGATGAACTTGATGGTGGTATGTTTTTCTTTATCAGTGATTGTTTTTCCATAAGCAGCATTTCCTACCAACTTGCTAGTAGTAGCGAGTAATTCTTGACTAGGGTCTGCATCTCCCATTCTCCTAGCGTCTGAAACCGATGTTCCAAAAGCTTCAAAAGCTTTTCTAGGAATATATTCTATTAGCTGATAAACTTTGGTGACTTTCAATCCTTGTTTCAAGTACCATTTCAACAAAGGACTCATTAGCAATATCTTATCTCCGTACATACTTCCAACTAATGAGCGTTGAGGAGTCTTTAAAAACCCTTCGGCTTCAGCAAAGACTTTCATTTCATCGCTCAAGTGTTCTCTGGTTAACATCGTATTTTTAAAAATCGGAGGCATTTCGGAGAACTTTTCTTCCTCTTCCTCAGGAACTTCGATGTCACATTCAACAAATCCGAAGAATTCTTCTGATTGAACTCTCTCCAACACTTCTTCTTGATTCAGCTTTTTTTCAAGTATTTTAGGGTAGAAAGAATTGTAAAACGTGTTGACAAATTTTTGTAAATTTGTATGAGTTTTTACACGATTCATCCAGTCACACTCCCAAATCGAGATTACAGTGTAACCTAATGCTCGAAGATATTCTTCATTTTCCATCGTAGTTTTAAACAGATTTGCTTTTGATTTTCTTCCAGTAGCTTGAAGCTCTTGTTCTTTAGCGTTGTTATAAGAGCAGTCGTGTCCATGCCAAAAACATCCGTGGAATTGAAAGACATGACGATTTTCAACACAGAAACCATCAACTGGTAATCCTCGCTGTCCGAGAGTAACTTCTCCTCCATTGAGCTGATGTCTGATATTGATTTTTTTTGAGAACATTTGGAACTGTAACCAGCTATGAGCTATCTTGCTAAATTTTACTGGTTCAGCGACAAAGGAGTTTTCGATTTTTCTTCTTCGAGGATAGCCAGTAGGCATTGATTGCATCATACACCATAAATAGAGCGCATTTGCATCAACTCCATAGATTCTATCACAAATCTTTGCTTCTTTTCCCAACCAATGTTCTCTAATTTTAGTTATACCTTTTTCGTGATATCTATGCATCACTAGACTTGGTCCACCAACTATATTTTTCTTTATTAGAGGATAAAGTTCTGCATTGCAGTTGTCAAGCAGACAAATTGGGAGAGTCTGACGAAACGAGTTACCAAGTTCATCAAAATTCAAGTATGTAGAGAGGTATGGAGGGGGTGGTTGAGGTGCTTTGTTAAACATCCATCGAATCGCTAATCCTGGTAAAGATATACCATCTTTTAACATATCAATCCCATGCTCTCTGTAGATTGATCTTTGTCTTTCCAACGCTTGAACAAATGGTTTTACATCCAAGTTGTTGTACCATTTTAAAAAATCCCTCATTGTCTTCATGTCGTTATTTTTCCATGCTTCTTGACAAATTATGTACTCTTCTTCACTGATATTCTTTTGTTTTAAAGAACTGTAAAAAGCTTCTCTTGGAGGTAGATGTTCTTGATTAAGTTGTTCCAAGTCTTTCATCCATTCATAAGGAAAAAATCCTTTTCCGGCTTCACATTTGTATGCTTTGAGATACATTTCATAGCTATATCCAGGAGCAATGAAGTTTGTGCAATCTAAAAACAAAAAAGATCCTATTCCGATAACGGGCATCTTGGTTCCTTTTTTTATAACAAAATCAAAATCTGTGTCGGAGACATCTTTCAATTTTTGAAGCAGTTTTCCTTTCATCACATTGACATCATAAGTCTGTGAATTGAAACCTAGAATAGGGAGTTTTTTCATATAGCTGTACAAATCATCCAGAACTTTTTCAGCTCCTGTTCTACGTCTGAAACGATTTTTTTCAAATTCACTACGAAACTTTTCTTCAGCTTCTTCCAGTCGTTCTAATTCACCTTCTATCTGTTTTATGATTCGCGAAAACTGTTTTTCCAATCGGCTATATGATTCTTCACTAATATCATCCAAGTATTCAATGAACTTTCCAACGCATTCATCATCATCCCCATTATTGACAATACAACGTGGGTTGTTGAAGCCCGGTACGTTTGAACAAATTGAAATACTTAAAAGTTTATGCTCATTCGTGTAAATGGTTGTGTCTGTATCTCGATCTTTTTCGCAATTAGGTAACAAACACTCTATGTCAAATGTTGCAAAAAACGGATAGTATCTCAAGGAATCATCTGACCCGATATCTATCCCGAATTGAACCTTCAGTTTGTCGAATATTGTAGCAGTAGGACTGTATTGCCCTCCAGAAAACTGCATAGTTGTTGCCTCTGAGATTGAACATCTGTGTCTTTTCAGATTCCCCAATCTATCATAACAAGTAGAACAGGTTGGACATCTGTAGGCTTTGACATATCCTTCCAAGTTTGTAATAAGACTGAAGTGATTGATATAAAGATCCAAATATAGATTCTCCTTATAACTGGAGTTTGAATTCCAAATAACTGTTGAAGTCATATCATCATTTAAAGAAAACACTGTTATCTTCAGTTGAAATGCTCGCTCCAAAAGCAATAAATCAGCTTCTGTCACTCCTTTCCCATCACACCTTTTACCACTATCACCATAGATGAAACTATGATATTGTTGTTGGTACTCCTTCACCTCCTTAATTATCGGATCTTTTGCAATTCCACCGTTTTTTTGTAGTTCTTTGTGTAATGCTAGACATCTAAAAAAACAAAGATTGTCGGTAATTCGTTTTCCTTTTGTGTTTTTTAACATGGTTCGTATGTGTCTGTTGTTAAGGAGGTGAGAGGGTAAATGCTCTGGTGGTGATCCAACTTTTCCCATTCCGAGTAGTTTGTAGAAATAAAACGAAATGTTTGTGATCAACATCAATCTCCAAGTCGTATTTGGTCTCCGTCTCAAGCTATTTGTACGATGATCAGTCTCCATAACATCAACAAAGAAGTCATCAAGATCTCCTTCAGTTTCAATCAGTTTAGCTTTTGGATATACAGTAGCATTGTTTGATGATGAGTGAAAGTATCGGAGTTCACCATCATTTTTATTTTCTAGTATACAACCTACGCTACAGTTGACTTTTGCTCTCGAGCTCAATTGTCTCCAAACTTTTTTTAGCAATTCTAACACTCTTGAATCATGATAGTCATTTTGGTAGGTATCAGCTTGGTCTCTTGGAATCCCATCCCAAAGTCTTACATTTAAAAGCTCTATGACTTTTCCAGCTCTATGTTTCGTTTTCATAGCTCCCCAATATCTAGCTATCAAATCATCCCATTCTTCATCTTGAAAAGTTGGAGCTGTGCTATCATCAACAATACCTAGGGTTGATGCTCGGGTAGGTCTTTCAATATTTAAATCTTCCATTTCTTCTTCTTGTTCTTCCTCTTGGGCTTCTTCATCTTCTTCTTCTTCTTCTTCTTCTTCTTCATTTTCTATCATTGGATCATTCTCATTTTCTTCAACTATCTCCTCCACAACCGGCTCTATATCTTGAGCTATTATGCTAGTCTTTGGTGGTGAAGGCTCAGCACCAAAGCCTATTTGATTGATTGTTTCATCGGGTAAACGAAAACAAATGAGATTTTCTTCTAACCATTTCCAATTGGGGGAAATTTCAGGGTTTTTTTCTTCTACATTCTCCTCCTGATAATTTAAACTTTGTCTACAATAGAAATGTTAACACATAATAGTTGTTCTATAAAACATTCACATACATTTTACATAAAATGTAACAGAAGAAAAAAATGACTTAAACACTATTATCAATTAATTTTTAAAATGGAATTAGGAAAAAAGACTCAAACATTATTATTAGTTAAGTTTTTAAAAACTTACTGTGTACTATGACATGAATTCCTAACTCCCTCTTTTACATTAATTCTCTGATATTCTGAGTCCTGTCTACAATAAAAAGATAACGCATTATTTTTGCTGATTCATGAGATGGCTATAAGAAAAAAGCAAAAAAATTACTCTACTAATGTTATTAATTTATGATTTTAAAAACTTACTGCTTATCAAAGGCTATTGTATTTTCAGTAGTTGCTGAAACTTGAAAAGTCGAAGGTTTGTCTTGAAAAGCATTTTCAAGTTCCATCTCCATTTCATTTTCATATTCAGTATTGCTTTCATCATTCATGTATTCATTATCAGCGTTTGAAAAACCGATATCATTTTGATTTTTCATGAGCCATTCCCATTCCTTATGTATGTCTACATCAGTATCATCCTCTTCTGTTTCCATAGCACTATAATAACAATAAAATCATTACTTTTTAATAGAAGTGACAATAGCACATAAAAAGGTAAGTTAAATGTCTCAGCTAATATATTTTACCTTGTGAATAAAACTCCTAGTAGTCGGTTGGTATATTATATAGTAGATGTTGAGGCTTCAGTTACTGTTGTTAGAACGAGTGATTTATTATGTGAAAGCATTACTTTTTAAGTAGACAAAAACTTAAGTGAGATAATTAAGGCGGATAATTAAGTCTTAGCTTCAATGAAAATTTTCAAATTCACACAGAAAAACTTTTAATAGTCGTTGGATGTAGTAGTAGATGTTGCTCCTCCGATCACTGTTGTAGAACTGGATGCTTTCTGTGTGAAAACAGTGGCTCTTAAATAGGTAAAGTTGCACTGGTTGAACTCTATGAATACCAACCTTCTTTATAATATAACTATGATTCAGAATTTTGTCCACGCGAAAACCAATGCTTTCGCGGGAATAAATAATTTATTTTCACGCGAATAGAAACTGTTGCTTTCGCGGGAATATAAATTTTATTTTCACGCGGATACAAACCAATGCTTTCGCGGGAATAAAAACTTTATTTTCACGCCAATGGAAACAGTTGTTTTCGCGGGAATAAATACTTTATTTTCACGCGAATGGAAACTGTTGCTTTCGCGGGAGTACCAATTTTATTTTCACGCGGATACAAACCAATGCTTTCGCGGGAATAAATAATTTATTTTCACGCGAATAGAAACTGTTGCTTTCGCGGGAATACAAATTTTATTTTCACGCGGATACAAACCAATGCTTTCGCGGGAATAAAAACTTTATTTTCACGCGAATGGAAACAGTTGTTTTCGCGGGAATAAAGACTTTATTTTCACGCGAATACAAACTGTTGCTTTCGCGGGAATGCAAATTTTATTTTCACGCGGATACAAACTTGTTTTCGCGTGAAAATAAATTATTTATTCCCGCGAAAACAACGATTTCCATTCGCGTGAAAATAAAGTCTTTATTCCCGCGAAAACATTGGATTGTATCCGCGTGAAAATAAAATTTGTATTCCCGCGAAAGCAACAGTTTCTATTCGCGTGAAAATAAAGTCTTTATTCCCGCGAAAGCAACAGTTTGTATTCGTGTGAAAATAAATTATTTATTCCCGCGAAAGCATTGGTTTGTATCCGCGTGAAAATAAAATTTGTATTCCCGCGAAAGCAACAGTTTGTATTCGCGTGAAAATAAATTATTTATTCCCGCGAAAGCATTGGTTTGTATCCGCGTGAAAATAAAATTTGTATTCCCGCGAAAGCAACAGTTTCTATTCGCGTGAAAATAAAGTCTTTATTCCCGCGAAAGCAACAGTTTGTATTCGTGTGAAAATAAATTATTTATTCCCGCGAAAGCATTGGTTTGTATCCGCGTGAAAATAAAATTTGTATTCCCGCGAAAGCAACAGTTTCTATTCGCGTGAAAATAAATTATTTATTCCCGCGAAAACAACCATTTCCATTCGCGTGAAAATAAAATATTTATTCCCGCGAAAACAACTGTTTCCATTCGCGTGAAAATAAAGTTTTTATTCCCGCGAAAGCATTGGTTTGTATCCGCGTGAAAATAAAATTTGTATTCCCGCGAAAGCAACAGTTTCTATTCGCGTGAAAATAAATTATTTATTCCCGCGAAAGCATTGGTTTGTATCCGCGTGAAAATAAAATTTGTACTCCCGCGAAAGCAACAGTTTCCATTCGTGTGAAAATAAAATATTTATTCCCGCGAAAACAACTGTTTCCATTCGCGTGAAAATAAAGTTTTTATTCCCGCAAAAGCATTGGTTTGTATCCGCGTGAAAATAAAATTTGTATTCCCGCGAAAGCAACAGTTTCTATTCGCGTGAAAATAAATTATTTATTCCCGCGAAAGCATTGGTTTTCGCGTGGACAAAATTCTGAATCATAGTTATATTATAAAGAAGGTTGGTATTCATAGAGTTCAACCAGTGCAACTTTAGCTATTTAAGAGCCACTGTTTTCACACAGAAAGCATCCAGTTCTACAACAGTGATCAGAGGAGCAACATCTACTACACTTTCCATTGCAACTACTAGAAACTTTCTCTTTATAAAAGGTAAAATTTAAAACTTATTATTCCCTACCTAACAAAGATCAAAATTAGTTTAGCTATAATGTAAAATATGAAATAAATAATCTTTTAGTTCCACATGAAAAGCTGAATTATATGTTATTTCTTTCTTTTTTAGAACACTATGGAGGATTTTTCTGCTTCTTACACGAATTTAAAGCCAATCGAAAACAAACAAAAAACGTTCAAAACACCCAAAAGAAAAAACTCTAACTCTGTCACAAAAGAAGCAGCGATAAAGAAACGAGCTCTTCCAAAACTGGTTTTACCCACAACATCAAACAATATGGAACAAAAAGAATTGCTCACTGATGCTGACAGAGCTCTCCAGATGGCCAAATCTCTCCAAAAATGGAAGGCATGTGATTTGAAAAAGATTGGAGGGTTTCTTACACTAGCATCACTTCCTGTTCCATCAGTTTTGCAAATCGTTTCTATTGAGCAGAGTACTGGTGCATACGGAAACTACTACATTCTCACTTATCTTGATAATTCAACTGGAGCGAATTTTCAGAAAGTCGTTTGTCCAAGTAGAGTAGTTGAAAGCTTCAATGTTGATAACTACCCATTACCTTTCAACATTTTGTACTTGGGTGAGATGGAAAACTCAAAAAAACCGGAGACTACTTACTACAATGTCAAACGTATCAGTACAAAACGATTAACCACAATGGAAGCTACTGCTGAAGCTGAAAAACTGAGAAAAATGAGTGAAGAAGAACTCAAACTCGCTTACGACATCGATTATCTCAGTAATTTCAAAGATTGTTCCATTTTTGCTTACATCGAAGTTGTAGAAAGATTCATTCCTTTCCGATTCAATGGAGAAGAATCCATTGTAAATTGCATTCGCTATGTCACTGAAAAGAATGGAAAAAGAGAGACGAGAACGCTTTTACTACCAATCAGATATAACGAGGAAGCTAAAAGATGTGCACCTGGTGTGATGATTTACAAAGGAAAAAAACAGAGTAAGAATGGAAATCCTATTCCATACCACAATGTTGTCTTCATTTCTTCAACCAACGCTAGTGATTGGGAGCAATATTGCACACAAACAAGCTCCAATGAGGTGCTAACAAAAACGAATAATGAGGATGAAGTTCTTAAGGAATTCCTAGAAAACGAATTGCAAGATTTTGATGAACCACTTGGTGTTGATGGTATGTAAACTCAATATCAAATGCTGACAACAGGTAGTCTCAAGCGGATAATGAATGAATAAAAAAAAGCCTGTGTATTCATTGACATTACAAGTTGTACTGTTTTGTATTACTTACTATTTACCGACTCTAACTATATTATATGGAAAGATTTTCCCTACTTATTATACAATAAGTCTATATAATCATATAATAATTCATAGAAAAGTCTAAAGGTTCTCAGGTGATTAACTCACCAAAAGTTCCGGTTTTGCAAAACATTTGAAGATCTTCCTATTTTCCCTACTTATTATACAATAAATGTATATAATCATATATTGATTCATAGAAAAGTCTAAAGGTTCTCAAGTGATTGACTCACCAAATGTTCCGGTTTGCAAAACATTTGAAGATCTTCCTATTCCAAGCATTATACGAGTGAGTGGTGTGATACATCCATCAAGTAAGGAGAAGTGTAGATATTCTCAAGTTTGCTACCATGATCCTTCAGATATAAATGAACTCGAACCCAAAATACTTTTTTGTCCAGTTGAAATAGCTAAAACCTTCAGCTGTGATGATTACCCCCCTCCGTTTAACGTTGTATATTTGGGTAGAAAGGGAAAACCGAAAAATAAAAGTGTTCTTTGGTATGATGTCAGACGTGTTACCACACCTCATTTGAGGATTTTTTAAGATACGACGTAAAGGAAAGGACTTTGCATTGATTATCATTACAAGACCTGGTGCTTTGTATTTCTTAGTCTTTACTAATATATTTGTTCAATGTAGATATACCTCCTCTCTCTATGTAGATATAAATATAGCCATAAATATGTACATAACTAACCATATATACATGAATGTATAGAAAACTAAAAAATCTCTCTCCTCTCTCATCTCCCATCTCTCCTCTCTCCTCTCTCCTCTCCCCTCTCTCTCAAGATAGCATATGAGTTCGAGTTATGTAAAAAAGTTATCAAAACTTGAATGCCATACATTCAAAATCTATATGCCATATAAGTTCAAATTAAGTAAAAAACTAATCAAAACTCAAATGCCACTCAAATGCCATTCAAATGCCACTCAAGTACCCCTCAAGTAAAATACAATATAAACTCGGCGAATTCATCCAACGCCGTAACCCATTGCCTAAACTCCAAGATCTAATCCACAAAAAAACACTTGGTAGGGAGATCTGCTCATATATTACTACTGTCCTCGACTCAAACGTAGTAGAAGTGTATTTTTCAGTATAGATGCTTTATTACAGCCACAATAAAAGGGGTACTTATACAATAATAACTCTACAACAACTGCCTGCCCAAGGCACAGCAGCTCTATTTATAGAGAAAAAGGTACAACTTCATTACCTTATTAGGCACAACAAATCACAATACAGAGTACAAGGCAATTGCCAATGGTAATATATAATACATAACATAACAATAAAACAGTCCAATCATGTAGCAAGCACATGGTGTTTTGCCCTGGGCACTTATTGCCGCTCTTTTTGGTAGCTGGTAACTTTCCAGTCCTTATAAGGGTAGACCATATCCTATCCTGTGATCCTGGGAGAAGAAACGCTCCGATTTCGATTCTGTAAAGTGCATCGCGTTCAGGAGGCCTCAGGCTATCTGAATCAATGTAGCTGGATCCCGGGTCGGGTCCGGGGTGGTTCGGGGTAAGTTCGGGGTAGCTAATTTTGCTATATATAGGGGGATAGTGTTTGGAGACAACTGGTATCCATTTTCCAGGGGATTTGGAGAATCCCCGGGGGGGGGGGGGGGGCGGGTAGAGTTCTGGTGGGGTAAGGACTTATGACTAAGGGCACCAGGGGTGTAAAGGGGGGGGGGGGGGGGGTTTGGGGGGGGGGGTTAGCACTATCTATCACACAAATCTCCCACATACTCCGCTTCATTAGCGACGAAGTCTCTAATTAAAATATATATATAGACAAGAATAACTGAGGGGTGTGGGAGGATGGAAGAGTTGTCTCTTACTCGTTTTCTCTCTCATTTTTGGGCGGCGACTGGGGAGACAAAGATGGGTTGCCCGGGATGACCTTTTTCAGGGTGGTCCACCTATTCCGAGCCATGGTAGATTCGGAGTCACTCTCTGAGGTTTGGAGTGGCTTGGGGGGGTCTTTGATACATTGACTGTAGCTGCGCTGGGGAGGGGGTGTCAAGCTGGGGATAGTGTTGGTTGTTAGTAAGTGGTTGGGGGGTAGGGGAAGAGGGGGAAACTCGTCTAGGGTGAGTAAGGGGGGTGACGCTTCGTTAGGGGTTAGGGCCAGGGGATCGCAAGCAGTAGAAGGTTCAAAAACCCAGTCGTGGTGGGCAGTTAACTCATCATCTTGGCTGCTAGTAGCGACTTCTACTGGGGGTTGGTAGGCAACAGCACCTCTTTTTGGTTACTGGGGAGAGGTTGACACGCAACTAAGCCGGCCTCGAGGAGTAAGTCATTATCCTCTGGCTCTAGTTGTAAGGAAAGTTTGTCGTTGCGGGCCGTCATTGTCTGTAGGTGGTTAACCAGCAGCTGCAGCAAGTAAGCGGGTTGCTCGGTAGTGGATTTAGATTGCAGAGGAGCTGCACTTTCTTGACTGTCTGACTCCACATCATCCCGTTCTACTTCTTGGGAGTGGTTACTCATGGCAGTGGGGAAAGGAGGGGGTGTTTCAGGGGGGCTCTGTAGCCACGGGGTTTCGAACGTGGGTGTTAAGCTGTTCGGAGTAGGTAGAGCAGGTCTTGGCAATTCTTTTAAGTTGAGGCACGGGGGTGTGGGGTCCTCAGTCTTAGTGGTGAAGGCCGTTAATTCGGCTATCAGTCTCATCTTCTCCTGATATTGTTGGTCGAACGATTGCTCCTGCTCACTAGCTACTTGATGGCACCAGGGCTCTCCATAGCGTTGGGGTGGTCCCACGTTACGCCTAGGGCGGCCAGTAGGTGCAGGGGCTATGACAGGGGGTGGTGTGACTGGTGGGGGGGCAACTCCCACATTCTGGGTCTGGCTTCTATTTCGGCCAGTTCTTGGCCGATTTGTACGAAACTCGCTGGGGGTGTTGAGGGGGGTCTCTGGTAAGGGTTGCTGTAGGCGAGGGGGTGTACGTTCTTCTAGTGGGGGAAGTGGGGGGGATGGCAATGCTGGGAGAAAGCGTGGTGGGATCGGGAGCTCTAGGAAAGGTAGGGGAATGTCTTGAAGGGGAGGGGGGGGACTTCTTCTCCTGCGGGGGGCTGCGCCACGCATGTTGGGACGGCGAGCTGGCTCCATGGCTGCTGGAGCTTGGCCGTAGGGCTCAAGGCAAGCTTTATAGGGTTTGAGGCGGCTACCATTTTGTACCGAACGTTGTCCATGTCGGTCGATTAAGTAGGTGTGGTTGCTGTAGGCCTCTTCGACGATATAGGGCCCAACAAACTTGGGTTGGAGCTTGGGGCTTTCTCCCTTTCTTCGCCTCTTATTCTCTAGCCAGACCTCATCTCCCGGTTGGAATAACGACGGCTCTTCTCCGTCCTCTCCTCTAGTCTGCTTCTGCTCCATTCTCAGCGCCTCGTGGACATCCTCTAGTCTCTCTTGCAGGGCTCGGGCATATTCGTGCACTGGTACGCACTCTAGCAGAGGGGGGTGGTAGGTCAGTTGGTCAGGGAGGCGCAACTCTCTACCCATCATAAGAAAGTTGGGCGTTTCACCAGTAGTAGAGTGGGGGGTAGCGCGAAAAGCTCTCATGATTTGGGGAAGGACCAGATCCCATTCTTCAGGGCGTCTCTTCAGGAGGAGAGAACGTAAGGCGTCTCCGAGGACTCTATTATTCCGCTCCACAACTCCATTGGCCTGAGGGTGGTAGGGGGTAGTGCGGGTTTTGGCCACCTTCCAAATGGTACAGAGTTCCCTCATCAGGCTGGACTCAAATTGGGCGCCCTGATCGGTATGCATTTGCTCGGGTAAACCGAAATAGCTAAACACATGCTCGTCTAGGGCGGTGGCCACTACTGGGGCTGTAGCGTCTGGGAGGGGGAGGGCGTCCTGCCAGCGGGTAAAATGATCCGTTAAGACCAAAATCCACTTGTTACCACGCTGGGTCTCAGGAAAGGGGCCAACTAGATCTACCGCTAGTTTTTGCCAAGGCCGGCCGGCATACATGCGTTGTCGTGCGGGGTTGGGTTTGGTACCCCCATGTTTAGCACGTTGGCACGTCTCGCAGCTGTTGACCGCTCGCCGTACATCGGCTGTCATACCCGGCCAGTACCAGGTGAGATTCAACCTCTTGAGTGTTCGTTGAATACCTTGGTGGGCCGTGACATGGGTCTCCCACACGACTTTTCCACTCAGACTGGGGGGGCACACGGCGCACCAGTGAGACCGGGTTTGGCCGGCATGGTGTATCTCCAGTACACCATCCGGGCGGATTTGCATGGAATGTCTCCTCTTCTCCAATTGGCGCAACTCATTGCTGCCGAGCTCAAGCTGTTGGGGGTCTACGGGGGTATTATTTTGGATAGCTTCATACACGACAGCTACGGGGTGACGGCCGGTCTTTTGAGCTTCCATCAGATCTGTATCAGGGGGTGGTGGACGTGGACGGGCAATGGCAACTACCCGGGGGTCTGAGGGAGGGGAGGGAGTAGACTAGGGCTGGGCAAGGGGGGTAGGGGAGGGGTTTGGGAAGGTCTGTATCACCTCGTCTTTGGTGGGGCCACCATCTCTACTCTCAATGTGGGTACACTGTTTACAATCAGAGGGGCAACGCCTACTCAGTCCGTCTGCGTTCCCTGCAAATGTCCACTGCGGTGTTCTATGGTGAACTTAAACTCTGAGAGGGCTTCCAGCCATCTGGCTACTTGGCTCAAAGGTTCCTTTTGCTTGCGGAGCCACATGAGGGAGGCATGGTCGGTACGGACTCTAAAGGTTTGTCCGTAGAGATAGGGCTTGAAGTGTTTCACCGCCTTAACTACGGCTAACAATTCCTTGCGAGTGACACAGTAGTTTCGCTCTGGGGGGCTCAGCGTTTTACTGTAGTACGCTATCACCCGTTCTTCATTGTTCTGGATCTGGGACAGGACGGCGCCGACACCGTCGTCACTGGCGTCGGTGTCTAGGATATAGGGACTGTTGGCATCGGGGTAGCCTAGAATGGGGGCGGAGACCAGTCCTGCTTTGAGCAGCACAAACGCTTCTGCCTGAGGTTGGGCCCACTCCCAGGGGGTATCTTTACAAGTGAGTCTGGTTAGGGGCTTGGCTACGGTAGAGAACCGTGGGAGGTACTGGCGGTAATAACCTACAGTTCCTAGGAACGCTTGTAGTTCTTTAAGACAAGTAAGGGGGGCCAATCACGTACTGCAGCAATCTTTTCTGGATCAGTGGAGACACCTCGCTCGCTGACAACATGGCCTAGGTAGCGGACTTGAGATTGGAGCAGCTCACACTTGCTGGGCTTTAGTTTTAAACCAGCCGCTTGGAGACGCTGGAGCACTTCGGACAGTCGGTGGAGATGGGTGGGGAAATCGGGGCCTATGACGATGATGTCATCTAAGTACAGGAGAAGTGACTTCCAGTGAAGGCCGTGTAGCACCCTCCCCATGAGTCTCTGGAAAGTGGCGGGTGCGGAAGTTAATCCGAAAGGGAGGACTTTCCATTTATACAGGCCGGAAAGGGTGGAGAAAGCGGATTTGTCGCTAGCATCCGCGTCCAGGGGGCCTGCCAGTATCCGCTCACTAGGTCTAGGGTGCTGAAGTAGCGGCTACCCGACAAAGCGTCCAGGCTCTCATCGATACGGGGCAGGGGGTAGGCGTCTTGTTGGGTCACTGCATTAAACCGCCTATAGTCTATGCAAAACCTCCACGAACCGTCTTTCTTTTTGACGAGTACCATGGGAGAACTCCAGGCACCATTGCTGGGTTCGATCAACCCTCTCTCTAGCAGTTTGGACACCTGCTCCTCGGCTTCTCGCTCCTTGTGAGGTTCTAATCTGTGGGGGTGTTGCCTTATGGGCTGGGCTCCGGGCTTCAGGGGGATGCTATGTGCCACGAGGTCGGTACGACCCATGTCGTGATCTCCTCTACTGAACACCTCCTCGTAGGAGTGTAAGAGCTGGGCCAGTTGGAAAGCTTCACTGGGGGTGTGGCAGTTGTCCAGGGCTTGGGTATATAGTGCCTGCAAGTGCTCGGGGATGGGGGAGGGGAGGAAAGTGGGGGGAATAGAAGTAGGGGGGTTCTCCGTCAATGGCAACTCTATGTCACTGGCCTGTACACCTGTATACCGGCCTATAGTCTTTCCCGCTTTCAAATGTAACGGCTGACTAGTGGGGTTAAGGCATCTAACGAGCAGGTGGTGTTTGGTATCAGGGGAGTTGAGACTGGCGGCGAGGGGCGGGGAGTCCGGGGTACCTTCTACTATACCGAGGGGGAGGTGTGAGGGGTTGGTAACTTTACAAAGTACCGTCGCCTCGGTATTCGGGGGAATGTGAGTGTCTCTTATGACTTGGACAGAGGTGGAGAGCATTCGTCCATGTTGGTCAGTGCATGGAAGTTCTTGGCCATCTATTTCAATGACTGAACGATCAAATTTCATGTGACACTGGTGGGCAGTAAGAAAGGGCATGCCTAAGATGGCGTCTTCGTTAATCTGTCCAACTACGAACGTAGCATCCGTCTTTATGTCTCGCAGTCGAAGGGGCAGATGTAGGGTACCAAAGAAGGGGATATGTGATCCGTCCGCCAAAATACCATGGGTGTCGCTCTCTTGAAGGGCATCCCGGGTGGTAGGAGACAGCCGGCTGAACAGGTGCTGTGATAGCAAATTGGTGGTACATCCGGTATCAATGAGTATAGACACCGGCTTGCCTTCAATTCGACCGGGCAAGAAATAACTTGCCTTGTAGGGGCGTTCTGGCGGGGAGTAAAGAATGTCAGTGGGTCTGACGGCTGATGGTCGGGGGGTAGGGGGTTGTCTCTCCCGAGGGCGGGAGGGGCGTATTTGGGTTGGGGGAGTAGGGGGGCTTTTGGGGTGAATCCCTCGGCTCAGAGATTGAGCTGGTTCAGAGGGGTAATAGAATTTGTGTCCATGACTAACTGGGTGTTGCTGGCGAGACGGGCGGGGAAGGTCAGCACACAGGGGGGCCGGGGGGTGATATGGTTGGTTGTTATCCCAGACAGGCGGGGCAGACGGGTAGTAGTCTGTATCTTCCAGCTCTTGTAATGGCGCATACCAGTTGGCAGTAGGTAGCTGCCAGGGCTCTGGGGTTGGCACAGGATACCGTCTCTCTGGATGGGGAGAAGGGATCTGAGTCACAGGGTTATGTCGCTCTAGTCTTTCTATTGCCTTCCTATAATTCCGAGGGGCCCGGGGGCAGTTAGGAACCGGTCTCCCTACTGCGGGTGGCGCCCGTTTTTTGACGGTTGGTTAGAAAGGGGGGTAGGAGACGGCCAGGGTTTAGTAGGACAACTCCTCTGTAAGTGGCCAATGGCGCCACACCCCCAACACTGAGGGGGGGTAGGTGCGACGGGGGGGTAGGAGGGGTGGGGGATGGCCAGTGGGGGGGGGGGGGTTGGTTGCTGCTTCAGTTTCTGGAGTTCTTCCGACTGGAGCTTGATGGCGTCGGTGAGCAACTGCATGTTTTGCATCAGAACAGCAAGGATGTCTGGGGACGGGGTAGCTGTCTGGTGGACTTGACTGAGCAGGGGGTTGGCTGGGGTTCTGTCACTGGGTGGCTCTAACATGTCGTCTTCCTCCTCCACTACTCTGACTCGGGAAGGTTTGTCTTCAAATCCTGTCTTGATTTGGAGAAATTCACTGCCTGCTCTGACTGCTTCCTTGACAGTGTGGGGTTGCACGGCTAGTAAATGCCGTTGAAGGTACGCATTGCCTATTGTGCTAGCAAAGGTTTCCAGTACCATGCGGTCAACTCTTCGGGGAGGGAGGTCATCATAAGCAACACGGACCAGTTTTTCAACTTCATTAGCGTGTCGTTGCAACGATGTTTTGGGGGAACGACGCAGGGTAATCAACTGGGCTTGTGCCTCTTTGGGGGTAAGTCCAAACCGTGCACGTAGGGCAGCAAAGATACCTTCTACATGGGGAGGGCGGCCACACTCAAGGGCGTCATCTCTCAGTGCCTCTTGTAAGCGTAGTAGGGCAGCAGCTTGGCCCCAATCATTTGCATCGGCTACTTCAGTAAATCGAGTGATAAAATATTCCACATCGGCCGTGCCATCGTATTTGGGGGGTTTGAAGGGGGTTGGGTTGTGTCTTTGGGGGGGTTGTACCAATCTTTGTAGGGCATCTGTCAACTCATCCAAGGCTACCGTTGGTTGAACTACAACGGGATTTCGGCCAGCGCTTCTTGCTCTCTGAGTGGCCATTGTTGATTGGCGAGTTATGGGGTATAAAATGATTGCTTGTAACAGAAATCAGTATTCCGTGGATTCCGAATCGGGGTGGGTGGATCCCGAATCGGGGTGGGTGGATCCCGAATCGGGGTAGCTTCGGGGTAAGGGGGGATGGAGGTATACAAGGTATACTGGGTCGGAATAACTTCGGGGTAAGGGGGGATGGAGGTATACAGGATAGACAGGGTATACCGGCACTGTATAGCTTCGGGGTAAGGGGAATGGCAGTATACAGGGTCAAGGTAACTTCGGGGTAAGGGGGAATGGCAGTATACAGGGTCAAGGTAACTTCGGGGTAAGGGGGAATGGCAGTATACAGGGTCAAGGTAACTTCGGGGTAAGGGGTAGATGGCGGTAAGCAGGGCGAACAGGCTTGGTGTAGTTCCTAGCTCTTTCTTCTGCTTTATTATCTCGCAATCTTCTTACTTCTTACCTTCTTTCTTATCTCTCTCTATCCGTTGTGTCCTTGTTCTTCAGATATCCCACCGCTGCCACCAATGTAATAGATTTGCCTCTTCTATTATCTGCCACAACGGATTCTCCTCTCTCTCTACCACTCCTTTCTCTCTATCTCAAACGACGCTATCAACTCACGAGTCCTCGACTCAAACGTAGTAGAAGTGTATTTTTCAGTATAGATGCTTTATTACAGCCACAATAAAAGGGGTACTTATACAATAATAACTCTACAACAACTGCCTGCCCAAGGCACAGCAGCTCTATTTATAGAGAAAAAGGTACAACTTCATTACCTTATTAGGCACAACGAATCACAATACAGAGTACAAGGCAATTGCCAATGGTAATATATAATACATAACATAACAATAAAACAGTCCAATCATGTAGCAAGCACATGGTGTTTTGCCCTGGGCACTTATTGCCGCTCTTTTTGGTAGCTGGTAACTTTCCAGTTCTTATAAGGGTAGACCATATCCTATCCTGTGATCCTGGGAGAAGGAACGCTCCGATTTCGATTCTGTAAAGTGCATCGCGTTCAGGAGGCCTCAGGCTATCTGAATCAATGTAGCTGGATCCCGGGTCGGGGTCCGGGGTGGTTCGGGGTAAGTTCGGGGTAGCTAATTTTGCTATATATAGGGGGATAGTGTTTGGAGACAACTGGTATCCATTTTCCAGGGGATTCGGAGAATCCCCGGGGGGGGGGGGGTAGAGTTCTGGTGGGGTAAGGACTTATGACTAAGGGCACCAGGGGTGTAAGGGGGGGGGTTTGGGGGGGGGGGGTTAGCACTATCTATCACACAAATCTCCCACAATATGAAGTTCTCGTTATTATTAAAACTGATTCACAATGTGAAAAAATCTATGAAATTCATAAGACTATGACATTGTTAGTTGCAATATAACTTTTTATTACTATTATATCTATATCTATAGCCTCTGAAAGTATATTTGAGCAGTTCAATATCATCCCTAATTAGATGGTTTATTCTTGGCTCTTCAACATCGAATTATGCAGTTTTCACTGTTTTTTTTTCATCCAAATATTTGCTTTCCCCGTTATTATAAAAGTCATTGTTTGGAGGAAGTTTTTGTTATCATGGGAATGCTTCATGATTGAAAAACCTGACAACTATAAAAGAGTCTGTCTAGTAATAGTTTTTAATAACTTCTTGTATTTATTGAGAGGCTTAAAAAAAAATTGAAATCCCTTCTGTTTTCGCTTTAATTTCATAATTTTTTTGGAAATCCTACATATTTTTAAACTTTTTTTATGTCAAAAGAGTTTGCGAAGACTATTTGTTCATGTTTCAGACTATCCGCTGCTTTAGACATGTGCACAAACTTTTGAAGTAATCAAACTGTCTACATATGCTAGTAAGTGACTTCGATTCATGTTGATTTTCGATCCTAACCACAAAAAGATGATTTTAACAGTTTACAAGTTTTGCATGAGTGAAAATTAGTTTGATTTTAAAAAGCAGTGCTTAAACATCATTTCAAATACTTTGTTTTCAGAAGTTGAATATTACAAACGTTTCTTGGCTACCAATGACCAAAACTGGTTAAACTCTTTGCATTTATACCTCCATCAAATTGAGATTTCTTCGTCTATGACATGAAAAAAAGTCATTTTTGATGATAGGCATCTTGACTTGTTGCACACTCGAGCAGATGAAATACAATAACTTTTTCAAGGACCATGAAAAATTCTTTGTTGTCAGTAGCTTTATCTCAGTACTATATAACGAAATGACTGAGTTTTTTATGAAGCTTCCAGTTCCAAACTATTATCTAAAAAAATTGTTGTTTATTTAGCGATTTTAACTTATTCTCAAGGAAATATATGGTACTCAAGATTTAATTAAGAAAGGTTCTTGTGAAGAAACACCGTCACAATTATGACTCTGGTAACATTTCTTTCCAATCTCTTAGTATTATAAAAATTATACTGATCTTATTGTTTAATTAATTTTCAAGTTGAAAGTTATTATTGTTATGAGGAGTATGCTTGGGTTGTTGCACTTTCAACCAAAAACATTGCTCAGGTTACGGCCAGTGTACGCATTAACTACTTTGCTCAAAATGAAAGAAGTGCTGATTCAGAAAATGAGCTTCAAAATGATTGAAGCTCACTGCAATCTCTTTTTGCAATTACGCTTATCATCCCACATTGCTGATATGTGGAAGCCCAAGTTCTATGTAAATTAGCCGAATCTTCAAAAACTCATTTTAACTTTATACATTATGATAAGTCATTTGGGAAAAAATTACACCTGGGTCAGCACTGATTGTGCCAAAAGTGGCAGTCTTGATGTTTTACATTACTGGGAATTGTGTGTTCCTGTGTTAAATATTCTCTTCCATAATCAGCTTCCTTACGCGATGAGACAATTGTTTTTTGACTAAATATTTAGTTGCAAGAGCTGTAAAAGTACTATTTATAGATAGAATATATCAATTAATGATAATTACATGGATTTTTAGAGCTACATTTGTATCATTACAAAATGATACTGATAAGAAAGATCACAAATGTGAAAATATTCAGCACCCTAACAATTGAAAATATTTTGAACAAAAAAAAATTAATTTGTTTATCGGAGTTGAAATCAAACTTATCAGACAGAATTAATTTGAATAATTTGAAGTTTTTTTTTATAAGTTGGAAAAATCGTGAGTTTTTTCAACCCTGCTTGTTAGACTTCCAATCACCTCCTAAGAATCAATTTAAGCATGATCAGTTGATTTCTTGACTTGAGATTAGAAGTTGTTTGCCCCTTTATTTTGTCAGTTCGGGAGAAAACTCTCAATTTTATGAAACAAAGGACTAGGGATGACTTTCAGCGCTGGTTTTACAATGGTTTCAAGTACATTGGAACATGTGTATTATTCACTCACACAAAATGTTTAAATATTTTTGTCTCAAACTATATAATTAGCTAACATCTCCCCTGTTGATGATGAATTAACTTTGCAAACCAATGATGATGAGTTTTTTGTTTGTGTTAACATTCCTGAAGCTCAATATAAGATTTCATAAAGGACACTGTTAATCAATGAAATGTTTTGTGTTTAATTTTACTCATTTTGTACATTTGTCTATTGCAGGTTCAAACTAGTTGCTTCATTGGTGCTGCTTCCAATTCATGCCAGCTGATGACTTTTTAGTTCAACTTTTTCTTTGGTTGCTTTATGAGTATTATTCTTATGCTTGCATGAAAAATAATGTGCTCTATTATGTATTGTAGAGATTTTATGACTAGATTGGTGCAATGGCTTTTAATTATTTTAAAACGAACTTGGTGAAATCTGCTTCAGGAGTATTTTCTATAATTTTTTTAAGGATATTGGTGTAACATGTTTAATGAGCGTTTTGTAAACTTTTCATACCTACATTAATGTAACATATTCAGCGAATGTTTTGTAAGCATTTTATGACGACATTGGTGTAACCTCTTTAATGAATGTTTTGTAAAAAGTCTATTACAACGTTGCTGTGACATGTCTAATGAATGTTTTGTAAACATTTTATAGCGATATCGGTGTAATATTTTTAATGAACAATGTGTACACAATTTATACCGACATTGGTGTAACCTCGTTAATGAACCTTTTGTAAACAATCTATAACAACGTCTTTGTGACACGCTTAATGGATGTTTTGTAAACATTTTATAATGACTTTGGTGTAACATGTTTAATGAACATTTTGTAAACATTTTATACTGACATTAATGTAGCATTTTCAGCAAATGTTTTGTAAACATTTTATCACGACATTGACGTAGCATGTTCAATAAATGTTTTGTGGACATTTTGAGATGACAAATAGTAAAAGCATTCAAAAAACATTCGTGGGATATTTTGGGAGGACAATGGGTGTAACATTGCAACAACAGTGAAAGGTGTGTACAAAATTCATGAAATAAACATTTCCATACAATGTCCAGAGGACATTAGTTGACATCCAGGCAACATCGATGCAACATTATGATATACCATTGCCTCAGCATTGTGCGAATGTTTGTGGGAAACATTGGGAATAACATTGTATTAAGGTTTGAGGGTGTCTACAGAAAGTTGTGTAATAAACGTTCTGAGCACAATGTATAGGGAATGTTGATTGACAGGCTGTCAACAATAATACAACATTTTGAGTTATCGTTACACAAACATTGTAAAAATGTTTGTCCACAACGTTGGGAATAATGTTGAAATAACGTTCACGGGTGTCTACAGAAAGTAGTGAAGTAGGCGTACTGCGCAAAACGTTCAGGGGATCTTCACCAACATCCAGACAATGTTTGTACAACATTCACTTGCCTTTGGGGGTGAGGTGGCGTCTGGAGGTACTGGGGCCGACTTTCATCTTTCTGGCTATGGCGGCCATCTTTTTTCTGACTCGGGGTAGCTACCCAGGGTCGGGGTAGTAATATTCGGGGCCGGGGTAGTAGTATCTAATGCCGAAGTGAATAATTATTAACAATAATCACTTCATAGGAGCAATATAATTTCTGTAACATATGCCGGTTTTTGTCTGTTATAATCAATGGAGGCATGCCTGTGGTAGCCACCAACAGGGGGACCTCTGTGCAGTGGTGTTCACTGTATGTTGCCAGTAAAATCCATCACAGTTGTAAACAGCATGGAATTGATTGACACTCCAACCACTGCACATCACTGAAACAGATGTGCCTATTGTACCAGTAGAGGTACACAGTGAGGCCGAGGCTTTGCTTAATTTTTCTGCAGCAGCAATACTCTTGCTCTAGGTTCTGGCTCAACATTCACAAAGTGGAAAGCTTTTAAGATGAAAATTACTCAATAAAAAGCGAGTAAACTCTGCTCTTAGATTTGTTATCTGGCTTAGCTTTTATGTCGTATGCAAAAAATTTGTATATTTTAAGGTATTTTTTCAAGTTTAGCAATCCTATAAGCAAGCAAGTGCATTGTCTTTTAGATGAGTTGTTTTCTCCTAAAAAATTGCATTTCTACTAACTCCATTGACACTCACACTACTCAGGCTCCTGCGAAGTATTACAATGGAGTAATATTTGCAATCGTTGCATTAGCACAAGCAGTAGTGTAGCGCATAAGTCTATTAAAATAAGGCTTTCATTAAACTGAACTAGTGACTGTGACATTGTCAACTTATGAATTAAACTGTTCACTGCTTTCTCTGCACTCATTATCAATAGACGTTGCATTGAGATAAATCTTTAGTGGTGAAAGTTATAGTTTATAGCTTCATTTATCGCCAATCATCCACAGCTGCCAACATGTCATTAGCTAAGAACAATGTTTTGGTGCTCTCTACATTGACTCTGCTGATTATTCTTTAGTAAGTTATGTCAGTTGTATTTAATGTTTTCGAGACTTGGTTTATCTTGTAGCAAGTTGTATATCTGATTTGCAGCAATTCTTTTAAGCTATGTTTGTTACTGCTTCATTTTGGAGTGTGCTTCAGCGTGCTAAATCATTGTTTCCATGGCGCTGACTTAATTATAAAGCAGGCGCAATCTATTGACACTGTTTACTGTAAGGACAATCATATTGTGGGAGGTTTTCGAGATTAACCATAACCCCCCCCCCCCCTTCTACCCCTTGTCACAAATCCCGGTTCACCTCTATCCCAGTTTCCTGGCGGGACACACCTTGTTTTTATATCTAACCTATACCAGTTAAGGGAGTCAGGTATACTGGGTTCTACACCAGGTCTATTTTAACCCTTTATCCATGATATAAAAAATGAAGGGTCTATTCCGGACCAGTACCTGGAAGTGATAGCCTGATGACCAGAAGACCAACTATCCCCCATAGATGAGTGAAAAAACCTAGCTTGTGGAAGAAATGAAGTAAAGGGAATCCACCCACCTTATTTGGTGAGCTAGCTTCCCTTTAGCTTTTATTGGATGGAATGGCACCCAGCGAGTTGGACCATTTGCTGACTATTTGATTGGTAGTCCATGTTTAGATTGAATTGTTTTGTATGACTCTATAGATGTAGAAGTCTTGTGGATATTGTATTGTACACTTATTATATTGCTAAATAGATTGTTGAATAAAGTATTTTATTTCTAACATTGGTCTAGTTTGTGTGGGTGAGGGTCCCTATGGAGTTGCTAATGTCTACGCTGACAGTTGACCTCGGGTGTGTGGAGAGATGTTGGAGTGTGTACAAGGGGTGCGCATAGAGAGTTGGCCATTGCATTCATAGTAGAGGAGAGAAATCTACTTCAGTATTATGTAAGAGAGCTTATGGTCACTAATACTTATGTATTATAAGTAACAATTCAATATCGTTACGTATTATTTACTACAACTTTTATTGATTGGCGACGCGCCATCATTATATTGAGGGCTTTGCCAGTTATAATGAATCATACGCAAAATGATATAACTGAAGTTACATAATCTTTGTTTAAAGTAAAACCCTGGTTTGCAACTTTTGAAGGCATCATTGTAACTGCAATCATGGTAGTTGCAAAGTATGTAAAATTGTGCACTATGGTAACAGCCATCTTGGCTTCATAGGCTACTTGAGTATCTTATTGCAGAAATTTTCCTATGTCGAAATTTCATGATTTGTACAACTAAGATTGCAGCCAATTATTGTATCATGGTTAGTGTAAACAGTGTCATCTGAGTTTTACCCTTATGACAGTCTCCATATCCCACAATGCCTTGCGTTTATTAACACAGTAACACATAGACCAGATGGTTAGTTTTGTATTTCCATTTTACATGGAGTAGATTGAACATTCCTTGGTCAGGGAGATTGATTAATCTAATCACATTTCTTGATTCTAACAGCAGCTCTCTAGTTATATGACAGTTTTATGGCTGTCACATTAGAGGAACAAACCAGATATACAATGAAACTCATGAGAGCTAGAATACATGTTGTCATAATAACTTTATTGTATTTATGTTGTAATAATTAATAATAATTGGGGTGTCTCTAATTTCCATAATATAAACATGTTGGTTGTATCAGTTATAATGATTTCATTATTGTTATTCTTATATTACAAAAATACAAAATATTTGTATTATAATTATGTAACAAATTATTACCATTTAGAGATATAAATAAATTATAAATGGTGGCAGATCTATTTTATTCAATGAGTATATAACTAGGTCAAAAATTTTGTGGATTTGACAATCTTGTCAATCCTATGACTGCTAGCTATGCACCAGCTATGTTATGTTTGCTACAACAATACTGAACCGGAATACGCATTGCGCAGTAAGATAGCCAAGATTGTCAATACTGTCAACAATTGCAAATCATGGTTCAATCTTGGGTTTATTGCAGGCCTTTGCAGCAGGAATAAAGAATCCCTTTCAAAACACCCCATCAAATATAGGTTTTTAAAATGTACTAATGTGTTTTACTATCACAAACCATTTTTCATCCAGATTTAAATTGCAAGCTGCACACATAAAATCAAATTTAGCGGTTTCCACCATTGCAACCACCATCAGTGTATACGCATCTCACTTGTAGTACAGCTTGCATATCTTGAAAGTCTTGTATGCGCAATGGTGACAAGAGACGACTGCAGCATTTGTGAAGTTGTCATTTTTCTTATCAAAAAAAAAAGCAGTGCTAGTGTTGCTGAGTGAGGGAACAGTAGTAAAGGACACATATTGGTGAGGTGTACGGACCCAACTGCTTGGCCAGTGGAGTTGAAGGCAGGCTGCACAGTGGGTCACGACAAAAGAAGTGAGCCCTGAAGAAGTCAAGCAAGCAGAGGTAGTTGCTATGCCCACCGCCACCATCCCCCCCCCAACCAATAACCCCTCTCATTTCCCTGTTCCATTCCATATATCAGAGTTATATTTGGCTGCCCTCTCTCACTGTCAGAACAGACCAAGCATAGCATGTAGCTTAATTGTTATGCCAGTATGCAGCCGTGTTCAGTTTGGGAGACTATGATGTTGGCCAAACCACCCTGGCTACACACAACATCCCTCTCATGCCCTTTAGTTCTCAGCCCATCAGTCAACCTTCCCATTGACTTCGCCCTGAGAAGGGGGTAAAATTGGAGAGACAACTGGAACAATTGCTTGAGAGTGGCATCGTAAAACTAACCTCAGGGGCTCGGAGTTCCACCATGGTTCTATTGATAAAGAAAGATGGACCAGGGAGATTATGTATAAACTACAGACGAATGAACTCAGTCATTCATCTGGATGCCTACCTCTTTCCCACCAGTGGTGAGTGTTCAGTTCAGCAGGTCTACGTGGCAACACAGTCTGGTAGACCCAGTCCTTTGCCCACCAGGGAGTGAGCAGGACCCTGAAAAGCTCCCAGCTCACTTGGTATTGGCCAGGTATGACAGCGAGTGTACACAGTGTGGTCAAGAGATGTGACGTATGCCAGAGAGAAAAAAGTGGTGGCACCGAAACCAAGACCGATTTTCAACGAATGTATACTAACCACCCCTGGCAGAAGCTGGGCCCCTTCCGTGAGACTGAGCAAAGAAATTCCTGGAGCCTGGTTTTGATGACCAGTTGGCAAGATGCTCTGGCCATTCCGAATGCCACAGCCCTGGTGGTAGCTAGTGCTCTGGATGAACAGGGCTTCTGCTATATGGGTATCCCTGAGCAGATACACAGGAACCAGGTGGGTACTACCTGATGCATCAGTTGTGTGCTCTGTGGGGTATAGATTGTTCAAAGGAGCAATAGGGTTCTTGGTGACTCTGTCCGGCCAATGGTTTTGAAGTGTAATTCAGGTGGTTAAGATGATGCTACCTCAATTGATGAGAGTCTTCAGAGTAGCCCCCATTCCTGCACTGTTGAAATGGCCAATTATATGATGCTGGGCGGGGAGCTGGGCAGTAGTTTTACCACCCTTATTAACTGACTACATGCCAGGACATGAGTGCGCCAAGAATCTCAAAATGAGACTGGAAGAAGGACATAAAGTGTGAAAAAAACAGCAGATGACTGTGAGGACAGAAAAAGGAGACCAGGTGTCATTAGATAACCATCGTAGATGACATGGAGAAAACCCTTAACTCCAGGCAAAGTTTGTCGGCACATTTTCTGATCAAGGAAGCATATGACAACCACACCTACATCATTGGTCAACACAACCAGCGTGCCACACAGAGAGAGTGCCGACTAAAACCTTACTAGCATAGTATCAATCCAAGAAAAAAGGCATCAGCAGCTGTTTAGCTTTGGAGACATCCCAACATGTGCAGTGCTCGTGCAAGAGCAGAACCTGCCTCTCTACCCCACCTGATTTAAATACCACTCTCAACTGTTCCACAACAAAGCAGCAGCCTGTCACCTTCCCACTATCCCCTGAAATTTTGGTGCAAATCAAACAAGCGGTTTGACCAGGAGAGGCAATAAAGTGCAGCAGCTATCTCAAACACCAACAAAGACACGCCCACCGCCTGCATAGACTGAGGATCAGGCACCCAGTGCAATGACACAGTGATGACACAGGAACGTTGGCCCACCACCACGCTATAGAAAAGCACCATGCCATCTAGTGAAGACTAAATGAGTGGATGAAAAGACCGAAAGTGCAAAATCTGTTGATCTTCAAACAGTTTTCCTGGGCGAGGTTTGTTCAGCACCCCTCTCAAACCTGGTATCTACATAAAAGTCAGAGAGTAACCCTACTTCTTCCCAAAGTGCAATTTAGTGGCAGCAAAGTCTAATGAGTGCTAACCCCTCAAAGTTGACTCATTTTCACCGGAGAGGTAGTAACTTTCCAAACTGGCTGATACTGCATAGAAACAGAAATGACACGGTCTCAGATATAGTCACCCCTACCCATGATGAGGTTCAAGAAAAACGAGCATTTTATGGTAAACGCTACTACAAAAGTTCCAGAAAAACTCTCTCTTACCTGGAAGATACAGACCGGCAAACATAGAGTGGAAGCACCCATCAGGCATTATGCATCCAAACCCGCCTACTACTTACACAAACTCGAGACAAAATCCAACGAGTCTGCCGCACACAGCAAAAGACAGAAGTACACCAGCATTTGATGTAGCCAACCACACCAGCACTGCCACTACTGCACTAAAAGAACATGGTTGCCTGCAGCATCGCCCAGATGAAGACCTTGAGATAGGGATCCCTCTGCAGCTTGAACGCTGCCCTCATGACCTCCTTCCACACAAGCCACCCTTTCCCCTTGCCAGCCCTTGAAACTCTGCCAACCAGACATTCTCCACTGAGGAAATTAGATAAAAAGACAAGCTGCTAGAGATAGATCAATGTGTTCATTTCCCCCATAACACTCTTCCACTTAAACAAACCACTCTTCTCCAATGGCAGCCTGGTGAAGTTTCACACCTCCTCCCCCCCCCCCCTCCACCCTCTGTTACTTCCCTTCCTCCCCGTGTAAAAACTTTCCCACCTAAAACTCTCTTACCTGTAGCCAAAGTGTTTCTAAACCTGCTACTGTTTTTCACTCCTCCCTGGGGATACCAACTCTCTTTCAGATCCGGGAGAGCAACCTTTCTACCCGGACCCAACTCAGGTTGACCTGAGATAATCTGGCATCAAGTTTCGTCTCTCAACCTGTTTTTCCTTTAGCCTCGGGTCTTTTTTATTTGCCCCATGAAGTCACAAGAGAGAGAATTCAGACATTGGTCAAAAATCATTGCTAATAAAAGGAGAGGTGCATAGTTTGTGACCACTCCCCATAAGTGAGATAGCCCCACTTCCTTGCCTCCTCCTCCCCTGCCCCTTTCCTCCTCCTATCCACCTTGTGGCCATCAGGGCCGTTACCACTTTCCCCAGTCTGTTAGCACCCAGCAACCAGATCCGGATTCAGAAACTAATACCTGGGAGCATAGTGGCCAGCTTATTGGCCACCACCCCTCTCCCACACTCATGCGTGAACCCATGCCTACACCCCCCCCCCCCTGTCATTGCCCTCATTTTGCGGAGTCCCCACCTTTGGATACCTCTCCCATCATCCGGCTAGTGGACACTGACGCCCTTCATTTTCCACCCACCGTTGGAGAAGAGGCAGTGCCCCCCCCCCCATCTGGCAGGAAAAAAGGCCCTTGTTGCCTGGAGATAGCTACAGTGGAAAACCGCCACTACAGAGAAGGCTGTGCAACAACAACCACTCAAGAGAGCATACAATAATTTGTGCCTCCTCTGCTGCCATCGATCTAAAAACATGAGACAGTTATGCGCACCAACACCATATCCGGTTTTTGTGCCATTGTCACTACACCAGTGGAAGCAGAGACTGTGTGTACTCCCAGCAGTGGAAATTTGAAACTTCTACGGGCCCGGGCCACTACCAACGTTTAAGTTACATTGATGCAGAGAAGAGAGGGAGCTACTCTGCGTTTTGCAGATACCAGAAGTGGGATGAGCCGGATCCTTTTGGTCCTTGCCGGCCACTCAGGCCTTGAAATCCCAGGGCAACTCCGCCTTAGCATCCAACCTGCATTACCTCCTGTGTCAGCTAGCTCCACTACCATGGCTTTCCCCCTACCTCAAGGGCCCTCCCTTCCAGGCCCAGGGTTGTGCCTCTAACCGGGCCCAAAATACCCAAGAAGCGATGCACTGGCACCACCACCACCACCAAGACCATGGTTATCCCCCAGCCCTCGTCTCCCCAGGTTTTGAGCTTTCTGTTGCTCCTCCTATTCCTGAGCCTTCACCTGTGGTCACCTTTTTTCCATAGGCGAAGTCGGCAATCCAGCCCCTTCACGTTGGGCTACAGCCCTAGAGAAAGGAACTGCTGAGTTGAAGCAGCATTTGCAGACCCTGCGCCTAAAAATGGCAATGGGCAAGCTTAAGGAAGGCCAGGTAAGGACCGGAGTCAATGGGAATCTAAGCTAGTGGTAGCTGCGGATTTGTTAGATTTGCTAGTTTTCTGAGGCCTTGGATCTTGATATCGCAATAACCTCAATAACCTGGATATAGGACGCAGAGGACCTTAGACTAACTTTCATCTCCCAGAAAATGGCATCCATCCTGGTGACAGCCAAGAATGGCTACCAAAGACCAGTATAGTAATAATGCAGGACCAGCATAGTTAAGTAGCGATTCTATTGCTTAAATATTAGCAGATAAGCTAAGTGCAATCAATGCCGGTCTTGTCAGCTGCTTAAGGAGGCAGGCTTGATGCATCCAGCTATCAGGGGACCTTATAGAATAGTGGTCAATTATGATGACTGGCAAAAATCTATCACTTTCACACTGTTATTTCTGTCACTACCATTGACGTTGTTGTCGTTAATGTCGTTGTTGATATGTTTTGTCATACCTGCCGTTGTTCTCGTTATTTTTATTATTATTGTGCTGAAAATGACTAGGCACCTTTATGACTTGCTTCTTGCAAAACATTCTATTAAACAGAAAACTGACATCACTAGATACATGCACATACCGGCGTGTGCGATCCATATATAATCACTCTATGTAACTTTATCAATTCTATGCATTATAGCAGTACGTCATAATTGCTGTACAACCATTCTATGTTTATGTATTCGTTTGTGTAAGCCAGCAAAATCTTTTATTATATCATCTAAGGCTGCGCTTAAAGGAATAAAGAAATGGTTACATAACCTTTTGTATAAATACTGGCTGAAGCTCCTTGTATATTGAACAGTGTCAAGAATAAAGGAGAGTTTTGGTTTATAAGCAGCTTTTGCGTTATCCATCGAAGTTTAACTGGGGTGTGTTTACACTTAATCAGTTTTTTGTTGCAAAATCAAAATTTTTTGATGAACACTATCCAACAATTGTTAAATGTATCAAACGAGACAATAAGCACACAGATAACGACAACATCGACTCTAACAATGACAACAACTACAACTCTACCAACTACGACTCCAGCAAAAACCAACGCTACTATGAAAACAACTAATGATTGCATGTGTGAAAAACAATATATTCTACATATGCAAAAACAGTTTGGTAGCGATTACAACTCCACCTTCTTTTCATAGAGTTCTTAACTATCAATATTTGGAAAAGCCTTCAGAAATAAGTCTGTCTGTTTCGGCAAATAGTGAACTAAGACATGGAAGAAAGCTTCTCATTATCATTCACCCGAATGTAACGATTTTTCTTGCAATATCATGGAATATTTTACAAATTAAAAAGTCTTCACACACTTCATACTATACTATCTTATACTTTTTATTACATGCGTTATCTACTGCACCTACGTTTTTCACTTTATTATGTTATACTTTATTACATTTGCTTATTATGCTATCATTATATACTTTATTACGTTTTATTTTACCATTTTAATCCAATAAACATTATGAGTAACTCATCACCAAATCAAGTTTATTACATACTTAATTACATTCTCTATTACCATTTCAATCAAATAAACATGCTACCTATCCAACTACCAAAACAAGAGTATACAAACAAAGGGGCCATGTCAACCCCAATCTACACTGGGAGACAAACCCCCAACCCAATCAAGTAACAAATCAATAAATATCATACAGCTCTGTGCAAGTGTCAGCTATCATTTCATTACCATACATACACATGCTGTGAAGCCTTACAGAACTTAGCATACCTGAAAAAAACTACCAAAGACTCCCTTTCAAGAAAATTCCGACGAGGTGGAGAGATTTAAACGGAGTGCCTATGAAGATTTGCCAGCAAGACATGTGGAAAAAATGGTGTTGGAGACGTTCCTGTCTACCCTGGGACACTCGTATCTACAGCGTCACCTGCTAGCTGTGAATCCCCAGAGTGTTGAAGAAGCTGTTCCTGCCAGGAATGAGTTCCTCCACATAAAAACGTTTTCAGGCACCAAGTCAACTAAGATTAGAATGGTAGAAGAAGAGGAAGAAGATGACAAGGATTCCGACGAGGAATACTATAAACCTCCCAAGACCCATTTCTGTCATTGCCAGACAACTGCTGTGGTCAACACGGCTCCAAGAAAAACATAGCACCCATATGCAGCTGCGAACAGTTACCCCGCTGTGAGTTACTCTGCTCCACCCCTGCAACCCATACCAGTACCTGATAGCATGATAGCTACATTGCTACAGACAATCCAGGACATGAACACTGAGCAGCAAGAATTGAGACAGTGGCAGCGAACAGTACATTTCCCCTTCCTGCTCCTACTGTGTATGCTCAGTTGCCTAAGGCAACCCCTGCTTATCACACAGTGATGCAGCCTCCAGCTCAGATTCAGCCTAGAGCATCCTGTTGTTGAGCAGCCACTGCTTGCCCCAGCATAGTGGACACCCCTCTTGAGTTGGAGTTGTAGACAGGCAGGCTGTTTCAATAAGGATTGTTCTGTGAGACCAAAGGCCCTCCCTAGACCCAAAGCAAAGCCTGTGTTGGAAAATCAGAAGTGCCCACAGTAGCTACTACACCGGCTACCTGCGATAATGCACTAAGGTGGAATAAAGAGATGGAAAAGGTAAAAAGAGGAAACCCTGTATACTCCACCCTCTCAGACTGGCCACCTCTGATGAAGGAAGAGCCCAAGACGAGCGAGAAGAAGAAGTCCAGAAAGCAAATGAGGGATAAAGTGAGTGAGCAGAAATTCCCTCCCCCAGTCATCCTGTCGTTACTGGAGATCCCCCCCCCCCCTACAGATTGCGGAGGTATCAGAGCACAAGTCTGTTGAAGCACAGAGCCGGAAGGCTACCGCTTCACCGGTCAGCCAAGAAATGGAGAGGCTTACACCCCTGTCCTACCCCACATCGAGTGGCTAAGGTGCGACCTACTCACCTGACTGGCGCTGAAGTGGAGAGACCGTACAGAGGCAGTCATTTCCTCCCTGGAAAAATAGAAAACAGGTCGGTTACCCTCTTTGTTGATACGGGGAGTACTACTAATCTCCTGTCAAAACGGGTGTTCAACCATCTCCTTCTGCCAGTCAAGAAGACCATACAGAAGAGTGGATCATATGGAACTATGGCAGATGGTAAACGTATCCCCTTCTTTGGTACAATAACCGCTACCCTGCGGCTGCGACATGTGCATAGTCAGATGTAGTTAGTTAGTCAGATGAATGAGGATGCAGGTATAGGCACGCCCTTCTTCACAGATCACGATTGCCGCCTCAATTTCAGTGACTGCCATATTCATAGCAAGCAGAAGGATGCAGAGTATAGACCAAGATGACACACTACTGGTGAATAGTGTAAGAAGCCTCAACACAATAAAACTGCCCACTAGCATGGAATCAGCAAAGTAGTGCTAATTCACCACTCAGAGTTGCCCCCCACCCCTAGCCTGATAGAATTGTGTCTAGGAGAACCCCCTGCGGTTACTGAGCCACCAGCACCAAGTGAAACGTTGCTGCCAGTCATCTGTAGCAGAATGTTTCTCTCCAACCCAACAACGTCACCAGCTATAGTCTTGTGTTCTCCACTCAACTTCAGTACTTGATTAAGGTTAACCAACAAATACAAGATAGAGGAGTTGGCATGCAAAGCTATGGAGATTTGCAAACAAGTGCTTGGATGGTACAGCTAAAGTAGTACTTACACACCTGACTCCCTCACTGGCTCTTCCCCCAGCGTCACCCTGTGAAGAGACAAAGCTATCTCCCCTTTCTAGCAGGTGTGCACTAGTTTTGGAGTGGCCATGCGAGCAGAAACAGACTACACAACCAGTTGTCCCTAGCAAAATTGACGAAAAGAGAGCAGATGGTTTAATCACGGACAATCAACCCATACAGAATTCCGCTCCCCCCCCCCCCTCTTAGCAAGAGTGTGTCAAGTTTGGAGCAGCCAATAGAACAGGAGCGGCCCAACCCACCGGTTGTTCTCAGCAAGTGCAGTGAGAATGAATCAGGCAGTTTGATTGGGATCGAACAAAATGTGGCGAAGTCACCCCTTCGAGAGCTGAGGTGGCTCCACTCCTCACACAAACTGAGTGTTTGCCTCCCAGTATACTAGAACAGTGGCTGTATAAAATTGTGGATCCTCCTACACACCACAGAAAGCAGTTATGTTGTGCAACCTCAACAGATAAAAGAGTGGATGCAGGAAAGAGAAGTAAAAAATCAATTGTGGTTCAAGCCTTCCTCGTGGGCAGAGTTTTGATGGAAGAACTTGCAAGCTGGGTACCAGCAGAGCAAGCAAAATCTAGTATAGCTGACTATAAAATATCAACTAACTGTCAGAAGTTTTCACTCGGCAATAGAGTAAAGAAATTTGACCATTATTTGTCTGGTGAAAACAAGTTGCAAAAACAGCTAAGGCCATACAGATGTAGAAATAACTTCCGGATGGATATAGCAATCTCCTTGTACTGGACATCGTTAGAGAAAGCACAGTCTGATGGACCTCTTACAAAAGTTTCAGATATGTACCCTTCCACAGAGAGATGCGTCATTCGAATACCGGACCCGTTGTTCAATCCGAGGCTGTGTATCCACCCCTGTCCACTAGTGGTCAATGGCAGTCCAGTTGTCCATGCGCGCAAAACGCCATTGCTTTGCAACTATTCATACAGCAAAGATGTGTTCTCACTGTTAAAACTGATCGTTATTTTCCTGGCAAGATAGATCACTAAAAGAATATTCTCCCAGCACCTAGAGACTGCGTTATACAGCTAGAGGAAGAAGAGGAGTTCATCATGGATATTACAGCAGAAGTAGACTAGCCACCACTTTCTACTCTCTCCTCTTCAACTGGAAGCTTTGTCCATCATACCCCCATCTCCCAAACAGGTGACTACCTCTGCCATTTCGGGCACCTACCAGTAAAAAGCTAAGAGAGAGGATGTTCTTTTGGGCATAAGTGGCCAGACTGCTCCGGAAAAAAGCTGGATGCACAAGCATATCACACCAAGCGACCCATTAGCAATTGGCCATCCACTCCCCGCTACATTTTCCCCTTCCTGTATGACCACTGCACCGGGCACTATGACAAATAGTCGAAGTGTGTCTAATGCGGCAGCCCCGTATCTCCCTCCTTGTCCCCCCCCCCCCCTTCGTGGCACCCCCATTTCTCACAACGCTGTGAGCATGCCATCTCACATGTGGGACCCCCTTCCCCATCCTCCATGTAGCAAGGAGCTGAGCCTGAGTAAAGTTGCTGTGTCTGAAATGCCAGTTACTAGTACTCGTGTGCCGCACCCAGTGACCTGTGAGCACATGCAAACTTTAGGGAAGATCTTGGCATCTAACAGGAGAAAAGCTTCGCTCTTGACTGGGCTCCCCCAACAGGGCAAATCGCTTGCAGTCACCCCCACCTCTGAACTGAAACACCCTCCAATAGCAGTGTGAGCTGTTAGCATTCAGCAACTGGTACCCATCGAGGACCTGATGCCCTCCAAACCCAGGCAGAAAAGCAGGACTGCAGCTCTGATGCCGGCTCATGTCACTCCCCCGTACCTACGACGAAGGAAGAGTCCTCTACTCCAACCCTTACCCCCATTCTCCAGCTTGTAGATGTAGCTTCCTCCCGTCCTTCATCACCTACCGTGACTGAAGAGGTAGTAGCACCCCACACTGTTGGAATAAAGCCACCCATGGCACATCACCTCCTTCAGTGGATCGCCCCATCCACGGAGATTGCAATCCAGAAACAAATGAAGAGATTGCGACTGAATGTTTGCCCTCTCTGCAAGTCTCTTGCCAAGACTGTGAGACAGCTCTCAGTCCATTTACACCAGCATTATGTACAGTATTTTTGCCATTGCCAGTACTACAGAAGCAGAGATAGCGTGCACAATCATCAAACGAAGCGAGTTAGATCTGATGACCCCCTCCACTACCAAAGGCTAAGATTTATTTATGCTGTCGATGGATAGAGCTACTCCTCATTTTGCAAATATCAGAAGTGGGCGACACCTGCTAAATTTGGCCCATGCCGGCCTACTCAAATGGGCAAGGTACCAGTCAAGGTTCTTCGCCCAGTGTCCCCAGCCATGGCTCCACCCATGTCAGGCCTTTCCTCCACCCCGTCAGAAGTTGTCCCGTTAATGGATATACCTCTCTCTGGTTATAAGATACCCAAGAAGAAGCCATGTACCGTGACTACCTCTGCTTCCGGGTCTACGGTGGTGACACCTAGCGCTCATTCCCCCTTGTCTTTGCACCCCTAGTGGTGTCCAGAGTATCTTCACTCACTTGCCACTGAACCTCCACCTAGTGGAGTCGAGATTTCGATGTATTTTTTACAAAATAGGGTGAGGTGGGCCGCTGCCATTGAGCAAGCCACAGCAGATCTAAAGGCCGAACTCCAGGGTCAGCAGGGTGTGGGACACCCTCTCGGATACTGAGGTCGCCAAGCTGAGGTTCCAAGCTGAACTCCTTAAGTTGTGCAGATAGAGGTTTTTCTTAGTGGCACATGGATTTGTGTCATGGGTCGTGCAACCCGTATGTACCTCTCTTCCTTAACAGTGCACTTGGTCTTGTGCCAAGGGTCATACGGTTGTACGTACCCCTTCCAGATTGCAGGGTTCTGCAGTCAACAGTCTCCTTTCCTCTTGAGACTTTCTTGTACATATATATTAATACTCCTCATATATATAATCCCTGGCCCCTATTTACTCACTACCACTCTATGACTGATTAACTATTCCTACGGAAGTAACCATAGTTGAAGCAGCCTGTGTAATGGAAATGCACAGAGCGGCGAAGCGATGGACATTGTGCTTGCTCATTATTAACATAGTAGTTGCTATGGAATGAGCAGTGGTTTGTCAATGGAGCGTAGAAAAAATCAAACTTGATGACAAGTACAGTATAGATCCTTACCCAGATGAATCAGACGATCAAGGACCCGCAGATGAGCAAAGATCTAGCGCTAGAAGTGCCAGCCATGGGCTGTTGCGTGATGCCATTTTGTATATCCTCTTATCATCACTATTAACCCTTGAGTTATTTGGCGGCTAGCTAGTTCTCAATGCACCTACTCGTATTGTTTATTATATTTTTTCTCCACCACTGTTGTGATTCACATTTCTCTTATGTATAGCCAATCGTAGCTAATCATTTTCAACTGTTGTATTTTTTGCATAAATAGAGAGGAAGATTGCCCACTGGTTAGAATTTGTTTGCTGCTTTGTCGCTCAACATAGCCTAAAACTTCTTACGCGATGCAAAAACAGAAACTTGCTCTCAGTGTCTCAGTCTATAAGCATGCTGAGATAACTGACCAAAGAATAACCACAAGAGTTGAGATTAAAAGCAACAACAATAAACTGCTCATTTTAGTTATAAACCTGCTAAAGTGCCAGCAAACACTAAATGGTATTATCAGTTTCTCACAACATGTAAACACAGCACAGTGCTATATCAGATGGCCCTGAAGTGGTTTTTTTTGTGTATTTGACAACTAAAAACACCTTCAAGGTTATCAAATTAATTGTAGCTACAACAGAAAAGCCACTGAACCTTTCCATGCTGGCAGTCGCTTCAAACCACCAGCACAACTACCTCGATTATGTGGGCCGTCAGAAAGAGTTACGAAGTTCGTCCTGGCTAAAATAGAGAAATGTGGCTCTTCTACTTTCAACTCCATCTTGGCTCGATTTGTGCTGGAGAACCAAGTGAATAACATAATTGTGCCCCGTAATGAGTTTTTCATTGATTGGAACTCATCAAAAGGAGAAAGTGAGTATCACTGTTATAAGTATTTCCTACCAAATGAATACGTTACTTGACCAATTCAGGATGTTGTTTTTACTAGTTAAACTGGCAGCTTAGTTAACCATTAGTCCATCCAGTGCTTTGTTTTTATCTTTTGCGTGATTACATTACCCACCCACGGCTTGTGTGTAAGAAAACTACATGTACATGCCTTGAATAAAAGGTGGATCCTTCAAAACAGTAAAAGTGTGCTATCCACCCATTACTTGTAATATGGTGAGCTTTTTTAACCAGTCATATCTTCTTGCTGTAGCATGACATGACGCTCCCTTATGAAAATTTGGCATCCAGTTTATACGATTGAATTTCAAAAGTTATGTAGCATCTACCAGGTAATTCAAACGTACATAAGATTTTGACTGTTTTTTTCAATAATGTCTTTTCAATTGTAGGATGGTTCATTGGTCCTTGGTCTAAAAAGAAAGCAGATGCATTGATAACTCATGCAAAGTATAATAGAAGTGCTTTCAACGAAAACCTTGTCGAAAACTTCAAGTTCATAGTACCAGTGAGGGAACCAGAATCTTGGTTGCGCTCAGCTATCAAGTTCTTCTCAGGCTGGTCCGGGCATCACATGGTAAAATTATACTATGATAAGAATTATTATCACTATATCTAAATCACTATCTCTATTACACTATAATGAGAAATTTTTCAGTCAAAAGACCGGAATCTGGAACTCTCCTTTGAGATGGTACACGACACCTCTCCAGATTCAAATTTTTGTGACAGGAAACAGTGAAACACATAATTGTTGCTATTCCTTTTGCTTACCACAAATAGATTTTTATATTAGATAATGTTAAACAAAGTTGATGTCTTTTTGTGGTTATCAAATCATGGCCTATAGAGCCGCAGGACATAGGTTTGGTTTGAAGCCATCAAAAAGTATTTCCTGCTGCCAATAAAAAGCTGGCGATAGTAGTGTAATAAAAGCGGATATATGAAAGAATGAATGGGACATTCAGTTTCTCCTGGTCTCCAAAATGCCGTTTTGTTTTCACCAAGTACCTGAGGAACTTTTTAGGTACCTTTTTAAGCGCATTGAGAATAGAATTCCGGTTTGTAGATTGGGATGCATTATAGACTTACTAAGTGCAGTTCATTGTTTGATTAATGAGTTCTTTGATTGATAAAGGTGTGATTTCCATAGGGGAAATTGTAGACAGTCTTGTGCTCACTTTAAAATGAAAAGCCGCAATAATCATGGTAATATTGGTATTGATTGTCAGTTTTGCTACATTGGGAGGCCTTACCGAACTTGATTTCTATAAAATTTCCCGTACACAAATAAAAAATATGAAGAAGTTGCCAGATCGAATCAAAAATGAAACGTTAATCGAATCAAGAACATCTGACTCATTACCGAGTTCATTGTCAAAGATTGCATTCACCATTCACTGCAATGGTTGCGATACCGATCGTTTTCGGAACGATCAGGCAATTTCACGAACAATTGAAGCTGGTCAATTTCAGTTGTTATTCTGATTATTAAGAAACTTTTGATAATGTATTGGAAGGAATTTTTCATGAAAAGTTGATTGATAGATTTATTTTTCTCAAATATTGTCAAAACAGATGGTTAAAAATTGATGATCTGACAGATAAATTCTCTGACAAAGCCTATACAAAGGTTTTATATACGGGAAAATAGTCATCAATTAAATACAGCTGCCTTTTCTATTGTTCCATAGTTTCTTTTGAAAAGTATTGTAGTAGATTTTGATGCACACTAGTAGTGAACAGGTTGTTTACTCTAGAACCTTGCGAGACAATGGGCTAGACTTTTACCCACAGCGTTCGGTTAACAGCTGTTGGGTGGAAAGTCCTACTGTGCCGGTGGCATAGTAAACAGGGCCGGTAGTGACCCCTGCAGGGTCGGTAGTGACCCCTACCGACCCGGTATAGCTGTACTGGGCCGGCAAAAGATAGCCGACATAGATGAGGATCCTAAAAAGTATGTAGGAGCTTAGTCAAGGTCGAGAACAGGAAGTACCTACCCTTAGATTACCAACTCCATGGACCCAATTCTATATACAGCCTGGGAGCCTTGCAGGACTAATGATTGGACAATAATGAGAAAGGACTCCGCCCTTAGCCACTTGGTACCGCCTTAATTAACCATACTGCATTGTTGATTGGCTTGTTATTTATTTAATCAATTGTATTGGCTAATCTGCTTCCTGTGTATTGATTGTTATATGTTTTGTGCTTATCAGCTCTCCTATAAAAGGAGAGCACACTGTGTTACTCTTTGCATTCATTACAATGTTGCCATGGCATATACTCTTATATTGCTAAACCCTGGAGGAATAACTACCCTCAGGACAGCTTAGAGAATAAATACATTATTGCAGACACTACACGGTACTGTTTGTTTGAGCCATGGGCTCTTGCCTTACCGGGTAATTCGGTTGCCCTGCACAGTTGTCACTGTTGGTCGGTACAGTGTCCCCTCTGGAGAGAGGTAGAATACTCAAGATTAGTGGATGTCCGTGGTAACAGACCGGAATCCATTACAGTATTTGTACAATTTCTCCCACTACTTACTGCTAATTTTATTTAAAAACTGTCGAGTTGCGTCTTCTGTCAACTATCTGGCTCAACAATGTTTTCCGGCAAGATCGAATTATGTTTAAAAAGCCTATTACAAGCACTGAATAACCAGTAATATTTCTTCAGGATAGATGCTAATCAGGAAATTGACGATCGACACAGACTGTTAGGAACCTTTTTTTCAGACAGTCCTAGAGTGTCATGTACCCAATTAAAAGCATATAAATAAATGGATTCAAATAAAACATCTGTCTATTTGGTTTTATTGAACGAATACCACGATAATACTGTGAGAGATTTGCATGAAATGCTAGTCGTCCCCACCCCCCCTGTCCACTCCACCCCCCCCCACCTGTAGTTGTTTCGTTGAGATAGATCCGAAGCCTTTTCCCTCATCGCCTCTACTTATTCCCTCAGATTTCAGGATACGGGCTATACCGAGCCAGTATAGACCCTGTATCCAGCTATAGAACATAGAAGAGCTTACCCAAGGTTAGCACCGGGTATCCTGGGCCAGATCCCGGCCAGAATTAAATATGACTGATAGTGGTAGCCTGGGGCCCTAGGAACAGAAAGTCCTTAGTTATTCAGTTACCGTAGTAGTACCAGTTTTGGAGGCGGAGACTAGAAAGTAATGACTCCTTATAAAGAATGGAAAGTTTCTACTACACTCAAAAGGGTGGGAGAGTGGCCTAGAACCTCCCTGCCATATGCAAAATTTTCTCATTGGCTTATATTGGCTTGTATTTCTCATTACTGTTTTTTATTTATTAATGGTCTGTATTGTATTATTGGCTCACCCCTATAAAAGGGGGTGAGGATTCCTATTTCTTCCTATAAAAGAGATTTGTGCAGGTCGAGAAACAGTAGCTTTGTGGACTGTGCTAAATACTGTAATTGATTTTGGGGGTTTGATCAAAGATCCACTAACAACACCTCATTCCAGAGGTCACCTTCCAATCTACTTCCAAACGGAGGAGTATGCCAACTCCACAACTGTAATCAGAGCCTACGGCTCAAGCGCACAACTCAGTGTTTCAATGAGTAAACCATTTTGTATTATATGACAACAACCTAGTGTTGTATAATAATGGCAATATATCTTGCTTCTTGGAACAGACTCAAGCAGAATACTAATACTAGTAGAAAGTATAGTAGGAAAGCTCTGCCTTTTATAGGCATAGAAACAGAAAACATGTGTCCAATTAACGGTGCAACGAATCACCAGTAGCAGGAAATGATTGAACAAATGAAACAACAAGATTTAATAACATAGCATAAGATTGGTCGAAGTAGGTTCAAATGTACAAGGCGCCCAGAAATAAGGGACAGAGCTTCATCAGTCAATAATGCTGAGTCAGCTCAGGAAGTGATGGTGCAATAGTAGTCAAAATTCCTGGCTGCTACGTCTTGTGGTCCTTGTCTTTTGGCATTCCAGTGGTAGTTAGGCAGCAAACTTGGGCGTCTGCATCTTTTGGTGGTACTTTGGGTCCACAGGCTATAGCCTCCGTCTTTTTCCCAGCTCGGTATAGGGTCACTAGTGGTACTGCAGGGCCGATAGTGACTGCTGCAGGGCCGGTATTGTCTGCTGCAGGGCAAGCGGTGAATGCTGCAGGGCAAGCGGTGAATGCTGCAGGGCCGGTAGTGTTCCTGCAGTGCCGACTCAATTTATGTGCACCTGAGACACTCAGCAGTTGTCAGGGGGACTTTGCGCACATGTAATGACCATTAGAATCCATCACAGTATGACCAAGTGACCGATACAAATTGGCTGATGAAGAGAGATCCCAATACTATGCTAACTTTTTCCAAAGACATCACCTAGAACATTGGTTTCAAACTTAGTGGAAAAACTTTGCATCATCGTGCAGGTACAGCAATTACACATTGCCAGATATAAAGTATGGTTCAACATCTCCATACGTCTACTCCAACATCATTGGCAACAGAATGATTGGGAGTATAAATGTACCTTCGCTAAGATTGATGCCGGTACAAGAGAACAATGAGCCCTTTGTCTACCAAGAGTTCAAAAATTCTCATTTTAGTGATCACATTCAATCACTTACAACCAGGGACAATGTCAAGATAAGCCACTTGATAGTGGAAAGGTCACAGTGGTTGTATAATTTGGAGAATTGAAATGACAACGAGTATGGTTTAATACACACCCCAAGCCTCTAAAGAGTTTGTTAAACATTGCTCTGCAATGCAAGGTAGAAATGGTAATGATGTGTACGAAGGTTGAATGTGAAGCAACTTTCATCGATACTCAAACTAGACATGTCTTTGCCAAAAAAGGTCTTTGGTATTGTAATGGATTCCGGTCTGGTTCCACGGACATCCACTATGCTCAAGTATTATACCTCTCTCCAGAGGGGACACTGTTATGCTTGACTGTGACAAATGCACATCCGAATTATCCGGTATAGTTAGAGTCCATGACTCACACAAACAACACAAGAGTGAAGTTTGAATACTAGCTTTATTCTCACAAGGCAAATTCCTAGAATGGCAATCCACTAGGGATATTGGCAAGACCTGAGAACGAATGCAATGAATCGAGGTAAAGTCAGCTGTTTATAGGTGAACTGACAGGAAGTAATAAGCAGGTTATATATAAGAGTAATCGCATAGCAAAGCATGTTTTTCTACCAGCACAGGACCTTGTGCAGAGCTTGGAGTAGCATTTCAGTGCAGTTCTGACCGGTGTTTTAGTGATAAGGATGTTTTTACCAGTGGTATTCACCAAAAGCTATGGCAATATGTGCAGCAATTCATTTGGTTCAATCGCGAGTCATATACCAAAAGTTTGATTTCAGTCCAAATTTACCAATAGCCTCAAATTGAATTCCACTCACTGTTTTAATAATTTTTATTGGAAACTGAAAAAAGAAAGTCCTTCATCAGCAGCGAAAACCTGTAGGCAATCAGTAAAAGTAGAAGCTCCATAATAGTATAAGTACACTGCTGGGCTTTTCCACCCTTGCTTTGCTTTACTGTGCTGCCTTCAATTCCATTTAATTCTGGTGTGCATTTCTGTTTACTAGTCAATGGAAGAAGTGGTGAGGAATAAATCTTTATTTTACCAACCAAGAGACACACTAAACCCTATAAAACTGGTCACTTGGTATCACCTACCACAACTGCAGTGGCTTGGCTTTGACTATGGAAACCGAAAAAACCTCACAGCCATTAAGGAATACATAGACTACATTGTACCAAAGTAAGTAAATCAATCTGCCTTGCTTTGCTTTCTCCTAGCATAAAAGTCTGAATAAAGTGAGCTACAGCAAAAAGGTTTCGCCAGTCTAAAATATTGCTAATGGGCATGAATAGGAGTCTGCAGCTCTATTTACATATTTTTGCATACTGGCCTGTGGCATTGCTCAATCGGTAAACTAACTAGCTAGTAACATTTCCTGCATCTGTGCTAGAGCTGCATGATATCGAGGATAAAAAGTGTTGAGAAAGCAAGTAAGATTTCGGGCACATGAATGTAGGAGTAACCAACTAATGCCAGTACAGGTGCAACAACCTTACAAAATTAGACCATTTATTTTGGGCTGGTTTTGGTCGGAACCCGCAACAGAAAGAGGTTGTGTTAGGTTTTATGAAATGGCTAGGAGAGGAGAACACTGAATAACTATGCAATATATTTTCATACGGCATACCATTGATGTCATGAAAGGCAAAATCCCCAAAACCAAATGCTCTCGGCGTTTTGATACTCATTTCTGCAAATGAGTAGCTATGATGATCAGCTGTTCAACCACTCTCAAATCCGAAATTAATCTCCTAACTGTTATTAGGCCACCATTGATGTTCATTATAAACCATAAAAGGTGAGATAGGGATTGTCAACTAATTAGTTACATCTAAGCCTCTCTCAAAATTCCGATTGTATTGTCTGATTTTTGTAGTGATGTAACAGAAAAGTATCTGAATGTGAATGCAGTTTTATAAATAACAAGCTTCATTGTGGATGTGAAGAAATCTAAGCAACCACTTAGAAACATGAATATGCTAAAAGCGGAAAGGCAACCACACTGAAGCAAAAATCTAACCTTAACAGTACATTCGATCAATTTTCAGTTTCAGTGAATCAATGTAAATAATTCATCCTATATTTAACGGGATTGGTAAGCTGACAGGCACATTGTACACATTCTAAGTATAAGCTCAACACTTCTGGTACAGTTGTCAGTTTCGTCCGAACTAGAGCACTTTTATACTAGTTTGCACTTGATCGAATCATCTTAGTGAGTTCAGTGGGCTATGCATGCTGCCTGCAGTCCAAAGGCATAAGCAATTACTGATTACATTGCTATGGTGTATGGGAACCTGGATGTTAGAATCAGTATTTTTAATAGGAAATCTCTTTCTATTTGCATAACAGAGAAAAATTGTAATGAGAAGCAAAGAAAACTGTTTGCTCACATTGTAATCGATTATAGATGCAAGAATAGTAATGTAGGAGTAGATATCTGTCATGGTGTCTAAGGACGAAAGGTTTTCCTGGTTCCAAGTGCCTTTTTGTTGGCACCAGTTACAATGAGAACCTGAAAGGTACTTTTTTGTGCACCAGTTCATTGGTTTTCATTTTGTTTGTAATTTTATGATTAACTAACTATTAACTGTGCAGAAGTTGTTTATATTAGGGTTTGTATAATGTTGTACATTGGGAGAGGAAGGGGGGGGGGGTAGTATTGTATAAAAATGAAGTGTTGTAACACTGTATGGCTATATTATATAAAAACAACTTCATAGATATGCATTGAATAGTTCTCCCATTATTTCAAAAGAACGTACATAAGTATTTACCTCACAAATTTGCAAATTACATCAGACAAAAACTTGCGATAGAGTGTGTTATAGTTTGTAGTTTATGTCTTGTGGATTTTTGCATCTATTGAGGACTCGATGTTTTCAGAGTTATCTTTTTTATATGAGTGTTGTTGATAGAAACAGAAAAATTTAGCAGATTTTGTTGTTGTTGGTGTTGTTGTAATCGAGAACCCAGTTTTTGAATCTCGGTTGTTGCATCATTCTTTAAGAGCTTTAGTGCTAGAAGAGTTCCATGCCGAAAGCTCTTTAGCTTTTGTGACCTGCATTTGTTGATGATATGAACGCTGCTTGCAAAAAACCTGTAATGTGTAACACTTTTTTCATTATGTGAGTTTTGCAAAAGTACTAAGTCTTCCTCAGATAGAGTTTTAGGGTTGTTTTCTATGATGTTGAGATCGACTGTTTTTATCAGTGTAACTCTGAAAAAAATGGAAAAAATTGTTATTGACTAATAATAAGCAGTGTAAAGATGTAGCAGGAGTCATTACCAATCTCTTGTGAGCAAATATTATTTGAGAACAAAAAAAAAATAAATAATTAAACCCAATGCTTTATTCAGCTTTACAACTGGTGTTAAATAACTATTTAGTATTAATTTTTACCTTATTGCTGAGAGTCCTCCCTATTGTTGCAGTAGATGCTGAATGAAGTACATGTTACTCAGAACTTTTAAATGCGCCAATGATGCTGGTGGAATTTTGCAGCACTTTGAAGATTTAGAACATTGATCTTTAAATATGTGGTTTACGACACCCGAGCAAGCTCGGGAAATACTTAATAAAGCAGTAATTATCTCTTCATTATTTCCTTGGGAAAGTAAGAGTAAGGTCTTTCGTTTTGGTATTATTCTATTGAAAATCATGTGCTCTATTTGTCTAACTTATCACAAATACATGGTTTAAGGCTAGTTTTGACTTTTACAGTTTGTTTTTCTTGCTTTTTCTTCCTTAACAACAATCTTTTCATTTCTGAAATTTTTTGCATCTTGGAAAAAATATTTTTCCTATAAAATGCAACTCCATACATTGGCCTTGTTTCATGGTTCCTCACTATGTCCCAATAAGAGCCTACAAGTGTAGATGGGTGAAATTTTTTTTGGTTTTTTTGATTTTTTTTTGTGTCCACAATAAGACCCATATAATTTTTTAGCAGATTCTTTCTCATCTTTATTTTGGTATCTTTTTTATTGCTTTTGCTGCATCAAGTAGGCTGCTAGAAAATTTTGAAAATATCCACAAAACCACAAAAACCACGGAAAGGGTCTAGTAACCAATTTGTGAATGGTAAGATTATCGAATCTCAAAATTTCATGCTTTTTGTAACAACAGATTACATCGGCCATGAAATTTATCTGAGGGGAATTACTATTTCGGTTAAATTTGGGCATCATTAATCATAGTTTCCCTCAACTAAACATAAAAGGTTCAAGCAATATGGTAGTAAATAATAATACCAATCAATGGGCTGCACTAACATTTAATACTAGCTGTTAAAAGTTATTATTTATTTGTATCAAAGGTTAAAAAAATCATAAAAACCTGTCTTACAAAGTTAGTAAATAATTTTAGACCACATGATTTGGAATTTAAGCAATCTGGTGAATTATACTGTTTATCTCCTATTGTTTTGATAGAAACTGCTTGATTTTTATAACGTAATAAACCTCCAAGTTAGTGACACAAAAAGCAAGAACTGTGCATAATTGTCCTGTTTTTTGTTTTGACAGCTCTGAGTGATTGTATCAAAGATTTGTGCAATTGAAGCAGCCCAAATAAAATCTTTGAAAAGTTCAATAGTTCATCGTTCAAAATCTTCAAAACTTTGGTGCTTGAAAATATAGAGCCAGTTTTTGCCTCCCATAGAACAAAACTATATTTAGTAGTGATACTGTGGTAGATTTTAGTGCACACTAGTAGTAAACAGGTTGTTTACGCTAGAAACCTTGCGAGACAATGCGCTAGACTTTTACCCACAGCATTTGGCTAATAGCTGTTGGGTAGAAAGCCCTACTGTGCCGGTGGCATAGTGAGCAGGGCCGGTATTGACCCCTGCAGGGTCGGTAGTGACCCCTATCGACCCGGTACAGCTGTACTGGGCCGGCACAAGATGGCCGCCTTAGAGGAGGATCCTCAAACATGTCTAAGAACTTAGTCAAAGTCGAGAACAGGAAGTACTCACCCTTAAACTACCAACTCCATGGACCCAACTCTACGTACAGCCTGGGAGCCCTGTAGGATCACTCATTGGACAATCAGGAGAAAGGACTCCGCCCTTAGCCACTTGGCACCTCCCTTTATTATTCGCATTGCATTGTTGATTGGTTTGTTATTTATATAGTTAATGTAATTGGTTAATCTACTTCATGTGCATTGACTGCTATATGTTTTGTGGTTGTTAGCTCTCCTATAAAAGGAGAGCACACACTGTTAATCTTTGCATTCATTACAATGTTGCCATGGCATATACTCTTATATTGCTAAACCCTAGAGGAATAATTACCCTCAGGACAGCTTAGAGAATAAAGCCATTATTACAGACACTACTCGGTACTGTTTGTCTGAGCCATGGGCTGTTGCCTTACCGGGTAATTCGGTTGACCTACACAGTTGTCACTGTCGGTTAGCACAGTTTCCCCTCTGGAGAGAGGTAGAATACTCGAGACCAGTGGATGTCCGTGGTAACAGACCGGAATCCATTACAATACTACATAGGCTATAGTTGTCTTCTGTATTTTTTAAATGAACAATTCTACTAAAGTTTGAGAAAGTCTGGATGTACTGCAGCAAAGTTAACAACTATGCTTTTTGTTATATTATATTAATACATATCACCTAATTGAATATATGATAAAACTGTTTTTATCCACAAATATGATTTAGACACTTTATTAGGCATTAAGAGGTTCTAAAAGTATTCTGAGGTGCATAACTGCATTAAATAATGAATGACAACAAACAGGGATCTATTAGGTTTTTTCGTATAACAGGTTTTTTCAATGCAAAGGCTTTTCAACCGTGAGAGTAACAATCCTAATAGACTTTGTCAGTTTCTCAATGTCCACAGCAAAACAAACAACTATGTTTAATGATAAATGATAAGCAGAAGCAGGTTGGCTCTCTGAAAAAAACATGCTTTTCCGCACAACAGCTTTTCAACTTGGAAAGCAGCAATTTTCATAAATTCAAGGAGATTGTCAATATCTAGCACAAAGTACACAACTACCTATAATAATAAGTATCATAAAAGGATTTTGCCGTGCCTTTACCGAACAGGTACTAGAGAAAGCATACCCTATGCTGAACTGCAGACGACTGGAGAACACTGTACGAAGCTGTACCAGGTAGAGAGTGTTACTGTAAACAGTAGCGATGGCTCTTCTATTAGCTATCTGTGTGTAGAGATACACCTTATTCTGCCGTGTGTAGAGATACACCTTATTCTGCCGTGTGCAGAAGAACTAACAAGTATCAGCAAACTTCCAAACTAAACACACAGAGTTTTGGTTATAAATACTTTATTAACTATAAGATACAAAAGCTTGCTGAGATGCTCTCTGCACAAGCTCACAATCAACTCCCCCTGCTGGGCTAAATGCCTACTTTTTTTAAAAGAATACATGCAGTTGAAAATGCCGATGAAAACGCTATAATCTGATTGGCTCAAAAACATCCGGCCATACACATGTGGCTGAGCATAAAAACAACATACAATAAGCAGACGCTAAAAAGGAACATACTAAACAATAAAAACTGGTTATAAATGCGCAGGGTTACTGTGATGAGTAGAGGGGCAATTCCCTTGGCTTGACTGCAGTAGGCGAGCTGTAAGGGTAGACGATGGGCTATCAACCGATCATGCTTAGGCATGTCAGCTAGTGCTAACCGTGACTCACTTCAAATGTAGTCAATCAATCTATTGGGCTCAGCTGCTAACTGCAGCTGGCCAGAGCCACTGGTGTTTCGTCCAACTGTGCAAATCTATTGTAGTATCATGTACAATCTAATATTTATGCAGGCAAATGCTTCGCAGCCTTGGGAGCAACTTTTGTACATTCCAAATTCCCTCCAAAGTCGGTAACATCATTTAATAACAAATAATAAACAGAATCTAGTCAACTTCCTGATGAAACCATACCATATCAACAAAAAATGTTCGCAATCTTAAATGAAACATTGTAGTTTCTCAGGGATTCTTAGTCTCGAGCGCAACTATTCGATCTCATCAACTATTGGTAAAAATCATTCGTTATGGCTCACCTGTTTGCTAAAGATCCAGATTGTTCTAGTTGTTTTTGTTAAGTATTTACTATGTTTCCATATCATCACAAAATATCGCCTAATCTTTGTGGTTTGCCACCACAAATGATTGGCGGCAAAGGCATATATTCCCACGGCTCAAAGTTTATCGCCTTCGGTTAAACCACACCCACAAAGGCAGTGGTAGTTGGCGTGCTGTTAAGTGCAATTTAGCAGATTAGTGTTGCAGGCTGTTAATATTATCATTTTCTAATATTTTGGAATAGATTTATGAAAGAAATATCACACAGTTGTTGGCTAGCTAGGGAAGCTGTGTGGTGAGAAAATATTTTAGCGGCATATTGGCTATGATTCAATAAATTATATTACTTATTATTATTTGTTAGCAATAATAAATAAGAATAAAAAACCAAGTGAATTTTTACTAAAAAAAGTACTACCGTTTGTTTTTCATTCGTGCAATGATTAATTACCATCAGCTAAGATTCGTTCATTTCAAATCAGTGGTACTGTTTCATGAATAACGGAGTAATAAACCACAAACAATCATTTTTAGTTAAATATGAACAGACACAAGCTAACGATGATATGCAGTTACAATGGATAAATTGTGGCTTGTTGCTCTATTACGCATACCTGGTTTTATTGCCTTTGGCGACACTTATGTTTCCAATAGCACTAAACATCTGGAATTTGATTTATTGCCAATTTTTCGCTTTCAGAGAGCGACAAATGGTTTCGACAAGTCTCAGGACAAATTCATCGACAATGGCATTTCCAACAGAAATTTCCCTTTATCACCGGCAGTATCGCCAATTTGTCATGATGTGGAAACATAGTAATTGTTCCTTTGGTTGTCGACCTTAGAAAATATCCCGTCTGTCTGGAAACTCTAGCTGTTATTTTGTAAAGGATTTTAGCCCAACTTTTACCAAAAACTCTTAGACCGTTACATCTGTGAAATGTAGTATAAGTCTTTCTATCAACCGCAGATGATGGTTGATAACGCTAAAGTAAAATCTGCGCTGTACTCTATGCTACTATGCTACTGTGCAGACGATCAGAGTACCACCCAGTCGGAATGACAAGCAGTGCTTGAAGTTTTAAAAACTACATGTATATTCACCTAGAGAGTGATTAAAGAGCAACTAGAAAGTAAGTAGAGAGTAACTAGATAGTATCTAGACAGTATTGTACTAGAGTTGATAGATCATTGCCTCTATCAGCTGTCAACATCACCATACAAGCGCCTTACCAGTTCTAACATTGTTAGTACGGGCTACATTGACGGATAAGATATGCAGATGAGCAAGATCATTCACCACATAAAACAAAATGTACTAAAGCAGCCATCATCTAGTAACCTTGTCTCTCTAATACATTGGGTTGAATCATCTTTCTTGTAGCAGTCTTCAAGTGTTAGTTTAAACCCCCCCCCCCCCCCCCCCGGTTCCATGTCCTGCTCTTGCATTAGCAACTATTTTACTAGTGAATTTTCCTTTCACTACCCACTGTGGGTGGGGCCACTGTTAATCAACTGCAATATAATTTAAGTTGCAGGAATTGACATAATCTTTCAGGCAGTGAGATTCATAACGCAGAGGAACCTTATTTTTACCTCATGTAAACCATAAATATTCACACAAGGTGAGCTTTCACAAAACATAATTCTTAGCAGGAAAAACTGCTTTTATTGAGCACAAGTTTTCTTGCTAAAGAAACATTACAAAAAAGCAATTTCAGTCAGTTTTTGTATGATACTGTAATATATTTGTGTCCTCTGTTACCGACACAAAGGCATCCTCTCTGCTAGTATCCAACACTCCGGGGTCTACCCAAATAGACGTTGGCAACTCCACGGGGTCCACGACCAAGATACACTACACCAGAGTCTACACGAATAAATAATTTATTATCCGGTTCTATTTAGCAATACATAATGGTTCTTGAACACAATCCACAAGACTTTTGCCTGTAAAGCAGCACAAGAGCTCATTTTATAGGAGAAAAGACGGAATATTCACCCCCTTATTATGGACGAACCTAACGCACTTAACTATAGAAGCAATTCATCAATCAAAACATACAATACAATTTGAGTAAATAATACAAGTCAATGGTAAAGGTGAGCGCATGGCAAAACAGCTCTGGGCTGCTTTCCCACTTATGCTAGAGTCGTAAAAAGTTTCTACTCCATATTTCACTTCCTTGGTCTGTGTTACTAGACTTTCCATCTTCAGCCTTCAACTTCTACAGTTGGGTAGCCAGTCCCCTAGGTCCCAGGCTATCCTAATCAGCCATTTTTCTGTACTGACCCGGGTACTGACCCGGGGTGAGCTGGAGAAGGTGCTATATGTTTATGTACATGGGATACAGGGTCTATACAGGGTCTATACAGGGTCTATACAGGGTCGGGGTGGCCGGTCTCATAATTTGGGGAGAGGGGAAGGCTCTGGGATCACTTTAAATTTTCGTTACTGACAGGGCAAGGGGTGTAGTGAGGGCAGGGGGGGGGAGTGTTAGGGTGGGAGGGGGTGGAGAGAGGCTTGACTTGGCTAAGTACAATGTAAGTCTCCCACCATACATACGTACAAGTTTTACCTGTGGAATGAGTAATCTCATCGATTTAATGGGTAGGCTACTTAGTACGTTTTGCTAGATGAATCGTTGTTTTCAGACACAGAGTATTTTTGCTGAGATCAGCAACTGTTTGTACACCTAAAGGTATGCATGGTTTGTTCAACAAAATGTTGATGAGTTGGACCGAACAACAGATACATAACTTTTCTATACAACTTGACTTCAATCACACACTCGACCAGAATCCAAGCCCCTCGGTTAACGTTTGGTTTCACTGGACCCAAATGGTGGCACTCAGCCACAACCAGCCACCAAATTACTTCACCAACTGATGCCAGAATCAAGTGATGGCAAGCTACATGACGCGTTGCATCAAAAGCAGAGTTGAGCAAAATTCAATGGCTTTAGATAATAAAAAACTCAATGGAGATACTCACTAAAAAATTTAACTCATGATAAAATGAGTTAGAATAAAGATAGATAAAAATTTTGAATTTATTTTTTGTATTCCATTTGACGGAAAATATCTTTGATGCAGATATTGCCCTGGAACATCTAAAAAGTTAAAAACCTATTTAACTATAAGATTTTGATCGAACCAATGTTCTAACTTTAAAAATTTGCTCAAGCAGAGCTATTGTGTAATGCTTCTTGTAGAGTACATAATTGTCTTTTAAGGGATGATAAAAATAATTAATTTGCTATTTAAAAAATTATTTAGACACAAAATTATACCTTAATTTTCCTACTATTGCTATTTTTCTCTGCAGCTATGGTTCAATTTGTAATGAGTTATGAAAACTGTAAAATTATTTATGACCTTTTGAAGAGAGATGTTTGCATTTTCTCCTATCCTGCTTTCAGAATCGATATCCTGGTACCTCTTGAGCAGTTCGATGCCTCACTTATGATAATGAAAAGAAGATTCTGCTGGGAGTATACAGATATTTTCTACAAAAAGCTGACTGTTGCAAAAAAAACAACAAGTAGCCCATTATCTGCAGATGCCAAAGAGATATTGTTTTCGCTAGAAGCAAACTTAGGAGAAAAAATGTTGTATGAAAAAGTAAATGCTACTTGGTGGAACCAGCCAGAAGTTCAAAACCAGCACTTTTGGGACGAAGTAAGAATAATACAAAATACCTTCAAACCAAAACCAAAACAAACCAAAACAATGTTTGGCAACTAAAGTGATGATTGTTAAAAAAGACAGCTTTCCAGCACGGAATCACTGTCTGTTTATTTGCAACTTCGTCTTTATTATTGCCTGTTTGACCCCCTGTGTTTCTGTATCAATCAACCATCAACTACTTTATTTATTTCAGGTAACTTTTTAAATACTGTTTTAGGTTGCATACTTTAAAGAAATGAACTACAACGTGTCTCATGTTTGGTGCCCACAAGTGAGGGAAACCAAAATTTCTTTAACTCTCGCAGAAAACCGCTGGCATGGCCGTATAACTATTGCACCAAAGTTATGCTTCTTTTTTGTAAGAAGTCAAGCAAACATACTGTCTGGTCTATCGGAATATGCATATGAACGATCACGGAGCAAGACAATATTCAAGAAGTATGAAAAGTTGAACAGAAGATAAAATTTCTGTCTAGTTGTGAAATAGCGCAGCACCTAGAAGAAAACCAACATTTCTAACGGTCAGGTAACTGCTTTCATATCTAAGAGAGAATTGAATCATGCAAATTTTTTGCATTTTTTGCAGTCTTTTGAATGACAGAGACTCATCATTTTGACTGACCTCTACTTCTGTGATGCTACCTTTTCGTTTTTTGCTGTTTTTAGTTTGCTTCTTCTGCAAGTTTTTGCCCTTTTTGTGAACAAAAGTTTTGTTAATAAAATTATAACCATGGCGATAAACTGCTATACTGTCCTTTTTTACCTTACATTTTTATTATTACTATATATATATATAGATATTAAAATTGGTAAAACAGTATGGCTGGTGGGTCAAAAGGCGTGCACAGGGCATAGGCTAAATAAAAATAAGTAATTAATTATTAATATAGATGCCCGAGGAGCTGAGTGTCCCCTCGAGGGCAATTGTCAGATCAAAAGCATTATGTACGAGGCTACAGTCACAGCTAATCACAAAGTCGAAAAATATGTTGGCCTAACTGAGGGAGAGTTCAAAACTAGATATAAAAATCATAAAGCATCTTTTAACTTCATCAGCAAAAGAATTCCACCGAGCTGAACAAACATATTTGTTTATTTAAAGACTCATCAACCCAATTTAACATCAAATAGAGAATTCTATCCCATGCTGGAGCATGTTCTAACAGTGATAAGAAATTCCACCACTGCACAGCTGAAAAATTCCACGTCCTTTTCCAACCAGAGTTGTCATCCCTTAATAGCAGGAATGAAATTGTCACCACCTGCAGACACTCTAATAAATTTATTCTCAGCCGGGCATAGCTCTATGCGCTTAGTCTCTTTTGACGCTCGCTCACCACTACCACCATATCTAGTAACAAATCACGATCCTTGTGGACTTGATATTTTTGGTCTGAGCTTCCTGTTTCCGTTCCATTTTCATTTTTGCAGTTGAACGCCGACCTGATGGTTGTGCTCAAACTTTTTTCCTTTCCATATTTTTAGGGCACATGAAACAATTTGTAGTATGACAATAGTTTTACCGTCTTTTACCTTTTATCTCTTAGTATATATATGCATATACATATATATACATATATATACGGTATGTATATATATACCAAAAGATATATATAGATATAGATACAGATGTATAGATATATATATATACATAAAAATATGTTTATATTTATATAGATATGTATATTGCAGTAGATTTTGATGGAAGTTGATAATAAACAGGTCAATTACTATCCACCTTTTGCAAACAATGTGCTAGACTTCAGCCTACAGCGTTCAGTTAACTGCTGATTAGGTGAGAAGTTGTACTGTGCCGGTGGTATGGTGTGCATGGCCGGTAGTGACCCCTGCAGGGCCGGTATTGACCTCTTACTGGCCCAGGATAGTTATACTGGGCCGGCCCACGCTGGCCGACATAGCAGAGGAACCTTAAACAAGTCTGAGAACTTAGTCAAGGCCAAGAACTGGAAGTACCCTTCCTCGGACAAGTGGGCTGCAAGACAGCTATAGCCTGGGAGCCCATGGAGATAATTCTCCGCCCTCTAGCCACTTGGTGCCTTTTATATTTAACTGATTTATCTTGCCTGATTTGATAACTATTTATATACTTGTTTGCATTGGCTGAATCAATTCCTATACTATTGATATTATATGAACTATGCTGATTATTCCTTGTGAGTGTTCCTATAAAAGGAGAGACTTTTGCCACAATCATTGTATTCATTCTCATGTTTTGTCACAATAACCCTAGAGGAATAATCACCGTCTAGGACTTTGTTTTGTGAGAATACAGCCATTATACAAGCACCACTCTGTGTTGTTTGCGTGACCCATGGGCTCTAGCTATACCGGGTAATTCGGTTGCCAGATTGCACAGCTGTCACTTTCGAGCAGAACATTGTCTCCTCTGGAGAGAGGTAAAACACACTAGCTTGGTTGATGTCCGTGGAACCAGACCGGAATCCGTTACATCGGTGGTAGTGGTTGGATAAACGGCACCCTCCACGCTGCGCTCTTCACACTGCCCTCTGGCCCTGCGAATACACTGCAGGCCAGCTACGACTGAAAAAGAAGGAGATTGATTTAAGGAGTGTAGATCGGAAGGAGACTATAGACGCAACATACTGCCGGATTTCTCTTCAGGCTCCTTGAGGCTTTCCACCCCGCAGCAGCTATCCCGGCACAATATAGCAAACCAAAGACTGTCTGTACAAAGCGTAGAGCTTGCTCTGTTTGCAGCAGTCAAGTACAGGAACTTACCGTATTCCCTACAGGCTCGTTGAGTTCGCTGCACCCTGGACATAGAGATATCGGTACTGCACAAGAGAGATAGTCATGTATCAGCTATACAGACTCAGCTACTGAGATTACTTTAGCTTGGAGTGCTACTCAGCTGGTAACACTGAGCCGACACTGTGTCCACTTACAGTGACTCAACACTACTGCCGGTAGGCTCGCAGAACTTGCTCCGCCCTGCAGCAGTACACGAAAGATTTGTAACGGTTGTTACAAGCAACAAAGTATCAAATACTGTCACAGTATTCCCTACACCGACCTCTAGATCTGCTAGAGCTACTGGAAACACTGCTCCTGGCCCGGGATCCAGTTGCACTGACCATCACTTAGATTACAATTGAGCCACTCCTCTATCTACAAAGAATGGTCAACTAGAGAGCACGCAGCGCCGGTAGAGCACCCACAGGCAATCCAGAAGTTACAGCCGTTGAGAGATTGACAAAGGCATTGAGCATCAAGCTATTATGAGACCCAACCAGGGCAATGCACCAGCTACTTTCAAAGCTCCGAAGTTCGACAGTGAAGGAGATATCTAATACTTTATTAACAGGTTCGTGGAAGTGGCAGAGACCAAGAGTGGTCAGAAAAAAATGGCCACGTTTACACCTAAAAGATGTACTACGGGGTAGAGCATTAGACTGTGGAAAGCCTCAACATCTGCAGGGTATCTTTAGCTCACTATGACCACGTTTTGGGCTAACATCAAGGGAAGCTATGTCCCGGCTCACCAGCCTAAGCCAACAAAACAAGACGGCGCTCCAGGAGCATGCTAGTGAGGTAGAACGTCTAGTACTCGTTACCTGCACTGACCTCCCTCTCCATTATTGCAGAGGATGATGCTGGGTGTATTTAGTACTACAGTCGGAAATGCTTACCTGCAGAGACACTTGTTGGCCATGCAGCTCGTTGACCTAGCTGATGCAGGCAGGGCTGGCAGCAAGTATCTGCAAGCAAAGACACCTTTTGCAGAGCACCAGGCTTGTGTGCGAATGATGAAGGAAGAAAAGGATGAAGAAGAACGGGCAAGGACTGCCGCCAGGAGTCCATCTCAATGTGTCTCCACCACTATCCCAGTGTAGCAGGCACGCCAAATTCCTACACCGGCTACCCGGGATCCCATGGCAGCAGTTATGCACAGCTTAAAGATTTTGGCTGGGGCGATATGGTCGCGAGCGGAAACTAGAAAGACTTCTCCTCCCCCTCCGCTGCTGGGGCTGTGGACAGGTAGGTCACCTGATAGGCACCTGCCCCAGGATCCAACATACAGTTCGGTTTCCAGACACCCTCAGACAGGCGCCCGCAGTGGTGCCACCGGCAGCTGAGTGCAGCTTGGCAAGCCGTACAACTCCAAGACCTCCTTCTCATCCTGTGACTCTGGAGATGAGAGGGCAACCCCCAAGAAATAGGCTGCTGACTGCATCTGGACAACCCCAAGACCCCCTTCTAGTCCGGTCATTCCAAAGATGAGAGGACAATCCCCCCTCCCAAGAAAATACAGCCCGCAGCGCCACCGTCGGAACAACCATATCAGTCTAGCTACTTCCGGCTAAAAGATTAACCGGTAGACCAACAGCTCTGTTGATTGATACAAGCTGCACGACCAGCTTGCTTTCTAGACACATATACCAGAAACTGCCACAGTCAGTGAATAACACGCTGCAACGAAGTGAATCACATGGTCTTCTGGCTGACGGATCAAGGATCCCCTTTTATGGCACGCTGCAAGTTAACTTGCAACTTTGTGGGCTTAGGACGAGCGGCAACTTCGTAATAGGTGATATCAATGAAGATGCTATTATTGGCATGCTGTGTCTTACCATACACGAGTGTGTCCTGAGGTTTCCAGACTCCAAAGTTGTTTTACACGGAAGTAGTAATATATGAGCAGATCTCCCTACCAAGTGTTTTTTTTGTGGATTACACCTAGGGGTGAAAGCAATGGGTTACGGCGTTGGATGGATTCGCCAAGTTAATATTGTTTTTCATTTGAGGGCATTTGAAGGGCATTTGAGTGGCATTTAAGTGGCATTTGAGTTTTGATTATTTTTTTACTTAATTTGAACTTGTATGTCATATAGAGTTTATATTGTATTTCATTTGAGGGGCATTTGAGTGGCATTTGAGTGGCATTTAAGTGGCATTTGAGTTTTGATTATTTTTTTACTTGATTTGAACTTACATGACATATAGATTTTGAATGTATGGCATTCAAGTTTTGATAATTTTTTTACATAATTATATACATACTTGAGAGAAAGAAAGAGATAGAGGAGAGAGAGGGAGGAGAGAGGGAGAGAGAGAGGAGAGAGAGATTTTTTAGTTTTCTATACATTCATGTATATATGGTTAATTATGGACGTATTTATGGATATATTTATAACTACATAGAGAGAGGAGATATATCTACATTGAATAAATATATTGATCAAAAATGAAAATTATATGATTATATACCTGATTACATAATAAGTAGGGAAAATCTTCCTACATAATATAGCTAGAGTCAGTAAATACTAAGTTATACAAAGCAATACAACTTGTAATGACAATCAATGCATTCATACATACATACATATGGTATCTTGAGAGAGAGAAAGAGAGAGAGGAGAGAGATCTTTTAGTTTTCTAGCAATTAATGTATATATGGTCAATTACATACATATTTATGGGTAAATTTATATCTACATAGAGAGAGAAGAGAGGAGATATATCTAAATTGAATAAATACATTGATTAAAAATAAATCAATATATGATTATATACATTTATTACATAATAAGTAAGGAAAATCTCCCCACATAATAAAGCTAGAGTCAGTAAATACTAAGTAATACAAAGCACTACAACTTGTAATAAAGACAAAGTAATAACAGTTAATGCATAGTTTGTTCCTTTACAATGATGTCTTTGATGTAGTGATGTTATATCTTAGGAAGGAAGACTTCTGTTCTATGTGCTTTTAATTTCGTAATGAACTAAAATAAAAAAAATTATGTAATAGTATAGAATGATTAAGCAAAAATGTAAAATAATTACATGAATTTGAATTATAGTTCTAGTTACATTGGATAGTTTACATTATTAGAAAAGGGAAATAACTCACCAAGTTACATTGTTTCACTTGTTCTTTCTTGAGCATTATTTTCACCAAGTGCTTTTGAGTCTCTTTCATCTATCTAAAAGAAAACAAAAAATACTTGCTTTATAAATATGTTGTAAAAAAATACACTAATTACACCAAAAAAGTGCTTTTTTTTACCTGAAAAAATGTACATGTTCAACATTTTGTTGTAAAAACTACGCTAATTAACCCAAAAAGTCCTTTTCTTTACCATGAAAATGTATATATTCAGCATTTTGTTGTAAAAAATACACTAATTACATCAAAAAAATCCTTTTTCCACCTAGAAAACGTATATATTCAGCATTTTGTTTAATTTATGGTAAAAATTAGTAAAACTCACCTATAGTGATATGATTGCCTTGAGTTATAGATTAGCTTTTTGAACTCTTGTTCTGGACAGTTTTTTTCAGCATCATCGAAATATAATATAAGTAATTTTTAGAGTCTTCATTGGTTTGGTATCATCTAAGTAGGTGATAGATCTTGAAAGAAATTCTTGCTGTGTTGGAGGAGTGTGCTGTCTTCAGAATCCATGTAGTTTGAGTCTTCATTGATTTGGTATCATCTAAGTAAGTCGTAGATCTTGAAATGAATTTTTGCTGTGTTGGAGAAGTAGAGTGTCTTCAAAATTCATGTAGTTTGAGTCTTCATTGATTTGGTATCATCTAATTAAGTCGTAGATCTTGAAAGGAATTCTTGCTGTGTTGGAGAAGTATGCTGTCTTCAAAATTCATGTAGTTCGAGTCTTCATTGGTTTGGTATCATTTAAGTAGGTGGTAGATCTTGAAATGAATTTTTGCTGTGTTGGAGAAGTATGCTGTCTTCAAAATTCATGTAGTTTGAGTCTTCATTGGTTTGGTATCATCTAAGTAGGTGGTAGATCTTGAAAGGAATTTTTTCTGTGTTGGAGAAGTATGCTGTCTTCAAAATTCATGTAGTTTCAGTCTTCATTGGTTTGGTATCATCTAAGTAGGTGGTAGATCTTGAAATGAATTCTTGCTGTGTTGGAGAAGTATGCTGTCTTCAAAATTCATGTAGTTTGAGTCTTCATTGGTTTGGTATCATTTAAGTAGGTGGTAGATCTTGAAATGAATTTTTGCTGTGTTGGAGAAGTATGCTGTCTTCAAAATTCATGTAGTTTGAGTCTTCATTGGTTTGGTATCATCTAAGTAGGTGGTAGATCTTGTGTAGTAGATGATGCTTCTCCGCTTGCTATTGGAGAACAGGATGCTTTCTGTGTGAAAACAGTGGCTCTTAAAAAGCTAAAGTCGCACTGATTAAACCTTATGAATCAGCATTTTTTCCAATGCTTTCGCGGGAATAAAAACTGTTTATTCCCGCGAAAGCAAGGGTTTCCATTCGCGTGAAAATAAATTATTTATTTCCGCGAAAGCAACGGTTTCTATTCGCGTGAAAATAAACTATTTATTCCCGTGAAAGCAACAGTTTCTATTCGCGTGAAAATAAACTATTTATTCCCGCGAAAGCAACAGTTTCCATGCGCGTGAAGATAAATTATTTATTCCCGCGAAAGCAACAATTTCTATTCGCGTGAAAATAAACTATTTACTCCCGCGAAAGCAACAGTTTCTATTCGCGTGAAAATAAATTATTTATTCCCGCGAAAGCAACGGTTTCCATTCGCGTGAAAATAATTTATTTTTTCCCGCAAAAGCAACAGTTTCTATTCGCGTGAAAATAAACTATTTATTCCCGCGAAAGCAACGGTTTCCATTCGCGTGAAAATAAACTATTCATTCCCGCGAAAGCAACAGTTTCTATTCGCGTGAAAATAAATTATTTATTCCCGCGAAAGCAGCGGTTTCTATTCGCGTGAAAATAAACTTTTTATTCCCGCGAAAGCAACAGTTTCTCTTCGCGTGAAAATAAATTATTTATTCCCGCGAAAGCAACAGTTTCTATTCGTGTGAAAATAAACTATTTACTCCCGCGAAAGCAACAGTTTCTATTCGCGTGGAAATAAATTAGTTATTCCCGCAAAAGCAACGGTTTCCATTCGCGTAAAAATAATTTATTTTTTCCCGCAAAAGCAACAAGTTCTATCCGCGTGAAAATAAACTATTTATTCCCGCAAAAGCAACAGTTTCCATTCGCGTGAAAATAACTCATTTATTCCCGCGAAAGCAACGGTTTCCATTCGCGTGAAAATAACTTATTTATTCCCGCGAAAGCAACGGTTTCCATTCGTGTGAAAATAAACTATTTTTTCCCGCGAAAGCAACAGTTTCTATTCGTGTGAAAATAAACTATTTACTCCCGCGAAAGCAACAGTCTCTATTCGCGTAAAAATAATTTATTTATTCCCGCGAAAGCAACGGTTTCCATTCGCGTGAAAATAATTTATTTTTTCCCGTGAAAGCAACAGTTTCTATCCGCATGAAAATAAACTATTTATTCCCGCGAAAGCAACAGTTTCCATTCGCGTGAAAATAAACTATTTATTCCCGCAAAAGCAACGCTTTCTATTCGCCTGAAAATAAACTATTCATTTCCGCGAAAGCAACAGTTTCTATACGCGTGAAAATAAATTATTTATTCCCGCCAAAGCAGCGGTTTCTATTCGCGTGAAAATAAACTATTTTTTCCCGCGAAAGCAACAGTTTCTATTCGCGTGAAAATAAATTATTTATTCCTGTGAAAGCAACAGTTTCCATTCGCGTGAAAATAACTTATTTATTCTCGCGAAAAACAACGGTTTCCATTCGCGTGAAAATAACTTATTTATTCCCGCGAAAGCAACGGTTTCCATTCAGGTGAAAATAACTCATTTATTCCCGCGAAAGCATTGGGAAAATTGCTGATTCATAGGGTTTAATCAGTGCAACTTTAGCTATTTAAGAGCCACTGTTTTCACACAGAAAGCATCCAGTTCTTCAACAGCAAGCGGAGAAGTATCATCTACTAAAGCTACTAGGAGACCATCCAGCATCAAGGTAAGAAATGCTAAAATAATTATTTGTCTTTAGTTAATTAAATCATCTGGCTCTAAGTGGTGATAAGGTAAAAAATAATTGATAATTATTTAACACTAGTAGAAAGCTCTAATTATTTATTTTTAAAATAAATAATAGACAATTTTTTAACACTAGTTGAAAACCTCAACTAGTTGCGATACGGAGTTGTCTTCCATTTTAGCCTCTAGACATAAATTTAACTTTACTAGATAATTTTATACCCATAGTGTCTAAGCTGTTCGCTCGCAAGAACGCAAGCTGTGTCATTGACAAATCTGTCTGTTTGTCCAAGCGATTTCAATTATTTAATAATAAAAATATGAACTCTCAACTGGAATTCACTCCCAGGTAATTTATCTTTACTAGATAACTTTATGATCTTTAAAACTAATTACAAACAATTAAACAAAATATTTGTTTTTTTTTCAGAATGAATACTCAAGACCTTCTCCTATCTTTGATATGCCAGAAAGTCAATTCGTGGTTGATGAACCGGAATCCCAACAAGATTTTACTTCATTCACATATCTGCTACTAGGAGAGCAACCAGCATCAAGGTAAGAAGTGCTAAAATAATTATTTGTCTGTAGTTAATTAAATCATCTAGTTGTTTGGAACTAGTTTTTTATTATTATTTTATTATTTAGATCACTACAACCACTAGGAGGACTCTAAGTATAGTTAAGGTAAAAAGGCTCTAATTATTTATTTTTACAATGAATAATAACTGTTTCATGCTGATAATGAAGTAAAATAATACAATATTGAACGTTTTAATCATTTTTTGGTTGTAAAGTTCAAAATCGACCTGTAGTTCAAGACATCATTTAATATGTTAACCTATTAATTCTCTCGGACATACGGCAATTCTGTCAATCAATGTCAAAAAACTGCGATCTTGAGCGGAAACAGGATAGGTTCCATGAGCATAAAATTATCTAGGAGAGATACTTCTATGGTCAAGAGAACGACTCCATATCGTAATAGGAGGATAACTCCATAGTGCAACTAGTTGAATTCTTCAACTAGTGTTAAATAATAATTTTAATCACTTACCTTAATACAAAAAGTCTCCTAGTAGTTGTAGTAGATGTTGATACTTCAGTCACTGTTGTTGGAGTGGATGCTTTCCGTGTAAAAGCGATGCTTCTTATATAGCTAGATTGTACTAGGTTGTACTAGGTACCGATTGACACGAGCTGATTCCAACGAAAAGCCTTTATAATATATAAGGTCTTTACGCGGAAAACTCACGCGAAAACTAAAAAAAAAAAACATTCTTCGCGGGAGTTTTCCGTCTTATATGTTATAAAGGCTTTACGCAAAACACTCACGCGAAAACCAAAACTATATAAAAACTTCTTCGCGGGAGTTTTCCTTCTTATGCGTTATGACAGCTTTATGCAAAAAACCCACACGAAAACGGAAAAATAAAAAAAAACTTCTTCGCGGGAGTTTTCCTTCTATGTACTATGAAGGCCTTACGCGAAAAACTAACGGAAAAAAAAATTTCCGTGAGTTTTCTGCATAAAGCCTTTATAACATAAAAGAAGGAAAACTCCCGCGAAAGAATTGTTTTGTATTTCCCGTTTTCGCGTGAGTTTTCCGTGTAAAGCTTTTATAGTATATAGAAGGAAAACTCCCGCGAAGAGAATTTTTTTACTGTTTAACTTTTCGCGTGAGTTTTCCGCGTAAAATCTTTATGACATATAAGAAGGAAAACTCCCGCGAAGAATTTTTTTTTAGTTTCGGTTTTCGCGTGAGTTTTCCGCGTAAAGACCTGCTTATATATTATAAAGGCTTTTCATTGGAATCAACTAGTGTCAATCGGTACCTGGTACAACCTAGCTATATAAGAAGCACCGCTTTTACACGGAAAGCATCCACTTCAACAACAGTGACTGAAGGATCAACATCTACTACAACTACTAGGAGACTTTCTGTATTAAGATAAGGAATAATAAATAACTATTTAACACTAGTTGAAGAACTCAACTAGTTGCACTATGGAGTTATCCTCATATTACGATATGGAGTCGTTCTCTTGACCATAGAAGTATCTCTCCTAGATAATTTTATGCTCATAGAACCTATCCTGTTTCCGCTCAAGATCGCAGCCTTTTGGCATTGATTGACAGAATTGTCGTAGGTCCGAGAGAAAAAATAGGTTAGCCTTAAATGACATCTTGAACGACAGGTTGATTTAGAACTTTACAGCTAAAAAATGATTACAACTTTCATTATTGTATTGTTTTACTTTATTATCAACATATAACAGTTATTATTCATTGTATTTAATATGAAAAATAATTTTTACTGATGATGATTATTATTCTTATTATTACTATTGTTAATATTATTGTGATTTCATTTGGTTTTCATTGTTACTTTATTGAATTTTGTTCAAGTCTTGTGATCTAAATAATAAAAGAATGATAAATATTTATTTACCACTAGTTGAAAAACTTACCTACTTGCACTATGGAGAAAATAGCCTCCTACAACCAAATCCGTTTGTGTTACAAACCCTGTCTTTGGATATTGATAAAAATGTTATCTTCATTGTATTATGATTAAATAATAATAAATAGCTCACATTTTTTAAAATATTTCTTATTTTTTGTCTTTTTAGATTGGATAGTTAAGATGGCAATTTTTGTATTTTGTAGACACGATGCCTACTTTGGACTCTTGTTTGAGACAAAACGCAGCAGCAGTAAAGACTATAAAACATCTGGATCAGATCCAATTGAAGTAATTGCAGATAACTAAAGAAATAACATGTACTACGGCATACAGAGTGAACAAGGTGTGTGTAGATTATTACTCAGTCTCATTACACTACTATTACTAAGAATTATTGTAGGTGTTGGATAAAGGATTAAGCAGTAATGTATTAGCAAGCATTAGCAATAAACATAGACTTTTCAACAATGACATTAACCAAAAAAAATAGTATAACAAAGTCATGTTTGAGCTAATAAGTTGTTGCTAAGATGTTTGAATTAACAACTAGGTAGCTAAAATAAGTTTTTCATGAAGATCTCCTGACAGTTGTGATTCCTTGAGTGGTGAGCAGACTTTTAAATCTACTGTAGTTAGCTTTTGTTGATCTTATTGAGTCTTTATCAGTTAGTACATCTTGCAACAAATTCTTTGATAGCTTAGCGCTAAGCCATCTTCCCTTGAGTTTTATCCTGTCAGTATCCGGATCGTATTTTCCAGAATCTCTCAATTGATACAATATTTTTACACCTAACGCTTGATTGTCTTTACTAGCTGTCATGTCGGATACTTTCTTTTTAAACTCTTCTAATTGTTGCATCATTCTCTCCGAATCTCTATTGCTATCATCGTCAACTGTGTTTCTATCAAACGATGATGGTGAGAGCTTTGGTGTTTTAGCAGAGCTCCAGCTCTTTGGTTGCTTGTACTCTCCCCTAATCTTTCCAACATCACTCCGATAGGTTTTTGTGCTTTGAACATTTTCATTTGTCTTTTTGCGCTCAAGCAACTCGTTTTTGATTCCCATTACTATTCCATTCGTTTCAACCAAAATATTCTGGATTTTCTCGATATCTCTCACCATTTTGTCTTTTGTCGGGTTGTCATACAATGATGACGCAAACTTGTCTTGGTCGGTTGATTTAGCCCCACTGATCTTTTCCATCAAACTATGATACTCCTCTTCTGGTATAGCAAAATAACGTTCATCATATTTTAAAGGCGGAAGATTCATTTTGTATTGATATTGAAACCTGTGCAATCAGGATGATTATAGGGTCTAAAAAAAGCTACCTCTCCCAATCTGCATTAAAATTTGTTGTTTGTCAGCAATCAGTGTTTGTACCTCCTTGAAGCGCTACTACCTAATAAACTGAGTTGTGTACTGATTAGTTTTTTGTAGCTCTTTTTCGAAGCCTCCTCTCTCCTCTACCAAATACTCCTCTCTCCTCTCTTGCAGTTATTTCCCAAATACTGTAAATTTTAACCATCTAGAGGACTAATTTGGTGATTTTCCAACATATTTTATAGCATTCAATATAGTTATTATGTCATAAATGTATATTATTCAATCTAGATTTAAATATATCCATAAATATGTACATAATTGTCCATATATACGTGGTTGTATAAAAAACTAAAAAATCTCTCTCTCCTCTCTTCTCTCTCCTCTGTACATAGCTATAAAATGTCAATATGGACATGAAGTTGGACATGCGCATGTTCATAAATATGAACATAGGTATGTACATAAATGGACATGAATATGGACATGTACATAAATGGACATGAATATGGACATGAATATGGACATGTACCTATTCATGTCCATTTATGCACATGTACATGAATATGGACATGTGCGTATTTACTGACTCTAGCTATATTATATAGGAAGATTTTCCCTACTTATTATGTAATAAATGTATATAATCATACAATGATTCATTTTTGATCAATATATTTATTCAATGTAGATAGATCTCCTCTCTCCTCTCTCTATGTAGATATAAATATACCCATAAATATGTACATAATTAACCATATATACATGAATGTATAGAAAACTAAAAAATCTCTCTCCTCTCTCTCTCCTCTCTCTCTTTCTTTCTCTCATGATACCATATGTATGTATGTATGCATTGATTGTCATTACGAGTTGTGGTGCTTTGTATTACTTAGTATTTACTGACTCTAGCAATATTATATAGGAAGATTTTCCCTACTTATTATGTAATCAGGTATATAATCAGATAATGTTTCATTTTTGATCAATATATTTATTCAATGTAGATATATCTCCTCTCTCTCTATGTAGATATAAATATACCCATAAATATGTACATAATTAACCATATATATATATATGAATGAATAGAAAACTAAAGAATCTCCCTCTCCTCTCTCTCTCCCTCTCTCCTCTCTCTCCCTCTCTCCTCTATCTCTTTCTTTCTCTCAAGATACCATATGTATGTATGTATGTATGTATGTATGTATGTATGTATGTATGTATGTATGTATGTATGTATGTATGTATGTATGTATGTATGTATGTACGTACGTACGTACGTACGTACGTACGTACGTGCGTGCGTGCGTGCGTGCGTGCGTGCGTGCGTGCGTGCGTGCGTGCGTGCGTGCGTGCGTGCGTGCGTGCGTGCGTGCGTGCGTGCGTGCGTGCGTGTATGTATGTATGTATGTATGTATGTATGTATGTATGTATTGATTGTCGTTACAGGTTGTAGTGCTTTGTATTACTTAGTATTTACTGACGCTAGCTATATTATATAGGAAGATTTTCCCTACTTATTATGTAATCGATGTATATAATCTTATAATGTTTCATTTTTGATCAATATATTTATTCAATGTAGATAAAACTCCTCTCTCCTCTCTCCTCTCTCTCTTCTCTCTCCTCTCTCTCAAGATGCCATATGAGTTCGAATTATGTAAAAAAATTATCAAAACTTAAATGCCTTACATTCAAAATCTAGCTGCCATATGAGTTCAAATTAAGTAAAAAAATAATCAAAACTCAAATGCCACTTAAATGCCACTCAAATGCCACTCAAATGCCTCTCAACTGAAATACAATATAAACTCGGCAAAATCATCCAACGTCGTAACTCATTGCATAACCCCCAAGACCTAATCCACAAAAAAAACACTTGGTAGGGAGATCTGCTCATATATTACTACTCACGGACATAAACTACGGATAAGCACAGGCTGCCACTTAGTGAAAGTGTCAGGCTGAAACAAGCAGGAGTACTAATAAGGGAGCAGATCTCTGTCATAGAGTCTAAGGAGGAGGAGGTTCTCCTGGTTCCAGGTGCTTGAAATACGCCCCTGTTCCCGTGCGAACCTGTGAGGTACCTTTTGTGTGCACCAGTTGTTTAGAATTTAGTTGTGCAGGGGGTTCATATTGCAATTTTTTATGCCGTTAGATTATGAGTTTGATTTGTTTGGAAGCAGATCTCTGTCATGGAGTCTAAAGAGAAAGCTCTCCTGGTTCCCCAGGTAAAGTATGCACCAGCAACGATGAGAGCCTGTGAGGTACCTTTTTGTGTGCACCTGTTCTTTAGAATGTATGTCAGTTTAATGGTGTTGAATGTTGAATAATACATTGTATGGTGTGTTGGATGTTCTGGAGGTTATCCTGGAGGTTATTCTGGAGGTTCTCCTGAAAGTTATCCTGGAGCTTCTCCTGGAGGTTCTCCTGGTCCATTGGGTGCCTTTTTGTGTGTACCAGGTGTTTGGAATGTATTTATTGGTTATTGATATTCATTGGTATCCTCCGGTGTATTTTTGTGTGAGGTGTTTTGGATGATGTGATGATGATGTTAGATTAAAGTGTTTGAGTATTGTACAGAAATGAACTGTTGTATTATTTTATAACTTTATATTAGCATGAAAATCTTTATCATAAGTTCTATTGGTGAAAGAAACCTAGTGTATACCCTAAATTATTTTTGATATTTTTAGAATTGTGACAAAAGCGTAATTGATAGTATTTTTTTAATTTTTGTTACTACAATACGTATATAACGATATTGTATAGAAAACATTTTAGATAGATACGGAATATTTCTATAAGTAAAAAAGTAAGTAAAGAAGATGGCTCTTTATCTATTTAGGTCTATTTATAAACATGTGGTTCGATTTTGTACAAAGATTATTTTACTTCAATTGTACATAGACTATATAAAAGTTTGATATACTATTTGCATTAGTTTAGTCAATTTTACAATGGATGTTAAAAACAATCTACTCATAATCATCTGCACTGAGTCCTGTTTCGAAATATCCAAATTCTAGGGCTGTGCCATGGGTCAAAAAATTAATACAGATTAATCGTGTTTTCAAATTTACTGACCTTTATTAATCGCAAAATTAATCTCCTGCAAAATATCTATAATTAGCTCCAATTTTCCAATATATAATTCTGATTTTTTGCACCTATTAAAAATTATAACAATGGGATCGCATTATGGTGGATTGGAGTTTATTTTGAGTCATAGTCAAGGTACACCTGAAAGAGAAAACAAATCACATTATTTTCTATATCTGTTTATACTTATGTTTATTCAGTTTCTGCTTAATAATTATTATTTCTAATTCATATTATTGGTTGCTGATACTAGTATACTAGTATTTATCATAATCACTGCTTATAAAGTTATTTTGTTCATCTATCATATTATTGTTATTGTAAATTTTCTATCACTTCTATTATTATTGCACAGCCAATCTCATCATCTGTTACCAATCATACTGGCGTGGTTCACCCATTGTGTCTCTGTCTTAACCATTGTGAATACTCCATTCAATTAGGTTGAGCTTGTGAATGAGAGCTGTTTGCTTAGACTTGTAGTCACAAATGCATGCTTGAGTGCACGGTTCAGTTGTTTTGTAACTTCTACTGACTCACAAAGCGTGTCTGCTGTTTGCAGGGCAGGCCATTACTAACTATTTCCACATTACAAGCAATGATAATCAAAAATTGCCATTATTCAAACAAAATTGCAATTGTCAGTTATAAAAAAGTGAAACAAACAAGTCACCACAAAGGAAAAATGTTATTGCTACTAATGAGGATTAATTAGATAATTGTTTTTAATCGCGTTAATCTTTTAGGGAAAGTGATCGAGTTAATCGTGAAAATAACGCGATCAAATGCCAGCCCTACCAAATTGCTCCTCGAGGAATTTTTCAACATCAGGATCAATATTTGGTTTTGGTATCTCCTCATTGAATTTTGCTTGCTCGCAATTTTCTTTCTAATTACTGTTACTGGACGAAGAAATAAAGGCGAGATTGTGGTATGCACGAGAATTTGCACCTGTACCCTTTTTTTTCCCTTTGTGAATCATAACACCCGGAACACATTTTTCAGCTTCTTTGACGTATGTAATCGGTAAGAGGAGTGTTCTCACCTCTATCTTTCCATCTTTTTCTGATGCAACGCACTTTATGACAGACTCTTCTCCATTGGAATGTTGAGGAATAAATCTTTCAACAACATCGATGTAAGGGAAAACCGCGCACTGTTCGAAATTACTGAGATACTCGATGTCGAAGCTGAGTTTGATTTCCTCCTCGGACATCTTTCTCAATTATTCAGCTTCAGCAGTAGCTTCTATCGAGGTTAAGCGCTTTGCGCTAACACGCTTGAAATTGTAGCTAGTAATGTTTGAATATTTGGGTTTTCCATCTCACCCAAGTACACAACATTACAAGGTGATGGATAATTGTCAATATTGAAGTTTTCAACTACTGTACTCGGGCAAACTACTCTGTGAAAATCTGGTATATTCGAAATACCAAGGTAGGTGATAACTTAGTAATCACCGTATACACCGTTATTCTGATCAAAAGAAACAACTTGAATAATTGTTGGAACAGTGAGTGTTGGTAGCGTTTGAAAAGCTCCAATCTTGTTCAACTCACTCGTCTTCAATCCTTCAAGAGACTTGGCTATCTTGAGAGCTTTATCCGCATTGGATAGTGTTTCTTTTTTCTCCATAATAATTTGTGTTGTAGGCAAAATCAATTTCGTGAGATTTGGCTTCTTTGTTGCTGACTCTTTTGCGACAAGAAGTTTTCTCTTAGGACTTGTTTCGGGTTTTTTGCGCTTGTTTTCCAATGGTTTTGAATTTATGTAAAGGCGAGATCCAGAAATTCCATCAATAGTGATCTAAAAAACAAAGAGTAATGCTTGAAATAATATAAATAAAACACCAGGTTTAATTTTATGAAAAAAATTGTACTTTTCTACGGCAACTAAAAATTAACTATTTGATACTTTACAATGTATCCAGACTATTTTCAACGGTTGATAGGTAATAATAATAATAATAATGATAACGATAATGACAACGGCGAGGATGACGACGATGACGATAACGATAATAAAAATAATAATAATAATAATAAAATAATAATAATAATAATAAAAATAATAAGGATGATGACGATGATGATGACGATGATGATGACGATGATGATGACGACGGCGGCGATAACCATAACAATAATAATAATAATAATAGGGGGAGGGGGAGCGGGAGGGGGAAGGGGAGGGGGGAGGATGAGGGGGAGAAGAAGGAAAAGGAAAAGGAGAAGGAGAACGAGAAGGGGAGGGGAGGGGAAGGAAAAAGGAAAAAGGAAAAAGGAAAAAGGAAAAAGGAAAAAGGAAAAGGAAAAGAAGAAATTAATGATGCAGCTTTTGAAAGATCTACTCAACCATCAACTCTTGGTATTGCTGATCATAGTGTACCTACAACTTTTCATGATGAAGAATGGGATGAACTGATAGCCAGATATTGGGGTGCTATGAAAACGAAACACAGAGCGGGAATAGTCATAGACCTTTTAATTGTAAGACTTTGGGATGGACTTCAAAGAGATCAAGCCGAAATCTACCAAAATAACTATCATAGATCGGGAGCGTTGGAGTTGTGAATAGATGAAAGACTGGAGACAGCTTAACCAAAAACATTTACCTCTAAGAGAAGCTTCTTACAGTACATTAAAACGAAAAAAAAACATTAGTGAAGAAGAGTACATGATTTGTCAAAAAGCATGGAACGATAACAACGTAAGTACGATGAGAGGTTCTTAAAATGGTACAACAATTTCGATGTAAAACCGTTCGTTCAAGCATTGGAAAGACAAAGAGCAATCTACAGAGAACATGGGATCGATATGTTGAAAGACGGTGTATCTTTAACCGGATTGGTGATTCGATTGGTGTTTAACAAAGCTCCCCAACCACTTCATTCACAACTCTCTTGAGTAGTATGTGAAATGGGTGTTTTGGCTCAGTTTTTTCGCCCTCGGATATTTGCCCTGAGTTGTCTTCTCTTAGCAGTATTAAATTTCTAAAAGTTGCATTTTCCAAAGCGTAAACTGTGGAAAATGCAGAAACAGAACACATTGGGGTTTGGTGTATACGGCTTTCATATGACACGCGACTACAGGACAATGTGCTGGTCACGCTTGCTTGTTGTAAAACACCGCTCCTTTATTATATACAACAAATTCTTTAAGTATCAATCGGGGTCAAAAAGTAGGACATTGAGGATGCAAAAAGTTAAAGAGTTTGTATAATATATTGTATAATAAATGTAGAAACAAAACATTGATCAAACGCTGAAAAGTGTTAGAGGTCTCTTTTGAGAGCCAAAACATACCGAGACGGATCCGTCTCAGGTAAGAAATTTATTCGGGGAAGGGAACACAGGTTGGCTACGACAAGATGCCAAGCAAAAGGGAATGCGAGGGTACAGCAAGATGAGTAGAGCCGAACTCCAACATCGTATGACTGGTGACAAATCAAATATCATCGGTCGCACCACCACTGGCAGAGCTATAATGGTCACCGGAACTCACAAACTCAAACCATCCGATCCAGTAGACAGCGTGAGAAATCTATACGAACCATCAACAGCTTGGATGCATCAAGACGCTAAGCGACGAGGTTTTAGAAATTATGCGAAACTCACTAAATCCGAGCTTCAAGATATAACTCGAGGAAACCGACGTCTCACACTATCAGATCGGAGTATGAAAGAATTAAAATCATTGGCTAGAAGTAGAGGTTTGCCATTTAGATATAATACGAGAAAATCTGACTTGGTAGATCGACTACCCGGCGTTGCTGATAATACACCGCGTGTAGAGATAATACCCACTTTTACTAATAATTTGGTTGACAAATCTACGGTGGAGGCTTCCAGTTATCGGTCTGCGGACATTGAATTTTTGTGGAATCAAGCCACAACCGATATGGTTAGTAGAATTCAAAACACATTTGGTGGTACTAAAAAGATACGTGTGAATGCCGAGTGTGTATTTGCTCATAAAGAGCGCAAGGATTGGACAACTAGATTTTGGGGTAATCCAAGAGGTGGTCCGGTAGAAATTATGCCATCCACTGATTTCGATAAAGTGTTTGAAAGACAGTTATCGCATATAATAGTCAAGATTGATGAGTTACTCAAAATGGATCTTTATGGAATTTGATGCTTGTGCCAAGGTTTTATCTGGAGATATACCGATGGGAGCCATTAAGAGGTGGTACCTATGTGCCAACACCCAAAGCCCTAGCTAGTAAAAAAGCTGTCATCAATGTCGACAACAGCGGCGCTAAGACCATGACTGAAATGAAAGAGATTGCCAAGTCGTTGGAGATAAAATTTACCAGCAAGGCGAAAAAATCTGAGCTAGCGGAAGAAATACAAAAGGTGGATCATGATGTGTTGGAAGACAACAAATGCTTTTTGTGGTCTGTACTGTCATGTCTATTTCCACCAGATGACAATGCTGATAGAGTGACAAAGTACAAGCCTTTTGAAAACAAGCTGCACACTAAGATGCTAGAGTACCCAGTAAAAATAAGTCAGATCCAAAGGTTTGCTGCCAAGAACAACCTGCTGGTAAATGTAATCGAATGGAAGGGCGAAAAAAGTCAACTAGAGATTATTCACCTGGACAATCGATTGTACAAGGAAGATCTAGCGGAAGTGAACCTGCTTTTATACAAAAACCACTACATGTGGATAAAGAGCATGTCGGCCCTGATGTATACTCAGACTGATCACAATACTGGTGGTAAGTTTACGTGTCTCCGATGCCTTCACCACGCTACATGCGAGCGAACTTTTCGAGATCACATTGAAAAGTGTTTGACGGTCCATGATGGTACATGCGTGCCAAAGATGCCAAAGCCGGGAAGTGCGATGGAATTCAAGAATATCAAAAATATGGAAAAAGCGCCGTACACAGTCTATGCCGACTTTGGATCAATCATAGACAAAGAGACCAAGGTACACATAGCGTGTGGGTACGGTGTACACCTTGTAAATGGCTTGGGTGAGTCACTACATTTTGAGACTTATAGAGGTGAAGATTGCATGGAGCGCTTTTTTGAGGAGCTAGATGAGGTAGAAGAGTTGGTCGACAGCATCCCAATAGCCAAAATGATCATCACTGTGGAGCAAGAGCGAGAGTTTAAAGCTGCAACTAAGTGTTACATGTGCAGTCGTGAGCCTACACCCAAAGACTGGTTAGTAAAAGACCACGACCATTTGTCAGGATATTATAGAGGACCAGCGCATAACATTTGCAACCTCAAGCATAGGCAGACAAAAAGGATCAAGGTGATTTTTCACAACCTCCGAGGGTATGATTCTCACCTCATTGTGAAAGCCTATGAAGGATTTGTAGATGAGAAAACCGGTCAGTATGAAGGGAGAATAGATGTTATTGCCAACACGGATGAAAAGTACATGTCTATGCGGATGGCTCGCTTTGCGTTTATGGACAGCATGCAGCATCTTAACAGCTCGCTAGCAAAGTTAGTGGAGGGTCTGGATGATTATCCTCACTTGAAACACGAATTTCCCAAACACACCAACCTACTAGCTCGAAAATGAGTGTATCCGTACGAGCACATGGATTCACATGGTAGAATCCGAGAAACGAGGCTACTGAAGCAAAAAGACTTTGCTTCATCACTCGACATTATGCGGGTATAAGCGATGCTGACTACAAACACGCTCACAACGTATGGAAAAGACTGGATTGTAAGACCTTGGGAGACTACCACGACCTATACCTCTAGACGTATGTTTTGCTTTTGACCGATGTTTTTGAGAGGTACAGAACAACAGCAATGAATGGTTATGGCCTCGATCCGTGTCACTACATCTCCTTGCCATCGCTGTCATGGGATGCATTGCTCAAGATGACAGGGCAGAAGTTGGAGCTCATCACTGACTTGGATATGTATAATTTTGTATAGAGTGGCATTAGGGGTGGTGTGTCTACTTGCGGGGGTCTGCGCTATGCCAAGGCAAACAATGCGTACAAGGGATACGATCCGGAAAAGAAATCAACCTATATCATGTACATGGACATGAACAACCTGTACGGATGGGCAATGTCACAAAAATTGCCGACCGGTGGGTTTAAATGGGTAGAATGCAAAGAAGACATGACACTGGATGACATTAACGCGGAGGAAGATGAGGGATACATAGCAGAGGTGGACTTGGAATATCCGGAAGAGCTGCATGATGAGCACAATGACTATCCACTAGCACCCGAATCCATCAAGCCTGATCATTGGTCAGAGTACATGCATTCTGTGGGAGAACTAAACAAGGCTGGTGGACCGTGTTATGCCAAAGTTCCTAAGCTAGTGCCCAATCTTAGAAGCAAACAAAAATATGTTGTCCATCATGAGATCTTGAAGTACTACCTAAAGAAGGGACTGCGTGTGACCAAGGTACATCGAGTCCTAAAGTTTAAAGAGGAAGCCTGGATGTAGCCGTATGTTCGACTGAACACCGAGCTGAGGAAATTGGCCAGGACAAACTTTGAAAAGGACTTTTTCAAGCTACTGAACAATTCGGTGTTTGGTAAATCGATGGAAAACGTTCGCAACCGGATCGATGTAGAACTAACCATCGACGAGAGTCGAAAGCAGAAGCTTCAAAACCGGTATCGATTTAAATCTATCAAAGAGTTTAATGAGCATCTGACGGCAGTAATCATGAATAAGGTTACAGTGCAACTGAACAAGCCCATATACGTTGGCCAGGCCATTGTGGATCTCTCCAAGAAGCTCATGTACGAGTATTTTTATGATGACATCCGAAAACGGTATCCCGGGGCCCGGTTGATGTACACGGACACGGATAGTTTTGTAGTGCTCATCGAGACTAATGATTTTTACAAGGAGGTGCCATTAGACAAGTATGACACCAGTAATTACCCCGAGGACCACCCGTGCTACAGCGATAAGAATAAAAAGGTGACTGGTTTGCCCAAGCATGAAGGTGGTGGTCAGCCGATATCAGAATTTGTAGCTCTGCGAGCCAAGTCGTACTGTGTAGAAGGTGTGGGGTTTGGGATGAAAAAGTGCAAGGGAGTTAAAAAGTGTGTTACCAAAAAACTATTTTTTGAAACGTACAAGCAATGTCGGGATACAGGAAATCAAGCTCCAAAAGCGTGGATGACAACGCTCCAATCGAGAAAACACTTGATTCAGACTTACACTTTTAGCAAGAAGACCCTATCAGCCTTTGATGACAAAAGGTATTACCTAAACTCTATAGACAGTCTCGCACACGGACATTATAAAATCAAAGAGTGTAAGTAAATGGCTAAAGAAATACCCAAGCATATATTAGAATTGTTTGATCGTGTAAACCCTCCAGTCTACAATGAATGGATAGAATCCAATACAGAATATATTAACTACGGTATATACTACAATGGACCAACTCGCAAAATTTGCAAATCTGAGCAACTGTGGATGGATGCGCCAGCTGATCAAAAGTGGTTGTATGAAATGAGTCTCAAAGATTTGAGGATCTGTGCCAAAAAACGCGGTATCAAGGGATGTAGTAGTAAGAGAAAAGCCGAATTGCGCGACGTACTTGCCAAAAAAGAATGAGGCATTTTATAGTCCAAAGGCTATAAAATATCTTAAGACATCACAATGTACGCAACACCAGCGGCTACGATACTTCCACCGATCAACGTATTGGTAGCCCCATGAACATCACGCTCCAACCTATCCAATAGCACAGGAGGTGTCGGAGCTGGCTGTATAACTGGCTTTGAAACAGAAGGTGACGGTGCTGCCTGTACAACTAGCTTTGAAGCAGAAGGTGCCGGTGCTGCCCGTACAACTAGCTTTGGTGTCGGTGCTGGGTGTACAACTAGCTTTGGAGCAAGTGCTGCCACAGTTACCATAGGAGGTTTTGGTGCTGGGTGTACAACTGGCTTTGGAGGTTTAGGTGATGGTTTAATGCCTATTGTATCAAAACTCTTGGCTACCCTGATCTCATCGTTGAAACCTTTTACGCTTTTTCCTAGCCTGTTTAGATTCATGTCAGGGGGAATCATGTACAATCTCTTGGCAATGTTATAATCAATGATGCCCTGAGTCTTACTTAGAGCATCTTCAAAGTTTTTGATAGACTCTTCTAAAGACTGTTTTTTGGCAATCAGATCGTTGACCAAAGTAGTAATATATGAGCAGATCTCCCTATGTCAGCAACAGAAATTTTGTGTAATTTCTTTTGTCAGCAACAGAAATTTAATTTCGTTGTTTTGGTCTTTCGGATACCTCTACTATGCCAGATAGTTGGGATATATGTATGTGTAGTGTTGTGTAATTAATGATTTGGTTGATAAGCAATAGAAATGTTTGATGCAATGCTGTGGTAGCAGGTTGCAATAGAATTTAGAATTATCTACTCTCTTTGGTTCTATTTAAGTGTTTGGTTCTATTTATAGATCGATGTGTAATGGTGTAATTTGGTTAGCACTCTGGACTGCAAGGAGTAAACTGTTGCTGACTTATGGTTCTCCCTGCCGTGGTAAGATAACAATTTACTTCTATTTAGAATGGAATGTTGAGAAATGAAAGTTGATGATTATAAACATTCACTATTCATGGATCTTGAATAAAAATGGGTATAATCTATTTATAAAACACAAAGTGGTTAGTAGGTGACAAAGCAGGGACAAAGCTTAGATAAGACAATGCTATTCAGAGCAGATTAAAATATAATATTTGTATAAACAATTATAACACAAATGCAGAAAATCTGGAAACAACTGAATTCTGGATGTTATCAAAAGTTGGAGTTGTCTGATGTATGAAGGATAACTCCACAGAAAACTTTTACAAAAATTGAAATTATTTTATGGAAGGTCAATTACAGAAATGTTATTATCATTACAAAGTTCAAAATTATTATAAAGTATTTTCACAAGATGTTGGTTGATATTCTTTTTTTTTTTTTGGAATTAGTAAATATTCAGATTTACAAGATGTAAATAATTTTAATTGAAAGATTTAAAGTTTTGAATTGTTGATGAATTTGAAATCGTTGAAAATTTAGAATAGCTGTAAAAGTTAGAAACTGTTGAAAATTCAGAATTGTAGTAAAAATTTGAAATCAGCAATATTTTTACGTAACACAAAATTTCTGCTAAATGTTAGAGAGAAAGTTAGTTATGGTAATAAAGAACAGTCTTACAAAATGATATAGTCCAAAAGCTCCAGAGGTTAGAGTCGAGAGAATGATCAAGTCCAAGGGCTCAGGTGACTGGCGAGGTGCTGATGGAATGGGGTCCCGTTGCTGTCGACGGCGATGAAGTTGTTGATATAATGTTAGTGTAAGATAATGTTTGTTGTAATACCTTCCGCGGGAGATTTGTTTGTTGATTTTGTTGTATAGCTGTGGGCTTAAGTCTTCTGTAGGAATTGACGTCTGCAAACTTGTTGTCGTTGTGGGCTTACGAATCTTCTGTGAATGTTTGGTCAGCTTGTAGTAATTTGTTCTTCCAATTCTGGGACGATTTCGTCCAAGATTGGGATAGGTTAATATGTATGGATGTCTGTCTGTTGCAGAAAGTCAAAACTGTTTATCTACAACCACAGATAGCGAGTAGAATCTGGAATATTGAAGTTGATAGCTGACAGAACTGTATGTAAATCACAGCAACCCGAAGTCCTAGGTTGAGTGCTCTAACCGTGATAAATACTGACGGTGAGAAATAATTGATGCCACAGAAAACTATATAAAAATGTTGCCACAAAATGTTAAAAATTTAGCTTGAATACTGAATTGTGTGAGACTGCTGGCCAGCGTCTTCTCTCTATGAAATCTATATCAGTACTGCCAGACAAAAACTTTTCATTTTCTTTTTGCCTGCACATTTACAATTCACCAATCAGTGGGCAAGCTCCAGTCTCACAGCCAATCACTATTGTATTTAGAACTAAGTTTTTACCGTATCATTCGCAAAATTTTATACTTTACAACCCCTTCGGCCACGCCTCAAGTCATGAAATTTTCACACAGACAGTCTGTCTGGAGTTATAGTTCATTCATCCCAATAGAATTCTCGTCTATCAAAATCTATGGTTTCCCACCGGTCTGTCTGGAGTTATAGTTCACTCATCCCAATAGAATTTCATATATCAAAATTTACGGTTTCCCGCCGGTCTGTTTGATGTTATAGTTCATTCATCTCAATAGAATTTCGTATATCAAAACTTATGATCTGCCGCCTTTGATATTTGTATTACTATGGTCTCCCTGGTATGTAACACTTGTATTATTAACTATGCAGACTCTGGTCAGTATATACATTCAGTTCTGTCAGCAACCACAAAATATTTGCGTCGGGTTTGCATCCCCAGCTGTCATCAATTTGTTTTTTGTTGTTGTATAGATTGGAATACAAAACAATAGATCAATAAAACAGATACATCACAAACATCTCAATGGTTAAAGACTGATGTTCAAAGCGTGAGCAGTTGATAGCATTCATTCAAGCTTTCAAAAGAGTGTATTGGCATGGAATGTTCATTTATGATTGGGTGGAATATTTTGTACCAAGGGTGGATTGACACTGAGACATTCACAATGATTCTTACCTATCGTCTGCAATAGAATACATAAATGATTAGAAATATATTCAACACATGGTTATATGGTCATTTCACTCAAGTGCGGACGGGTCAAATTTAGAAGATTTAACACAGGAACCAGACAACCTTTTTTTCAATGTTCATCAATTCATGATTTATTTTTCCACCCTTCTGAGCCTCGTGACATTTTCAGTCCTTCTATCATGAGTCATGATTTGATACCTGTGTTGTTGTTTCACTAACGTATTGGCTAAATGCATTAATCATTGTTGTTGGGCTTCTACCAGGGCTAATGTCTGCCATGAATTGTATACTTTTGTTTGCCTGCATATTTTGACTTGTTGTTGGTATTTCACAAACATGAGTTATATATATGTATCATTGCTGCCGTTTCTGTATCCTGACATCCACCGCCTGCTCCCGGAAGTTGAGCCCCGCAACTTCAATAAGACGCACGGTATTATCGATCCATAAACCACCAATCAAGTTTATCAACGAAACATATCATCGAAAATCTGTCGAATCAAAAGTTTCCTCTTTTTGCATGCAAGTCCCAGAGCTAGGCCCGGTAACTCCTTTATCCTACTATTCTACAATCCGGCGGTGCACCAGTCTCCAATAAAGCGAATAGGGATTAAGCAACTTGAATAATACAACACTGCTGAAAGCTCTCATTTATTATAATTCATCAACGGCCATAGCCTTGCTCTTATGGGTTATCATCATGAATATTACTGAGTGCTAAATTGTGGTGGTGGATTGCAAAGCTTTGACAGAGCAATTAATCAAGAAAGAAGGATCTTACTACTGCATTTCTACTGTAACTATTTCTTCATGATTTCATTTATAGTTTTCTTTTTATAGCTTTGATCATCATCTACTACTGCTAGCAGTGAGTAATAATGCCATTGATACCACTGTGACCATAACCTAACTAACTTGAATGTTGCTCATTATTATTTTCCTTTCATCGCATTGATTATTTGTCATGACCTCCTAATTGTTCTAATAGGGTCTCAGCTGTGTCTGTTTTGTATTTAACTAATGGAATCCATCGAATTACATGATGTTGTTGTCTCTAAGCTGGTTTATTTAATTTACCTCGTAATTATTATTTTATTTACTACATGTTCAATGATCAGCCTGGTTCACAATTCATCACCAATCCGTTCTATCCATGTAGAAACTATTGGCAACATCAGTTAACTTTGTCCTTTCACTAATACTATTGAAATCACATATTTACTTATACTGGTTGTTTAGTAATTATGCCCAGCAACTTATTCCAATATTGCCCGTTTTAACGCAGTCAAATTTTGTACATAACAATGCAACACAAAGCAAACACCAGGGTACAAATTGTCAGATAGTTTTATTCACCAGTCATAGAGTAATTGATTCTGTTCTTCTAAAGTCCATCTTCGTATTCCAAACAGATTTGCAAACATTATCCATTTCACAAATGTAAACTTTACATCCTTTGTAGTACCCGAGGTCGCACTTTTCAAGGCATTCTTTTAATATATCGGTGGAATTACTTTGTTGTCGTTCATGATCAGTAACCGACTCATTTTTCCACGCCACGTCAGGAGTGTTTTCTTGTAGTGCCCACTCTAGGCCAAAAGTTATCTTATTTTATCATATCCCTCAGGGTGATTGTAACCACCAAATGACTCATGAGTGTTCAGACACAATCTCCACAACCAAGTTATCTATCGGGCTTCTTTTTTTTTCAAAGTAGTCGAGAATGGATTTTCATTAAGAGAACACAGAGGTTTGCTATAAATCATAGCTAACGGTATTCTACCAGTAGAATTTAGGGTTGGTGAAGATCACCGGACGAAAGGAGTGATACAAAAAGGTTGAGATGGACAAGATTGATTAACTTATTAGTCAGCTAGTAATATTTAATATCAAGTTTATTAAGTCACAACTAAAATTGGCAGTGTTTTAAGTTCAAGAAATATTTATAGTTACAAATTTATGATCACCCTTTTCTCTAGTCAACTCAATTCAATTACCCAGATCAGAATGTCAATAATTAACCCATTAATTAGCTTATTGCATGAATGGAGCCATAGCTCCCAAGAATTGACAACTACCACAATAATCAGGAATAGAAAGTGTGCCATCACGAAAACAGCAACGATTCAAGATTCAGGTCAGCCAGCCAACAACAACCGTCAGAAAACACCCAGTTTGACTCAAGAAATGTTCCTCTGCCTGTTACAATCTCATCAGTGGGATTTTTGCCACTGAACCAGCTAAGATGATTACTGGTTATTGACTTTATGCAAGCTAGATGACGTAAGAGAGCTTACCTCCTACACAGATAATACTCATACTACGTATGCCTTGCGATCACTACTCAACAAAACATACTATAGAAATACTGATTGCCTGCCATCCTTATGTAACAGTATAATAGCTCTTAAGAAGCGAGCATATCTCCCAACTAATGGAGATTTATTTGTGTGTTGCTCATATTGCATCTCTTGATTGATAGAGATTTATGACTGAATCACACACTTTTAAATGTGGTCTTCCAACAAATGAAGACTTGTGCATGTTCAGTGCCTTCAAACATATGGAGACACGGAGTCTTAACACACTTTGTTTAGAACTACTTCTTGAAATCTGTAGGTCAAATCAAACAGAAATTACTAGCCAGACATTGTCTTCACTCAAAGCATGCTGCGCGCCTAACAACACCCCAACGACGCCCAACACAAGAGTAATTTGTCAAACCTTTCATTCATGCCAAGCTAGCAAGTGTCATTACTACCATAAGTCATAATTATTCTCTTTTACCCACAGTAACAAAACATTGTTATTGACCATTTTTAGTGTTTTAGCTTTATTGATGTAATTGTGTCACAAAGATTAAATTGCCAGGTGGTTGCCCACATATAACAAAGCTTAGAATTAGTATGTTTTAACAAAATATTGAATTTTCGTCTGTCCATCACAACCCAATTGTATATCTCCATTCACTAACATACATGTCATAGTAGTTTAAATTTTCTATTTACGATGTAAACTGAGTTTGGAAAAGTAAAACCAACTTTTAAGAATTATTATGAATATCCAATGTGTATTTGATAATTAATGGCATTACGAGTTTTATACCGTGGATAGCTTATAATTATGTCCTGCAATTTCCGACACTCACGAGTCTATTCGCTGGCAGCCACTTTATAAACTAGTTATTTCTTTGTTAATGTCGCGCATTACTATAGTCAGTTTATTTAATCATTTATTTGAATTGTCGTCATGATATTAGCTTGTTATAGTTAAGTGAATATGTATAAGTAAACAGGCGAGTAAATATTAAATTGGCGTGATATTTGGTTGTTTTAGTAATTGTTGTCATTGTATACAGCGGTGTCGTTTCGCCTTGCTTTGGGTCTCCATTTTAAATTGTATCGGTTCTGGCGAAGGGACAGCTCAACTTGTTTACTGTGTACATCAGAGGCGTCGTCATGCCATTCTTCTTCTGACCGGCTTTCGGTTCCATAACCACTTTCAGATGTTGAGTCTCCAGCCTCTGAACCTATTTTGCCTCTTTCATTTCTGTCATTTTCTTTTTGGTCCGTAGGTTGTTCCTCAGAGAGTTGTATAAGCTCGTCAAGTTCCTTTTTAACCAGATTTTTGTCACATTGGTTACCAGGAGCATGAATGTATTTGGTCTGTTTGCAATTGAACAATTCTGAATGTAGACCTCTAGGCCACTGTTCTTCACTGGATGCCTCACTGAGCCATTGAGGATGGGAGTGTGGCCGGTTGTCCAACAAAAGTGTCTGTTTGTGTTTCTGAAGTTTGAGGAATGGTTTCCTTGTAGCTGACATAATCACATTGGCTTTCTCTGCACACAATGTGTCTTTTGCATCAGCAGTAGCTGGTGGTCGGCAGTTTGGTTTTTGTGCTGTCATATGCTGTTTAACTTTTGGCTCTGCATTAGCTTCATCAGATTGGTTTGGGGCAAGATTCATTTTCGGAGATTCTACGTGGTCATTAGCACTTCCATAGTCGATATCCTTGAGTGGTTGATCGCCAGGACATTTCACTTGCCAGTTCACTGGTTCTTCAATTGGTGTATCAGTTTGTGTATGAACTGAGCTCTTATTCTTAGTTATGGCTCGTTGTTTTGTGGATGCAGATGGGTTTGGTGGGTGTTGGCTTGCATAGTCATCAATTACTCAGATGATGTCATGTAGCTCATCGGTCTTTGCTATTGCATCGGCTTTCTTTATTGTGTTGGTCAGTGAATGTTCAGCTCCAGCCTTAGTTCCAGGATAGGTAGCATTGTTTGTTCTGTTAGGAAATTTTGCAGTAATCATTAGAACGGTATGTCCATGCGGTTGGTGAAAATTGTCGCGGTGGTTTTGATTCTGGTCACATATTCTTGTTCTACAAACTGATGTGAAATGTCCGATCTTTTGACAGTATCCGCAAGTAAATCTTCCATTGGCTTTGGATGTTTGATCCTGCTGGTAACTTTCTACTTGATGATATCTTGCCCTTTGTCCACGTTGATGGTTGTTAGAGTTGTAGGGCGGTGGAGCAATGCTGAGTTGACCACTGATAATGGTTGGCTGTATGTTGCTGTAGAAGTTTCTGTTTTGCTGTCTGCTGTCTTTATACCAGAAAGGCTGTTGGTTCTGGAATCTACCAGGTTTCCCTTTTCCGCTTCTGTTCCATTGTTGTGTGTTGTGGAGCCTAAACTTTGGGTTTGGGAATCTCTGATTTTGAAGTGGAGGAGGTGAGTAGTGTTGATCATTACCACTTAAAAGAGGCCGTTTTATGGTATGTTCTCTCCACTGATGTTTTGCATCTCTGTCTTCCTGCTCAACTTTTTGCACCTCTCTAAGTTCCAAGTTCTTCAGTCTTTTCCTGACTTCGTCCAGCTGATCTCGATTTGACAGTTCTACGGCGTTCACAGCACTTCCTTGCTTTACACTGTTCATTTCATCATTCAGCAAAATTTTATCTGTTGCTTCATACTGAAGGGCCATCTTGAATGCTTCTACTGGTGTTTTGATTGAATCACTGTTCATCAATGTTTTCTTGAAATGTAAAGGTAGTCCTGCGACAAAAGTATTCAAAATCAAACTGTCTCTTGTCTGAGCTTCTATTTGAGGGTATGCTCTCTTGACTGTGCCAGCAATCTCTGCATAGAACTTGCCAACGCTCTCGGTGGCTGACTTCTTTCTATGTATAAGACCAATTGATGAAGACAAACCTTCTGATGGTTGCATTTCAGTGGTCAGTTTAGATGCTAACTTTCTGTAGTTGTTATGGACATCTGGGCATCTTTCAAGTAAACTTCTGTATATCACCAATGCTCCTTCACTCAGATACAATGGTAGAATACGTCCCCAAGATGTTTCAGGAATCAGTAGGGCATTTGAATGTAGTTCAAAATTGTCGAGGAACTGACTGAAGGTCATAGCGTCTTGAGGGCTATTGCTAAACTTTGAGATTTTTGGTAGCTTCCCGGACACAGTGACTACATTGGTAGTTGTCATTGGTTGCTGGCCTGGTTCGGATTCTGCGTCTGAATCAGTCAGATCGGCCATACCTTGTAACACAATGTCCGGCTTTCTAGCTTTTGACTTTCTCTTTGATTTCTTTCTCGGACTGTGAGATCTACGTCTTCCATGATCATCACTGCTGTCACTGGAAGCATTGTCCCTTCTCTGCATGGTATGTGTTCTTTTGCAATCAGCTTGCCTTCTGGGTTGGGCATCCTTTTGCATTCTAAGTTGCCTATCGTTATCATAATGCCATTGTTCTTCATCCCATTCGTCATCACTGAACAAATCAGGACTTTCCTCTCTTTTCTTGACTCGGCAATGTTGTTTTTCCGAAATTCCGGGTAATGGAGGGTATTTGCCATGTCTTTTCGGTTTCTTGTCCTGTCTTTCTTTCTGAAAGCTATGGGGCCGATCGTGAACCAAATCATCCAGGTGATAAAATTGTCTAGCTCGAGGAAACTCATCCTTTGCATAGGTTGGTCCCTCTATCTCTCTTTCGTCTTGGAAACGGGTTTTCTGAGGTCTCAATAGCCGAGTGTTTTTAGACTTGGTCATATGAATAGGTTTCTCACACATCCAAGTTTGTATGGGTTGGTCATCAAATATTTGCCTTGGTGTAGAAGATTTGGCGGCTGTGGGGTTGAACTGTGGACTCATCGATGTAGGTCGCTTGTTACTTTGAGCCAAAGGTAGATAACCAGGGGTGTTAGAGCTTCTCTCAAAAACGTTTTGCTGTTCAGAATGTAGTGAAAATTGACGTTCGTCATAATCATCATATGGTAAGGTAGTCTTCCCCATATCATTTGGCTCAGGTTGAACACGTGTAAGGGATTCCGGAAAAGTGTTTGTTGCTCGGGGTGACTCTGCTTTTTGGTCTCTCAGTTGACTCTCCCGTTTTTCATGTTGCAGTTGCCATTCTTCGGCTTCTCGTAATGTTTCTTTGGTACGATTCATCAAATCATCAAAAGCTTGTCTGTCATTACGTCGCTGCCTTTCCTCTGCTGTAAACGGACCATTATATCTGGGTTGGTGCCTGTATCGAACACTTTCACCAACATTGGCAGTTTCTGGGAATGTCCTGGGTGGTGTCTGCTTTCTCGCTAAAAATTCTCGGGATGGTGTTGATCTGTTGGGGCTGTAATAAAGACTAGAATTTTGTGTGGCTGTTCTATCTAGGTGCTGTAGATTGTCTGGCTCTTTAAAGGTAGTAGCTCGAGCGCTCAGAGCTTCACCTTCATTGGAGACAGGTGTCTTGGCAGCTTTCTTTATTACTTTCGGGATTGCCTCCACATGTGAAGTTCCTCTTTGTGTTGATATGACAGTTGGTTCAGCTGAACTATCAGACTGCCAATCGCTTTCCTCCTGCCGTTGATAGTACTTGTTTTGATGAATTGAGAGTCCTCTTTGATCACCCTTTCTGTATGTGATGGTTTTGGCAGTTTGTAATCTCTGTAAATTTTGGTTACATATTCCATCGTCATCTGTGCTACAGTCCTCTGAGCTTACGGTAGAAATAGGGCCAGTATTAAGATGTCCACCTGGTGCTGTTTCCATGTTATAGCCATGAGGGTGATGTGAATCTCCCTCTGCTACGCGCGAAGCACCTTGTGGGGAAAAATTTTGTTTTCTCTTTTCGATTTCTGAATCAGAGACTGAACGCTCAGTCATCTCGTATTGATCTCTAAATCGGGATTCAGAATGAGATCGCTGCGGTTTCTTTTTCAAACCGATCAAATGTTTGAATGCCTTCACGGCCGTATTTTTATCAAGTGGAAATTTTCGTTTTAGTGATTTATCCATCACCCAAATTTTATCAAGGTTGTCTGATTCATTAAAAACAAACTAATTGATTATATAAAAAAAAGGTTGAAATGACCAAGTTGAAATGTTGTGTAAATGTTCTATAAACGTTTATGTGTATACTTTGATACACTGTGTAAGGCTTAGAGAAATATAGCTATGGATTAGTGAATATAGCAGTGGGATATTAGGATAGCTTAGCAAACAAAATATAGCATAGAAAGTTTTTTTTTTCCAAGAAAGTTTTGATTTATTGAAGATTGGGACAATTTTGAACGCAGTGAATTTTGTGTCACGACCGAGTTCAATCTACTAAAGAAGCTCCATTTGTCAGCAACAGAAATTTTGTGTAATTTCTTTTGTCAGCAACAGAAATTTAATTTCGTTGTTTTGGTCTTTCGGATACCTCTACTATGCCAGATAGTTGGGATATATGTATGTGTAGTGTTGTGTAATTAATGATTTGGTTGATAAGCAATAGAAATGTTTGATGCAATGCTGTGGTAGCAGGTTGCAATAGAATTTAGAATTATCTACTCTCTTTGGTTCTATTTAAGTGTTTGGTTCTATTTATAGATCGATGTGTAATGGTGTAATTTGGTTAGCACTCTGGACTGCAAGGAGTAAACTGTTGCTGACTTATGGTTCTCCCTGTCGTGGTAAGATAACAATTTACTTCTATTTAGAATGGAATGTTGAGAAATGAAAGTTGGTGATTATAAACATTCACTATTCATGGATCTTGAATAAAAATGGGTATAATCTATTTATAAAACACAAAGTGGTTAGTAGGTGACAAAGCAGGGACAAAGCTTAGATAAGACAATGCTATTCAGAGCAGATTAAAATATAATATTTGTATAAACAATTATAACACAAATGCAGAAAATCTGGAAACAACTGAATTCTGGATGTTATCAAAAGTTGGAGTTGTCTGATGTATGAAGGATAACTCCACAGAAAACTTTTACAAAAATTGAAATTATTTTATGTAAGGTCAATTACAGAAATGTTATTATCATTACAAAGTTCAAAATTATTATAAAGTATTTTCACAAGATGTTGGTTGATATTCTTTTTTTTTTTTTGGAATTAGTAAATATTCAGATTTACAAGATGTAAATAATTTTAATTGAAAGATTTAAAGTTTTGAATTGTTGATGAATTTGAAATCGTTGAAAATTTAGAATAGCTGTAAAAGTTAGAAACTGTTGAAAATTCAGAATTGTAGTAAAAATTTGAAATCAGCAATATTTTTACGTAACACAAAATTTCTGCTAAATGTTAGAGAGAAAGTTAGTTATGGTAATAAAGAACAGTCTTACAAAATGATATAGTCCAAAAGCTCCAGAGGTTAGAGTCGAGAGAATGATCAAGTCCAAGGGCTCAGGTGACTGGCGAGGTGCTGATGGAATGGGGTCCCGTTGCTGTCGACGGCGATGAAGTTGTTGATATAATGTTAGTGTAAGATAATGTTTGTTGTAATACCTTCCGCGGGAGATTTGTTTGTTGATTTTGTTGTATAGCTGTGGGCTTAAGTCTTCTGTAGGAATTGACGTCTGCGAACTTGTTGTCGTTGTGGGCTTACGAATCTTCTGTGAATGTTTGGTCAGCTTGTAGTAATTTGTTCTTCCAATTCTGGGACGATTTCGTCCAAGATTGGGATAGGTTAATATGTATGGATGTCTGTCTGTTGCAGAAAGTCAAAACTGTTTATCTACAACCACAGATAGCGAGTAGAATCTGGAATATTGAAGTTGATAGCTGACAGAACTGTATGTAAATCACAGCAACCCGAAGTCCTAGGTTGAGTGCTCTAACCATGATAAATACTAACGGTGAGAAATAATTGATGCCACAGAAAACTATATAAAAATGTTGCCACAAAATGTTAAAAATTTAGCTTGAATACTGAATTGTGTGAGACTGCTGGCCAGCGTCTTCTCTCTATGAAATCTATATCAGTACTGCCAGACAAAAACTTTTCATTTTCTTTTTGCCTGCACATTTACAATTCACCAATCAGTGGGCAAGCTCCAGTCTCACAGCCAATCACTATTGTATTTAGAACTAAGTTTTTACCGTATCATTCGCAAAATTTTATACTTTACAACCCCTTCGGCCACGCCTCAAGTCATGAAATTTTCACACAGACAGTCTGTCTGGAGTTATAGTTCATTCATCCCAATAGAATTCTCGTCTATCAAAATCTATGGTTTCCCACCGGTCTGTCTGGAGTTATAGTTCACTCATCCCAATAGAATTTCATATATCAAAATTTACGGTTTCCCGCCGGTCTGTTTGATGTTATAGTTCATTCATCTCAATAGAATTTCGTATATCAAAACTTATGATCTGCCGCCTTTGATATTTGTATTACTATGGTCTCCCTGGTATGTAACACTTGTATTATTAACTATGCAGACTCTGGTCAGTATATACATTCAGTTCTGTCAGCAACCACAAAATATTTGCGTCGGGTTTGCATCCCCAGCTGTCATCAATTTGTTTTTTGTTGTTGTATAGATTGGAATACAAAACAATAGATCAATAAAACAGATACATCACAAACATCTCAATGGTTTAAGACTGGTGTTCAAAGCGTGAGCAGTTGATAGCATTCATTCAAGCTTTCAAAAGAGTGTATTGGCATGGAATGTTCATTTATGATTGGGTGGAATATTTTGTACCAAGGGTGGATTGACACTGAGACATTCACAATGATTCTTACCTATCGTCTGCAATAGAATACATAAATGGTTAGAAATATATTCAACACATGGTTATATGGTCATTTCACTCAAGTGCGGACGGGTCAAATTTAGAAGATTTAACACAGGAACCAGACAACCTTTTTTTCAATGTTCATCAATTCATGATTTATTTTTCCACCCTTCTGAGCCTCGTGACATTTTCAGTCCTTCTATCATGAGTCATGATTTGATACCTGTGTTGTTGTTTCACTAACGTATTGGCTAAATGCATTAATCATTGTTGTTGGGCTTCTACCAGGGCTAATGTCTGCCATGAATTGTATACTTTTGTTTGCCTGCATATTTTGACTTGTTGTTGGTATTTCACAAACATGAGTTATATATATGTATCATTGCTGCCGTTTCTGTATCCTGACACCTACCAAGTGTTTTTTTGTGGATTTGATCTGGGGGTTGAGGCAATGGGTTACGACGTTGGATGAACTAGCCGAGTTTATATTGTATTTTACTTGAGGGGTATTTGAGTGGCATTTGAATGGCATTTAAGTGGCATTTGAATTTTGATTATTTTTTTACTTATTTTGAACTTATATGGCATATAGATTTTGAATGTATGACATTTAAGTTTTGATAATTCTACAGATACATCTACACTGAATAAATCCAATGATTAAAAATGAAACAATATGTGAATATATACATTTATTGTATAATAAGTAGGGATACATAAAGAGAACATGTTAAATATTGTGAGCTTGAAATAGTTCCAATATCATTTCAAATGAAAAAGTGGATGATGAGAGATTTTCATCCGTTTGTATGTATCTACATATATCTGATTGAAAATGATATAATAATTCAGTAGTCCATTGTATTGAAATCAATTTTTGAGTGAGCTCTTTATTCTACACCTTTCTTTGACAAAAAAGAGGTATTTGGTGAAATATTTTTTCATTTCATTCAATTTTCATTAACTTTTTGCAAAAAGAAATCATTCTCTAAATGGTTAAATCTCATCTAATTGTACAAATTTACAAAAAAGGAGAATGTGATAAAATAGATATCATAATAGAGTGTAATAAGTTGAATATATAGAGTTAAAGTCTATAAAAACTTTTTAATTTGTAAAGTATTTGATGACTTTACAAGAAATATCATCACATTCAGGTTCAATGATGATGAGAAGATTTTCTTCAAGCTTAAGTTTACTATTTTCCGATATAGACAGAGAAAGTTTTGAAAAACCCTCCAAATCATTATAAATAAAAACTCTATAAATCGACGGTGTTGAATTTGTAATTGATACTGAATTGTTTTCGCATATGATGTATCTATCACACACACAATCAGTAGTAGTTTCGATTTCTTCAGAATTGTATATAGTAGAGTTTGTAGGGCTTGGCTGTTCCAAAATTAAATCGACTCAACCCAGAGCTTGTGGAAGAGATGGAATTGATGGTGATAAAGCTGGAACTACAGGCTTGTTTGTAGTGGTTGTCGTCGGGGTTGTTGTCGTCGTTGTCTGTGGAGTTGTGGTGATTGTTGTCGTTGTATGTGGAGTTGCAGTGGTTGTTGTTGGAGTTGTTCTTCGAGTCGTAGTTAGTAATCCTTCATCGTATAAACGAATGTAATTTAAAGCTTCATCGGTTTTGCAAACAAAGTAGTGTTGAGGCCATATATCATAAGTGTCACAGCTTCTACGTCGGAGAGCAGGTTCCATGAAACATGTGAGTGTACGCATACGATATTTTAAGTTTTTTCTTAAAATATGAGTTACTGAATCAACCGCTTCCATATTAAGAATTCCCCGAAAACATCCAGACGCTCTATGAGATAATGTGAATGGTTTAATCTCTGTTACAAGACAATAACCGCTTAGGATTGGGAATAATAGGAGATAGATGCGATATCTCATTTTTTTATTCAGAGAGAGAGACTTTTAACCTAGTTTATGTTTTCATCATCTAGAGTTAACTGTCTTGCATTTCGGTGGTCTTTGGTTAATATGCTTCAACTAAAGCTCTATATTTATAACCTTGGGATTGCATTTGTCTTTGGTATCTCCTTGACATGTGATACTGATGATAATCTTGTTTTGAACAGACTTCAAACTTTCAAAACTCGAAAATGACAAATTTACACCTTCAATACCATTGATGTTAGTGATGATAGTAGCTATTTTTGGCTCCTCGTTGGTCAAACGATTGCATTCCACACATGCAAAGTTGGTTGTCTCAAACTCTTCTGTTGGTGGACAAATCAAACGTGAGGTGTTGTATTCAAATACACATAATTCATCGTTCCAAAATAGTTTTGTATTTTGAGTAAGACCTTCCGTATTAATTTTAACCCCTATTGCGCATTCCTCCTGATTCAGAGTGTATTTTGTTGGTGTATTGCAGGTCAGGGTATCTGTAGGTTCCTTGTTGATCGAATGATCGGAATGAGCGCATTGCATGCATGCAAATTTGAATGTCTCAAACTGTCTTCTTATTGGACAGATCACACGTCTGCTGTTGTATTGAAATGCACATAAAACCCCATTTCGATATACTTTTGTATTTTGAGTAAGTCCTTCCGTATTATTTGTAATACCCATTTCACATTCCGCTTGATTCAAAAGGTATTTTGTTGTAGTATCACAAGGCACAGAATCTGTAGAAGTTGTGTCCTTGCAGATCCAAGAAGCGCTTTGAGGGATGAAAAAACCACAATATAATAAGTCAGGAGGGTAGAGTCGCACACAGTTTTTTCCATTTTCATCTTTATATCGTATAGTCCTTTCGAAAGGTGAAAAAACCAAGACATCATTTTTATCCATAGCTCCGGCTATACATTCATCAATTTCGTTGGTATAGAATACTCCACTAACATTGGGAAATGTTAGTGCCAGTAGCAAGATAAATACGCAGCTCATTTTTTAAAATGTTTTCGCTTTCAGTGTTGAAAGTTGAATACTTTCTTTCTTGATGTTTTTTCTATTTATACGTAAGTGGCTAGCGTGGCTAGCGGCTTGTTCAGCTCTCTCAACCGATTTTGAAGATGTGAAACAATCTCATCAAAGTGGTTACCAAAATGTAAGTATGGTTCCAATCGAGATTGAGACAAAAGAACATGTGTTTCTGTCCAGCGAAATGAAATCAAACCTCTTAAAATCGAAATATCTATCAAATCACCCAGTTCAGCATCTTTCAAACATTGCTTTATATCAATCAGTTCGATCGCTCTTTTGAGATCTTCAAAATCTATCAACTTGGCTTGCGGACAGCATACTTTTGGATCAAAGCTCCTAGAACAGTTTAAGCATTCGAGAGGATTTGCTCTTGAAATACAATTACAGCTCAAAAGCATGCTTTGTATTGATTTACGAACTAGATTGAATCCTAACACAAAATAAAATACTTCTTCGGTGATGAGTTGAACAAAAAGAGGATTCGAACGCTCTAAAGGAATGTGTTCCAAATGAGTCCTTATGAACTTAGGAACAAAATCAGCCAATGTACCAATTGACTTGAATCCTTGAGTTTTTCCACTCATGTTTCTGCTGTAGTTCAGAGATAAATGAAGCAACTTTTTTTGTAGCAGTTCTTTTATGAGTCTTCAGATATATTTGTCGAATCAATAGTTATTATCGAGTTGACTGAGTCTTCTTTTTCATCAAGAGTGTGAGCGTATGGATATCCTTCCGCTATCGCAAGTAATTTATCCTTTAGTCGTTGATAAGCCAGTTTGCTCTGACTAGCAGGTAATAGATAGGGATTTAATCGTGCTCTCAAAGTTGTTAACAAAAAGGGAGACTTCAAATCATCAGTGGAAAGATCCAAAAAAGCATTAATCCATTCATCATGCACCAAAAAACCCATTTTAGCATTTTTCAAAACTTATCTTCTATCAATCCAGTCGATAGCATCACCCAATTCTTTTTTGGTAGGTGTAGCACCTTCAACCATTTCAGCATATCTTTTACAAGTGATACATTTGTCATCAACGTGTGAACAGTAACAGTTTAGTAGCGATAGATTTGTTGCTTGCTTGTAAAAACTTCCTCCTAGTACACAGTATACACATTCCTCCGTAAAATAAATCCTCAACATTTCATCAGAAACCTCAGCCAAAAAAGTCTTAGGTCCTATAGCATCGGAAGCTTCTTGGTGAGCAAAGTCTTCAACACGTAACATATTTGTTGTTATTCCGTTAAATTACAAAACGCGAATGATACGTTTTCAAATTGAAACACCTATTTAATCATTCATTACTTTTTCTTTTTTTTGAGGTTAATTGTTATGCTAGCTCATGTAGATCTTCATAAATGCTTTAATTTCAACCTGACAACCATCGATTGGGCAAGGTTTTACTTCTGATGAGCATTCAGTAAACGCTTTTTCCTTACACTCACTACAGTAAATGAGATGACCACATGGAAGAGAGATATGATTTGCAATTACTTTTTTTTCATGCGTCTCAGACACACATTGAGCGAGTTTGCTTTGCTTAGTCTGATCTTTATCTTTTTTTAACGAATCAATTGATTTAGCATCATTTTTTAACAGTGTTGACGAATTCTCAACAGTTGTAAAATCATTTTCAAAAATATGTAAGGCTTCAATCATAAAACCTATTCGCTCAAAAGGTTTTCCATTTAACACTAAAACTTGTTCGATATCGTTTTGACTGTATCCTAGTTTTTTGCAAATAAGTTTCATTTCTTCGGTGTCATTGTTGTGCGTTATTTGTTTTACTTTTTCTCGATATTTTTCAACCCGTCGCTTACACCTTTTGCCTTTTTCCGTTCGCATGTAAACATCCTCAACATACTCTTCACCTTTACTCCCGAGTAAAAAATAACAGTCTGGGAACCATCGACAGTGTTCCTCCCACGGTAGATCACTCTCTTCCCATTCTTTAAGTTCACCTGAGCAAAAGAAGCATTTTACACTATCTCCGAACTTAGTATAGTAGAAACCTGCATTGGAAAGGAGTTTCATGGAGACTTTACCCTTCCATTGTTTGAAACTGTCTTCTCTAGATGTTTCAGTAGCAAAACGTGGTGTATCAGCCTGATCAATTGATATACCTAGAGGTAATACTTCTGCAGTTAAATCTCCTCTTCTGGTCTTTTGTTCTTCCATCGTATAACTTTTGACAATTGAGATGTTTTTCATTTCATCTGCAAGTAGTTTCCTAGGTCTATACAGACGATTGTGAGTGTTAAATTCTCTAACAAATCGACAAAACGGAAAACTTTTAGCGTGTTCTTTCATCGGATGTTTATCTTCATCCTTCCAGTTTAGTAATACCCCTTGGCAAAAAACACATCGAACAGCGTTGTCTTTTTCAAGGTTATAGAAACCAGCTGCAGCCATGTTTTCACCACAATGTTTACCTACTCGTCTCCAATTTGTAAGAAATGATTTTCTTCGATAACTTTCATCAAACATTAAAGTCTCTCTTTCATGAAAAGAGAGTTCATTGCAAATGAACTTGAAAAAGTCCGCTGGGGAAAGTTGCGCAATAGTTTTTTGTAATTTTAATGACAAAAGACTACAGTGATTATCCGGATAAGTTGCGACGACATAAGTGATTGCAGTGGTATCAGGAAAATTTCGTTGTAAAAACAACGACGAAGTAACGAGTAAACTATCATATATCCATTCAGTGCAGTCTTTAGTATTTTCGAAGCAATTCCGAGTTTTTCGCATTTCTTTTTTTTCATTATAAATAGTGTTTGCTACATATCTGTTGTTTGTTACTCGACACATTATTTATATATAATACAAGTAGTAGCTTCAGTTATTACTCAAGTTGAAGTTTTGTTGGAAAGTTCTTTCCTTTTGATCTAGTTCGTTGTTATTCTAAAAAAAAAATGATAATGCTTTATAGCAAAAAAATAAAAAAAAGACTAAGGTTTCAATTTTTTTTCAATATACTTGAATTGATTACTATTGTAATAGAATGTAAATACTTACATCAGAAATGAAGATTTGTCTTTCTTTTGAATTAAAATGAATGATATTCCTAGTAGTTTGAACTTGAGAGCTGCTTTCTATAAAATTCGGATGAAGAAGGAGTACTTTTTTCATTTTGAAGCCCTGAAATAATAAGAATAAACATAATTAAAACTTACATACAGCATTTTTTGATATCTTAAATAGTGAATAATCTTGTTTTTTGTTCAGAAATTGTCTTCACGCTTAAATTGATTACAATTAAAACGAAATATAAATACTTACATCACAAATGAAGACTTGTTTCTCTTTAAATTAGATGAATTATATACATAGTTGTTTGAATTTCAGCTGTTTCCTATGTAACTCAAATGATGAAGAAGGAGGGTTGTAGTAGATGATGATGTAGTAGATCTTCTTCCTTCAGTTAGTTTGAACTTGAGAGCTGCTTTCTATAAAATTCGGATGAAGAAGGAGTACTTTTTTCATTTTGAAGCCCTGAAATAATAAGAATAAACATAATTAAAACTTACATACAGCATTTTTTGATATCTTAAATAGTGAATAATCTTGTTTTTTTGTTCAGAAAATGTCTTCACGCTTAAATTGATTACAATTAAAACGAAATATAAATACTTACATCACAAATGAAGACTTGTTTTTCTTTGAATTAGATGAATTATATACATAGTTGTTTGAACTTCAGCTGTTTCCTATGTAACTCAAATGATGAAGAAGGAGGGCTGTAGTAGATGATGATGTAATAGATCTTCTTCCTTCAGTTACTAACGATGAAGTGAATGCTTTCTGTATGAAAACAGTGCTTCTTATATAGCTTAAGTTGCACTGCTATGAATCAGCATTATTTTCACATGAATGGAAACCGTTGCTTTCGCGGGAATAACAAAATTATTTTCACGCGAATACAAACCAATGTTTTCGCGGGAATAAATAATTTATTTTCACGCGAATGGAAACCGTTGCTTTCGCGTGAATGAATAATTTATTTTCACGCGAATACAAACCAATGCTTTCGCGGGAATAAACATTTTATTTTCACGCGAATACAAACCAATGCTTTCGCGGGAATAAATAATTTATTTTCACGCGAATGGAAACCGTTGCTTTCGCGGGAATAAAAAATTTATTTTCACGCGAATACAAACCAATGTTTTCGCGGGAATCATACAAACCAATGCTTTCGCGGGAATAAATAATTTATTTTCACGCGAATGGAAACCGTTGCTTTCGCGGGAATAAAAAATTTATTTTCACGCGAATACAAACCAATGCTTTTGCGGGAATCAATATTTTATTTTCACGCGAATGGAAACTGTTGCTTTCGCGGGAATAAAAAATTTATTTTCACGCGAATACAAACCAATGTTTTCGCGGGAATCATACAAACCAATGCTTTCGCGGGAATAAATAATTTATCTTCACGCGAATGGAAACCGTTGCTTTCGCGGGAATAAAAAATTTATTTTCACGCGAATACAAACCAATGCTTTCGCGGGAATCAATATTTTATTTTCACGCGAATGGAAACCGTTGCTTTCGCGGGAATAAATATTTTATTTTCACGCGAATACAAACCAATGTTTTCGCGGGAATAGATAATTTATTTTCACGCGAATGGAAAGCGTTGCTTTCGCGGGAATAAAAATTTTATTTTCACGCGAATACAAAGCAATGCTTTCGCGGGAATCAATATTTTATTTTCACGCGAATGGAAACCGTTGCTTTCGCGGGAATAAATATTTTACTTTCACGCGAATACAAACCAATGTTTTCGCGGGAATAAATAATTTATTTTCACACGGATGGAAATCCTTGCTTTCGCGGGAATAGAAATTTTATTTTCCCGCGAATACAAACCAAAGCTTTCGCGGGAATCAATACTTTATTTTCACGCGAATGGAAACCGTTGCTTTCGCGGGAATAAATATTTTATTTTCACGCGAATACAAACCAATGTTTTCGCGGGAATAAATAATTTATTTTCACACGGATGGAAACCGTTGCTTTCGCGGGATAGAAATTTTATTTTCCCGCGAATACAAACCAAAGCTTTCGCGGGAATCAATACTTCATTTTCACGCGAATGGAAACCGTTGCTTTTGCGGGAATAAATATTTTATTTTCACGCGAATACAAACCAATGTTTTCGCGGGAATAAATAGTTTATTTTCACGCGAATAGAAACCGTTGCTTTCGCGGGAGTAAAAAAAATAATTTTCACGCGAATAAAAACCAAAGCTTTCGCGGGAATATCGCGTGAAAAAACTGCTGAGTCATAGATATATTATAAAGGTTTCATAGGGTTAATTAGTACAGCTTTAGCTATTTAAGAACCAGTGTTTTCACACAGAAAGCATCCAGTTCTACAATAGCTAGCAAGGAAGCAACATCTACAGACCAACTACTACATTTACTTGAAACTATAGAAAGACTTTCAGTCAATAAGGTGAGAATCACTAAATAATATTTTAACGTATATTGATAAAAAACTTCAACTAGATTTGCTATAATACTTCAGAAAGTTAATTTTATGTTTTAATATTTTGTTCTTATTAATAAAAGATCAAATAGTTTCACCATAACGCATCAGAAAAATTATTATGGTTTTGATTATGTGTTTATTTTATAAATATCTAGTTAGTTTATTCTTTTCAAAATATTTTTCAAATTCCACCCATTTGTTACATAGTTTTTACTCTCTTTTCAGTTCCAACTTCCGACTGAACGCTCTGAATATGAATGAAGACCGTAATACCTCATTTCTCTCAACATTCGAACCATACTCTGATGATAAAGAAAATATCCCTCCTGATTCACATATAATAAGAAGGAAACTGAACACAATTCGACCAAAGCCATGCGATTCGGATAGAAATAAAACGATTGACTATACTTGGACTTTGAAAGCACCATCTCCTTCTCATCTTTCCTGCTTGTCAAAAAATGCTGCTAGTTTGCTCAATTCTTGCGATACCAATGACAGAGTAATGATTGGAAGGTTTCAACCACTTCACTTAAATCAAACGCCATCACTTCTCGAGATAGTCTCCATCGAACGACCAACTGAGGATGTATATAAAAACTTATGCATTATCCGCTACAATGTCGAAACATTTGGCAACAGACGACAAGTGAGGTCTATGGTGAGAAATGAGGATTACAACAAATTAGCTCCAACACAACCAGATGTTCCAAAACTGGTGGTTTTTATGGGATTCGATTCAGACAAGCATCCAATCTTTCACCCTATCAACTTCCCATCCAATATTTCCCTTGAGGAAGCTAAACAGCTAAGTAGATTAATAAAAAAAAAACACCTACTCAGTTGATCAGTATGGTTCGTATCGCAACGCTCTCGCAATTTGCTGTTGGAAGTGTAATCAGTTTTGAATCTCCTCAAATATCAACTCAGTTAACATTACCTAATGGAGATGTGGTGATGAATGCGCTACTGGTAAACTACAGATGTTTGCAATATGATGGTTTGATGATGGGAGTTCTATATATACCTGAAAAACATGCTAGCAACGTCAAAAAAATTGGAACAGGAGTCATACTTGTAAGAAATCGTGAAGTTAGTAGATTTGGTTATCATCGACATGATATAATCACATTCACAGCATTACAAGCGATAGAAACGGCTCAAAACCTATCCAACAAACTTGATGATTCCAACCAGATGAAGTACTTTACTACAGATGAGGTTGTTGAGAACAAGGTCTTAGTGCTTTTAATGGGAGTGGGAAACACATATTCTACATCTTTGAGAGAACCAGCACCCCCTGGTGAAAACTATATTCAAAAAGAGCATGTCAGACAAGACAACATAGTGAGTATTTTTTATTTAATGTAAACTAACTGATATAAGTAATACTTCCAATTAGATAATATTTATTTACAAAGCAATTCTTTTTTGTTTTGCTTTAGATAGAAGAGAGAGAATCAAAAACACTTGATGAAAATTATGCTCAAGAAAAAACAAACCGAACAATATAACTTGGTCAGTTACTTCCCTTTACTATATAATGTTAACTAACCAATGTAAAAAGAACTATAATTCAAATTCATGTAATTATTTTACATTTTTGTTTAATCATCCTATACTAATACATAACTTTTTATTTTAGTTCATTATGGAATCAAAAGTACATAGAACAGAAGTCTTCCTTCCTAAGTTATAACATCAGTACAACAATGACGACATTGTAAAGAAAAAGACTATCAACCATTGATTGTCATTACAAGTTGTAGTGCTTTGAATTACTTGGTATTTACTAACTCTAGCTATATTATACAAGAATATTTTGCTACTTATTATGTAATAAATGTATATAATCATATATTGATTCAATGTAGTCTCCTCATTCTTCTCTCCTCTCTCTCAAAATATCATATGAGTTCGAGTTATGTAAAAAAATTATCAAAACTTGAATGTCATGCATTCAAAATGTATATGCTATAAGTTCAAATTAAGTAAAAAAATAATCAAAACTCAAATGCCCCTTAAATGCCACTCAAATGCCACTCAAGTACCCCTCAAATGAAATACAATATAAACTCGGCGAATTCATCCAACGTCGTAACCCATTGCCTAAACTCCAAGATCAAATCCACAAAAAAACACTTGGTAGGGAGATCTGCTCATATATTACTACTGACCAAGACTAAAAACTGCTGTTGACTTTCTAGAGAAGAGCCCGCCTGTCTGGCTTGTACCTGAGCACCCAGTAGACAGTATACGTATCCTCTGATAGATTCATTTAGTCGTACTATGCCGGGGTTTGTAAAACTTTTAGAGTGATCCATAACGAGTCGATTAAGGTCAAAAGGGTCTTGGTTTACGGCGATCATCTCTACGCCGACATTTTTGTTCCAAGGTTTAAACTGGTAGTAAGTACCCCAATCACCGCCCTTGGGTTTAATGTCCATGTAGGCATTTGGTTTTCCGGTGGCGGGGAAGGTCGGCAGTTTCCTACCGAGATCTTTGGCTATCGAAGTCATTTTCAAAATTCCAATAGACGTCTGTATGTAACCCAATCTGCCTGCCGGTTGATCTATGATGGGTATACCCATCGGAACGACGCCAAATTCATTTAAGAGTTTCTGATATTCAGTCTTGTTGTAAGGATTGTTGTGCGGATTAAAACCTTGATCGTTAGGATTTCTAACCTCCATCTGAGCCAAAATCTTCTTAGTCTGGAATAGCACGTGAAAATTCATTATGGATCTCGTAAGTGGTAGACCTCTGGTGAGATGATCTTTACTCACTCCACAAAGCGTTGACGCGCAGTACAGGGCAAACTTGTACTGTTCGGTGTAATAACTGATTCTCTCGTTATACCACCTATCTACATCGTCAAAGTTATCGACGGACAATGGTTTCGGTGTAAAGTCTACAAACGTTTTACTAAATCCGTAATTGGTTTTGTTTTCTCGATCTACGGAAACTACAAGATCTAGTCCGTAAAAGTCGATAGTATAAGCGCTATATAACTTTGCCATTTATTAATAAATGACAACACATACTATAACAAAAACTGGAAGGATTGAGCTAGATGCTCCGGTATACGCAACCGCTATCAGCCTAAAGTCTATGTCATTGTACATGAATATGTATAATTTGGCAGAGAGAACCATCTACCAAGAACGTGGCCACACACTCATTGAACTCCCTCCGGGGTATTATACGTATGACGATATCACCCAAAAACTACCAAGGGCAATGACAGTCGAGCCAAATACATTGAAAGTGGAATTGGGGAAAGGAACCATTCATGGCGGGTTGAGTAAGCCGATCAAACACGGATATCTGTACCTGACCCCACTGTGTCTGTACATACACGTCCATGGTATTGACACATCAAAAAACTTTTTGAATGGAAAACCCAGCGACTTGTTGGCGGCTATTCACGTAGACAATACGGATGTTGGCGATGTAGTACATTACCAGCCGATAAACAATTGCAAGTGCATGCATAACGGCGAGATTAACGAGTTGCTAGTAACGATACAAGGTGATAGGGGTAATGATTACCCAGGGGAATTTGTGGCTGAATTGTCGATACAATAAATGTTTGGAGTAAAATCGTATCATTGTAAACGAAGGATACACAATGTAAAAGCGAGTGTGTCTGGCAAGCCTTCGCCGACAGAGTTATTGTTTACGTTTTCATTGCCCAGCAACTCTGTGATCCAAAAAATCATATGCTACTCACCTGATAATGTGGATAACGGACGGATTGAGTTTACTATCGATGAAGTTGTATTTTCATATGGAAATGTGTCGTCGCACCAAGCCAATTCTATACATTTAGTTATAGGCCGAGGAGGGGTAATCTTATACAAAGTGTCTGGTATCACGTGCCTTCAGATTTTAGTGTATTACGAATCATAGAATAAATGTTTGGTAGAAAAAGTTTTCAGAGAACCGTGCACACGATCAAAGTAAAACGACTACCCGCAGACTTGCCAACGGATAACTGCGTGTTTGCCCCAATATTTCCCACCAACTCGCGTATAAGAGAAATCATGATTTACAAACCGTACATACCGGGTAGAAATCTCACGATAAAGTTTTACAATGATGAATCAGTGGAGATACTGACAAATACAGGACTCGCAATCAACAAGCTGCATTCAATAGATTTTTCTGTCACCGGAATGGTGCTAATCGAGGTTGAGTCTACCAGTGCACCTCACTTGGTCATAGTTTACGAGGCTTAATAAATGGCAACTATAGCGATGATGGAAGCAGGGGCAGTAGTAAATGCCGTGGCTTTCACTGGAGGCAATTACTTGTTTTCCATGATTGATAAAAACGGAGTAAAGTCCGAGGTTCAGCGGCACAACGCGGCGATGGAAAAACTCAGTCGGGAGCAAGCTGACTACAACACGAAACGAGCCAAAAATCAAGACTGGCTCCAAACTCAGCTATTTAGAAAACAAGATGCAACCAATGAGTTGTATTCGGCCAACTCGGCTTTTGATACCTATAAAAAAACTCTTCGGGCAAGACCCACAACTGCCACATCCCAATCTGAGAGAACCGACTCTCGACTATACACCGAGCGATGAGCAGAAAAAATACGAAAAGATATTCGTGGGAGCCGGAACGTTGGCTAGTGTTGGTGCTATAGCATACTTTAATTAATTTAATACGACCGGTCGTATTAATTACTTTTTGTTATATTCGTATATAGCCAGTGCTATTAAAGGAGCAGTCATTATCCATATGTTATCTTCTGGAAACTCCACGGTGTTTTCCATCATATGCCAAAACGCTTTGGTAGCACCTGTGGAATTTACAGCCATGTCGCGAAAATACGGTGCCAGTTCTTCCAATTTCTTCTTGACAATCTTTCCTATACCGCTGCCAGCAATGTCAGGTGGACTAGTCGATTTCGGAATCAAGTCTTTGGCACCTTCGAAACCCAGAGCGTTTGCGACGGCCTCAAATATAGCAGCTAAAATACCCCCCACTGTGGTCACACCGGCAATACCCAATATGATATTTCGCTGTTTGCGCATCTTTTCAACCTCTTCTCCATAATCCCCCTTCAGACTTTTTAAAACCTCATTGTGAGCATCAAGCTTGTCACGAAATCGTTGCAACTGTAATAGGTCACCTTCCGTCTTGTCTTCTTTAGCATCCAAGATGCTTATTTTTTCCATCGTATCAACTGATTTTGATGCTGCTACTTGAATCTGTCCTTCGAGAGTTTGAAATCGCTGGTCTATAGCCACCAGTTCACGTTCTGGCAATCTACCCTCTTACGTATCAAGTGCTGTCATTTCCAAATTTTCTCCCACATCGCGGTAGTTGAACTCTGCTGATGCCCTACTAATTTTGAGTCGATCAACGAAGCCACTTACAGTGTTTTTTACTCCTGTACTTCGTGAAGACAGCCAGTCTTTAAAACTAGATAATGGGCTTTGAGCAACATTAAGATCCCTATCGGCGGGTTCGACTACTTCCTGGTTGTTTTTTGCAAGCCTGCGTTGAAACTCTTCTTATTCAATACCAAACAGACTTTGATACTCACCCTTGGGAATACGTGGTTCTCGCAAAAACAATTTTGGATTTGAAACCTGAGTCAACCTCCGTCTGCCTTCGCTGGTTTGGACAGCCAGATTGTTGTCCAAGAAAACAAATTTGCTGTGGTCAAATCCTGTATATATGTCTAGACGAGATAAAACTACACCAATCTTGTTTTAGGTGTGTTGATCGACACCAGGTGTATCACTGGATGTCTTGGGTGCTTGCTGAATGTCGTTTATCACGTCTCTAAAAAGAAAGTTTTCTTTGACGTACTTGTCATAGTCACCGCCATTCTTAGCATAATCTACAGCGAGCTTTATCACGCCGTTTAATTCAGTTTCATTTGCTGGTTTTTTATCCGCTATTGTAGCTGCCAACAACTTCTTAAACTCTACGGTTGTTTCACCCATAACCTTTGTACTAATAATTGTGTCAATGTCGGGCAATCCTCTTTCTAGGAGAATGCTCTTGGCATTACTGATGGGATCATTGTGAACATTGATTGACTGCTGTATGGAAGGCTCAACCCCTCCCGACGCTTGTTCGATGAAACTGGTCTCATCTATGTCACCATTAGTAGCGCTATCATTGTCGTGACCAAAATCTTTTCCTTCAACTTCCATTTATTAGTATATAATAAATGGCTTATAACGGAGAACTAAATCACACCTTGTCGAGGAGATATCGACAGGGTCTCAAAGAGAATAAAGTGCACGCTAGAGTTAATCACAACCCATCTGATGCCAGTCCAGGTGATGAGCTGGTGGTCAAGATGCCAAAATTGGCTCCTACTACGGTGCTGTACCCGAATTCCCTAAACCTCACTTATAACTACAAACTAAATTCTGGAAAGGATGAGAGCGACATACCTAATCACCTGACTTCGGCTATCGTAGAGAGTTTCAAGATGACCATCAAGGGCACTACTGTGTTTTACATTAACAACTATAACCACCTGGCAATTTTTCGAGAGTAGTGGCACTCCAAGTACAAGTATGAGAAGGATCTGACTCACAGAGGCATAAAATCCGAGGCTACAAAGAAAAAGAGACATGGTATAACTGGTGCAGCTGATGACGTCCTGGCTTCGATACGCAAAGAAAGGTACTCTTTTTACTTGGGTTCTTTCCTGACAGAAGCCGCATTTACTCCTCAGGCCTTACACAGCACCATCGAGTTTCACATCAAACTGGCGAGCGGAGAGTGCACTCTCAAAAACATCTGCCTTGAGTACGACTACGTGCAAGAACCGACGATCGCCAGCAGCATCTCTCAAAAGTACTCCAATCACGTTCACCTCATCAACGACTACAAGGCCCACACCACAAAAGAGGTGTCGGCTGCAAAGTCCGACTTTGAGATAAACATCAACGCCACTTATGAGAACCTGCGTTCCATCTTGGTCTTCTTTAAGGCTGACAACAAGGCCAGTATTGAATACAAGTTTCCAAACATCACCAACGTCAAAGTGGACATTGACGGTGCCACCAACCAGCTGTTTACATCTGAGTACCTGCCGGTGTACTCTTACACGGATGCCAAAAAATACTTTCAGATCGAGTCGATGGGAGAGCCGAACATGAATCAAGAGACTTTTTATACAGACAAGTACTGTCTGAATATCGACCTGAGAACGATGGACGATGAAATGTCTAGCGGCGTGGGCAGAGAGATTAAAGATTACATCAAGCACAAAATAAGCAAGGGAGCTTCTGACGCTTGCAAGGCTTTTGTGTTTTTGGTCAGTGACAAAGCCGTATCATTCTTAAACAACGAACTTGGAACTATAGAACAATAAAATAGACGATTTACTACCAAAACACCCCCACAACGTCCTAATATGTGGGCGTACAGACTCGGGCAAGACATATCACACGCTAAACATTATAGACAGGTATTACTCGGGACGCTTTGATCACGTGTTTATAATCTGCCCGACATTTCACGACAATAAGACTTACGACGACATCAAACATCCTTTTTTAAAAACATGTCATGTATACTCCAACGGAGACTTGGTGAACACGCTCAATCATCTCATTAAAATACACTCCAAGGGAGGTAAACTGTCCGGTAAAAATTCGCTAATCATTATTGACGACTGCAGCGCTGAAAAAGATCTAAACAAACATCAAACGTCGCTGAGCAAGATCGCTTTTAGTGGTCGACACTCGAACCTCACAACCTGGTTCATAACGCAGAGATACGTATCGGCTCCCAAAGATTTTAGAGAAAATGTGCACTGGGTACTGATTACTAAAAATACGTGCAAAAAATCTTCCGAGACTCTCACTAGCGAAAACGACATTATACCTTCCGAGCATCACTACGAGATAAAAAAAGGGTTGGCAAATGCATTTATGCTGTTTGTCAACACCGACAACGGAAAACTTCTGATATTGAAAAAATGATTGAACAAATATTCTACTTTACCGGATCAGTCTTCTTCTTTCTATGCTGCATAATAATCCTCAAGTGTTACTTGACAACGCGGAGGTTTTTGAGGTATAATAAAATGGAGTCGATTATTGCAATCCCAAAACAGTCCAATGGTAATGTCAGTACGTATCGCAAGAGGTTGGTCAAGGCCCGGGTAAATACGGAGGAAGACATTAGCAAAATGTCAGACGACCAAGTCAAAAAAATATACCTAAAACACGAGCAGGGGATAGTGGATGGTGTGGGTGATCAAGTTTGCAAGTTTTTTGCCAAGGGGTGGGTAAAGGCGATTGCTAGGTTTGCACCACTTACCAACGAGGAAGAGTTTGAAAAAACAATAGGTAACAACGTTTTTGTGAAAGCCGCTATTAAAAATTATTTCCCCTCCATATATTATGATTGGGGCGGTTACCTAGCTCCGTTGTCGATATTGGCTACTACTGTGACCAGCATAGATTATGGTACAATAAATGTCAGATCCAAAGATAACCAAGAACCCTAAGAGGACGAAAGTTGCAACAACTCAGGAGGTGGAAGCGAAACCACTCAGTAAGGGTCTCGAAGAAAATTTCAGCGATGAACTAACTCAAACACCAGAGATGCCTAAACAGCTGGTAAAAAAGGATGTAGAAAAAAACTCAGGTATTTGGAAGTACGTGCTCGGAGGGAGCTTTGTTCTCGGTATCGTGTACCTAGTTATAAAAAGGGAGGATCCTAAGATCACAAGAATATTTGTACCCGCACCCCAGTCACAAGCGCAACCACAGCCGCAGCTTCCACAATTACCACAGGCAAATTCCAACAAAAAAAATAGAAGATTTTAGTATAATAAATGGCAAGCGCTAATATAAAATATATCGGTAACGCGCTGTACAACGGCGCTCTGATGGCAGTGGGAGTAATCGCCACTAGAATGGGACTAAAGGCGATGGGTTTCAAGGATAGACCTCTAGATATGAAACCAGCTAGCGTTGGTATGCTAGCCGGGGATATTGGTGTTGCAAACTACGCCGTGCAAAAATTGAAAGACGCCAAAGTCTTGCCGGCCATCATCTTTACATAATTTTATACATCTAGGTGTATAAAATTACATCTTGTCATACTCCGCCAGTTTCTGTCTGATTTTATTGTATTCATCTACAATTTCATCAAACTCGTCCTCATCTATAAAATTATCAACTAAATGGCGAGATAGTTTTCGGTCTATCTCACTCATACCAACGCGCAATATCGTGTGTTTCTCGATGTGTTTCAACTTGTTCTTGTTGTATTGCTTGGTAATTGGGGTAAGAGTTAGGGATATCAATCCAGACACCGCCCCTAAAACAGTCAACACGGTACCTATTGGCATACCTACGACTGTAAAAGTAGTCACTACTCCAGTTGTCGATTGTATCACAGCTAGCGATGAAAATACCGTCGACACGTTTGCTAAATTGCTCACAGCCTTGCCATATTTTCTACAATATTCTTCTCTCTTGACAATTAATGATGAAATATCAGTTCTCATGTCTTTTACCCTCTTATATCTTTGCACACCACCATCGGGTGGGGTTGGAGGATCTTTTTCCATTTATTGTAGTTTTAAACCTTCCGTATCCAGTGGTACTACCTGAAGCTGCTTCTTTGTAAACGTTCTCTCTCCAATACCTTGAAGCGTGTACAGAGAAGGTTGATTCTCCGACGAATGGATCTCGTCAATGTCATACACATCTACCGACCAAATCGCATCAGTCGCTCTGTATCGGGTGTCATTATGCTCTTCTCCAGGCTTGTACAGATAGCGTACCAAAGTATCTATAGGGTAAGGCTCAGATACATCATTGTACTCTGGCTGTTTGACGCTTTCGAGTTTTATTGCCTCCGCGGGCTTCATACCAATCATTTTTGTTTCTTTGCCATTTATCGCGGTGACAACGCCAGAAAATCTGCTCACCCATTCGCGGTTGGTCTTTTTATCTTTAATCTCTTTATCGTACTGATGTGCAAACAAACGCTCCGCCAACGTTTTATTAAAACGTTCGACAAAGGCTACCTTTTTCTTATTTAGAGATCTTACAACTTTTACATCATGCTTCTTCATCAACTCTGTAAACACACCCATAAATTCGCGACCCTTGTCACTCATTATCTCTTTGGGATAGTCAAGTGGTGACCTCTCGTATATATGTTGGATGGCATTGGCAGTGTCAACAGCAGTTTTACTTTTTAATGGCTCGACCTCTTTATACCTAGAAGCAATGTCTACCACAGTCAACGCATACTTGTATTTGCTATCGACCGGCAGGCTTAAAAGATCGATCTGGTGCGTGTGGTTGGGCTGGTCTTGAGTGTAGTGAAAAAATTTTATGCGCTTAGGTTTTGGTTTATAAGTCTGGTAAACTGGTTGGCAATCAAGCCAATGTTGAATTTCTTGTTTGGTAAGCTCAGGAACTTTCTTTTTTAATTTTCCAGCAGCTATTGTACCCCTCTGGTAACCAGCTGGAGAATAGTATATTTCCTTTAATTTCTCCATTTATTGGTTGACGGATTTTTTATTTGGTCGACGGATTTTTTATTTGGTTAACTGATTTTTTATTCGGTTGACTGACTTTTCATTTGGTTAACTGATTATTTATTCGGTCGACGGAATTTTTATTCGGTCGACGGATTATTTATTCGGTCGACGGATTTTTTATTCGGTCGATGGATTTTTTATTTGGTCGACGGATTATTTATTTGGTTAACTGATTTTGTTTGGTCGACGGATTTTATAACCAATTTTTGGGTTATAACATATAATGTCAGTTAGGCCCATTTAACATCGTGGTAGGAATGTCCACTACCATCAGTCTTTTTTACTAGTCCGCAGTAAATAAACGGTTTACCGGGCAATGCACATTAGTAGTAATATATGAGCAGATCTCCCTACCAAGTGTTTTTTTGTGGATTAGACCTTGGAGTTGAGACAATGGGTTACGGCGTTGGATGAATTCGCCGAGTTTATATTGTATTTTACTTGAGGGGTACTTGAGTGGCATTTGAGTGGCATTTGAGTGGCATTTGAGTTTTGATTAGTTTTTTACTTAATTTGAACTTATATGGCATATAGATTTTGAATGTATGGCATTCAAGTTTTGATAACTTTTTACATAACTCGAACTCATATGGTATCTTGAGAGAGAGGGGAGAGGAGAGAGGAGAGAGGAGAGATGGGAGATGAGAGAGGAGAGAGAGGAGAGAGATTTTTTAGTTTTCTATACATTCATGTATATATGGTTAGTTATGTACATATTTATGGTTATATTTATATCTACATAGAGAGAGGAGATATATCTACATTGAACAAATATATTGATCAAAAATGAAAATTATATGTTTATATACCTGATTACATAATGAGGGGTACTTGAGTGGCATTTGAGTTTTGATTATTTTTTTACTTAATTTGAACTTATGGCATATACATTTTGAATGCATGACATTCAAGTTTTGATAATTTTTTTACATAACTCGAACTCATATGATATTTTGAGAGAAGAGAAGAATGAGGAGACTACATTGAATCAATATATGATTATATACATTTATTACATAATAAGAAGCAAAATATTCTTGTATAATATAGCTAGAGTTAGTAAATAATAAGTAATTCAAAGCACTACAACTTGTAATGACAATCAATGGTTGATAGTCTTTTTCTTTACAATGTTGTCATTGTTGTACTGATGTTATAACTAGGAAGGAAGACTTCTGTTCTATGTACTTTTGATTCCGTAATGAACTAAAATCAAAAGTTATGTATTAGTATAGGATGATTAAACAGAAATGTAAAATAATTACATAAATTTGAATTATAGTTCTTTTTACATTGGTTAGTTAACATTATATAGTAAAGAGAAGTAACTCACCAAGTTATATTATTCAGTTTGTTTTTTCTTGAGCATAATTTTCATCAAGCGTTTTTGATTCTCTCTCTTCTATCTAAAGCAAAACAAAGAATAATTGCTTTATAAATAAATATTATCTAATTGGAAGTATTACTTATATCAGTTAGTTTACATTGAATAAAAAATACTCACTGTGTTGTCTTGTCTGACATGCTCTTTTTGAATATAGTTTTCACCAGGGGGTGCTGGTTCTCTCAAAGATGTAGAAGATGTGTTTCCCACTCCCATTGAAAGCACTAAGACCTTGTTCTCAACAACCTCATCTGTAGTAAAGTACTTCATCTGGTTGGAATCATCAAGTTTGTTGGATAGGTTTTGAGCCGTTTCTATCGCTTGTAATGCTGTGAATGTGATTATATCATGTCGATGATAACCAAATCTACTAACTTCACGATTTCTTACAAGTATGACTCCTGTTCCAATTTGTTTGATGTTGCTAGCGTGTTTTTCAGGTATATATAGAACTCCCATCATCAAACCATCATATTGCAAACATCTGTAGTTTACCAGTAGCGCATTCATCACCACATCTCCATTAGGTAATGTTAACTGAGTTGATATTTGAGGAGATTCAAAACTGATTACACTTCCAACAGCAAATTGCGAGAGCGTTGCGATACGAACCATACTGATCAACTGGGTAGGTGTTTTTTTTTTTATTAATCTACTTAGCTGTTTAGCTTCCTCAAGAGAAATATTGGATGGGAAGTTGATAGGGTGAAAGATTGGATGCTTGTCTGAATCGAATCCCATAAAAACCACCAGTTTTGGAACATCCGGTTGTGTTGGAGCTAATTTGTTGTAATCCTCATTTCTCACCATAGACCTCACTTGTCGTCTGTTGCCAAATGTTTCGATATTGTAGCGGATAATGCATAAGTTTTTATATACATCCTCAGTTGGTTGTTCGATGGAGACTATCTCGAGAAGTGACGGCGTTTGATTTAAGTGAAGTGGTTGAAACCTTCCAATCATTACTCTGTCATTGGTATCGCAAGAATTGAGCAAACTAGCAGCATTTTTTGACAAGCAGGAAAGATGAGAAGGAGATGGCGCTTTCAAAGTCCAAGTATAGTCAATCGTTTTATTTCTATCCGAATCCCATGGCTTTGGTCGAATTGTGTTCAGTTTCCTTCTTATTAGATGTGAATCAGGAGGGATATTTTCTTTATCATCAGAGTATGGCTCGAATGTTGAGAGAAATGAGGTATTACGGTCTTCATTCATATTCAGAGCGTTCAGTCGGAAGTTGGAACTGAAAAGAGAGTAAAAAATATGTAACAAATGGCTGGAATTTGAAAAATATTTTGAAAAGAATAAACTAACTAGATATTTATAAAATAAACACATAATCAAAACCATAATAATTTTTCTGATGCGGTATGGTGAAACTATTTGATCTTTTATTAATAAGAACAAAATATTAAAACATAAAATTAATTTTCTGAAGTATTATAGCAAAACTAGTTGAAGTTTTTATCAGTATATGTTAAAGAATTATTTAGTAATTCTCACCTTATTGAGTTTCAAGTAAATGTAGTAGTTGGTGTGTAGATGTTGCTTCCTTGCTAGCTATTGTAGAACTGGATGCTTTCTGTGTGAAAACACTGGTTCTTAAATAGCTAAAGCTGTACTAATTAACCCTATGAAACCTTTATAATATATCTATGACTCAGCAGTTTTTTCACGCGATATTCCCGCGAAAGCTTTGGTTTTTATTCGCGTGAAAATTATTTTTTTACTCCCGCGAAAGCAATGGTTTCTATTCGCGTGAAAATAAACTATTTATTCCCGCGAAAGCATTGGTTTGTATTCGCGTGAAAATAAAATATTTATTCCCGCGAAAGCAACGGTTTCCATTCGCGTGAAAATAAACTATTTATTCCCGCGAAAACATTGGTTTGTATTCGCGTGAAAATAAAATATTTATTCCCGCGAAAGCAACGGTTTCCATTCGCGTGAAAATGAAGTATTGATTCCCGCGAAAGCTTTGGTTTGTATTCGCGGGAAAATAAAATTTTTATTCCCGCGAAAGCAACGGTTTCTATTCGCGTGAAAATAAACTATTTATTCCCGCGAAAACACTGGTTTGTATTCGCGTGAAAATAAAATATTTATTCCCGCGAAAGCAACGGTTTCCATTCGCGTGAAAATAAAGTATTGATTCCCGCGAAAGCAACGGTTTCCATTCGCGTGAAAATAAAGTTTTGATTCCCGCGAAAGCTTTGGTTTGTATTCGCGGGAAAATAAAATTTCTATTCCCGCGAAAGCAAGGGTTTCCATCCGTGCGAAAATAAATTATTTATTCCCGCGAAAACAATGGTTGGTATTCGCGTGAAAATAAAATATTTATTCCCGCGAAAGCATTGCTTTGTATTCGCGTGAAAATAAAATTTTTATTCCCGCGAAAGCAACGGTTTCTATTCGCGTGAAAATAAATTATTTATTCCCGCGAAAACATTGGTTTGTATTCGCGTGAAAATAAAATATTTATTCCCGCGAAAGCATCGGTTTCCATTCGTGTGAAAATAAGATATTGATTCCCGCGAAAGCATTGCTTTGTATTCGCGTGAAAATAAAATTTTTATTCCCGCGAAAGCAACACTTTCCATTCGCGTGAAAATAAATTATCTATTCCCGCGAAAACATTGGTTTGTATTCGCGTGAAAATAAATTATTTATTCCCGCGAAAGCATTGGTTTGTATTCGCGTGAAAATAATTTTGTTATTCCCGCGAAAGCAACGGTTTCCATTCATGTGAAAATAATGCTGATTCATAGCAGTGCAACTTAAGCTATATAAGAAGCACTGTTTTCATACAGAAAGCATTCACTTCATCGTTAGTAACTGAAGGAAGAAGATCTACTACATCATCATCTACTACAACCCTCCTTCTTCATCATTTGAGTTACATAGGAAACAGCTGAAGTTCAAACAACTATGTATATAATTCATCTAATTCAAAGAACAACAAGTCTTCATTTATGATGTAAGTATTTATATTTCGTTTTAATTGTAATCAATTTAAGCGTGAAGACATTTTCTGAACAAAAAACAAGATTATTCACTATTTAAGATATCAAAAAATGATGTATGTAAGTTTTAATTATGGTTATTCTTATTATTTCAGAGGCTTCAAAATGAAAAAAGTACTCCTTCTTCATCCGAATTTTATAGAAAGCAGCTCTCAAGTTCAAACTAACTGAAGGAAGAAGATCTACTACATCATCATCTACTACATCCCTCCTTCTCCATCATTTGAGTTACATAGGAAACAGCTGAAGTTCAAACAACTATGTATATAATTCATTAAAGAAAAACAAGTCTTCATTTGTGATGTAAGTATTTATATTTTGTTTTAATTGTAATCGATTTAAGCGTGAAGACATTTTCTGAATAAAAAACAAGATTATTCACTATTTAAGATATCAAAAAAAATGTTGTATGTAAGTTTTAATTATGTTTATTCTTATTATTTCAGGACTTCAAAATGAAAAATGTACTCCTTCTTCATCCGAATTTTATAGAAAGCAGCTCTCAAGTTCAAACTACTAGGAATATCATTCATTTTAATTCAAAAGAAAAGACAAGTCTTCATTTCTGATGTAAGTATTTACGTTCTATTATAATAGTAATCAATTCAAGTATATTGAAAAAAAATTGAAACCTTAGTCTTTTTTTATTTTTTTGCTATAAAGCATTATCATTTTTTTTTAGAATAACAACGAACTAGATCAAAGGAAAAGAACTTTCCAACAAAACTTCAACTTGAGTAATAACTGAAGCTACTACTTATATTATATATAAATAATGTGTCGAGTAACAAACAACAGATATGTAGCAAACACTATTTATAATGAAAAAAGAGAAATGCAAAAAACTCGAAATTGTTTTGAAAATACTAAAGACTGCGCTGAATGGATAGATGATAGTTTACTCGTTACTTCATCGTTGTTTTTACAACGAACTTTTCCTGATACCACTGCAATAACTTATGTCGTTGCAACTTATCCGGATAATCACTGTAGTCTTTTGTCATTAAAATTACAAAAAACTATTGCGCAACTTTCCCCATCGGACTTTTTCAAGTTCATTTACAATGAACTCTCTTTTTATGAAAGAGAGGCTTTAATGCTTGATGAAAGTTATCGAAGAAAATCATTTCTTACAAATTGGAGACGAGTAGGTAAACATTGTGGTGAAAACATGGCTGCAGCTGGTTTTTATAACCTTGAAAAAGACAACGCTGTTCGATGTGTTTTTTGTCAAGGGGTATTACTAAACTGGAAGGATGAAGATGAACATCCGATGAAAGAACACGCTAAAAGTTTTCCGTTTTGTCGATTTGTTAGAGGATTTAACACTCACAATCGTCTGTATAGACCTAGGAAACTACTTGCAGATGAAATGAAAAACATCTCAATTGTCAAAAGTTATACGATGGAGGAACAAAAGATCAGAAGAGGAGATTTAACTGCAGAAGTATTACCTCTAGGTATATCAATTGATCGTGCTGATACACCACGTTTTGCTACTGAAACATCTAGAGAAGACAGTTTCAAACAATGGAAGGGTAAAGTCTCCATGAAACTCCTTTCCAATGCAGGTTTCTACTATACTAAGTTCGGGGATAGTGTGAAATGCTTCTTTTGCTCAGGTGAACTTAAAGAATGGAAAGAGAGTGATCTACCATGGGAGGAACACTGTCGATGGTTCCCAGACTGTTATTTTTTACTCGGGAGTAAAGGTGAAGAGTACGTTGAGGATGTTTACATGCGAACGGAAAAAGGCAAAAGGTGTAAGCGACGGGTTGAAAAATATCGAGAAAAATTAAAACAAATAACTCGCAACAATGACACCGAAGAAATGAAACTTATTTGCAAAAAACTAGGATACAGTCAAAACGATATCGAACAAGTTTTAGTGTTAAATGGAAAACCTTTTGAGCGAATAGGTTTTATGATTGAAGCCCTACATATTTTTGAAAATGATTTTACAACTGTTGAGAATTCGTCAACACTGTTAAAAAATGATGCTAAATCAATTGATTCGTTAAAAAAAGATAAAGATCCGCTGTTAAAAAATGATGCTAAATCAATTGATTCGTTAAAAAAAGATAAAGATCAGACTAAGCAAAGCAAACTCGCTCAATGTGTGTCTGAGACGCATGAAAAAAAAGTAATTGCAAATCATATCTCTCTTCCGTGTGGTCATCTCATTTACTGTAGTGAGTGTAAGGAAAAAGCGCTTACTGAATGCTCATCAGAAGTAAAACCTTGCCCAATCGATGGTTGTCAGGTTGAAATTAAAGCATTTATGAAGATTTACCTGAGCTAGCATAACAATTAACCTCAAAAAAAGAAAAAATAATGAATGATTAAATAGATGTTTCAATTTGAAAACGTATCATTCGCGTTTTGTAATTTAACGGAATAACAACAAATATGCTACGTGTTGAAGACTTTGCTCACCAAGAAGCTTCCGATGCTATAGGTCCTAAGACTTTTTTGGCTGAGGTTTCTGATGAAATGTTGAGGATTTATTTTACGGAGGAATGTGTATACTGTGTACTAGGAGGAAGTTTTTACAAGCAAGCAACCAATCTATCGCTACTAAACTGTTACTGTTCACACGTTGATGACAAATGTATCACTTGTAAAAGATATGCTGAAATGGTTGAAGGCGCTACACCTACCAAAAAAGAATTGGGTGATGCTATCGACTGGATTGATAGAAGACAAGTTTTGAAAAATGCTAAAATGGGTTTTTTGGTGCATGATGAATGGATTAATGCTTTTTTGGATCTTTCCACTGATGATTTGAAGTCTCCATTTTTGTTAACAAATTTGAGAGCACGATTAAATCCCTACCTATTACCTACTAGTCAGAGCAAACTGGCTTATCAACGACTAAAGGATAAATTACTTGCGATAGCAGAAGGATATCCATACGCTTACACTCTTGATGAAAAAGAAGACTCAGTCAACCCGATAATAACTATTGATTCGACAAATATATCTGAAGACTCATAAAAGAACTGCTACAAAAAAAGTTGCTTCATTTATCTCTGAACTACAGCAGAAACATGAGTGGAAAAACTCAAGGATTCAAGTCAATTGGTACATTGGCTGATTTTGTTCCTAAGTTCATAAGGACTCATTTTGAACACATTCCTTTAGAGCGTTCGAATCCTCTTTTTGTTCAACTCATCACCGAAGAAGTATTTTATTTTGTGTTAGGATTCAATCTAGTTCGTAAATCAATACAAAGCATGCTTTTGAGCTGTAATTGTATTTCAAGAGCAAATCCTCTCGAATGCTTAAACTGTTCTAGGAGCTTTGATCCAAAAGTATGCTGTCCGCAAGACAAGTTGATAGATTTTGAAGATCTCAAAAGAGCGATCGAACTGGTTGATATAAAGCAGTGTTTGAAAGATGCTGAACTGGGTGATTTGATAGATATTTCGATTTTAAGAGGTTTGACTTCATTTCGCTGGACAGGAACACATGTTCTTTTGTCTCAATCTCGATTGGAACCATACTTACATTTTGGTAACCACTTTGATGAGATTGTTTCACATCTTCAAAATCGGTTGAGAGAGCTGAACAAGCCGCTAGCCTCTTACATATAAATAGAAAAAAACATCAAGAAAGAAAGTATTCAACTTTCAACACTGAAAGCAAAACATTTAAAAAAATGAGCTGCGTATTTATCTTGCTACTGGCACTAACATTTCCCAATGTTAGTGGAGTATTCTATACCAACGAAATTGATGAATGTATAGCCGGAGTTATGGATAAAAATGATGTCTTGTTTTTTTCACCTTTCAAAAGGACTATACGATATAAAGATGAAAATGGAAAAAACTGTGTGCGACTCTACCCTCCCGACTTATTATATTGTGGTTTTTTCATCCCTCCAAGCGCTTCTTGGATCTGCAAGGAAATAACTTCTACAGATTCTGTGTCTTGTGATACACCAACAAAATACACTCTGAATCAGGAGGAATGCGCAATAGGGGTTAAAAATAATACGGAAGGTCTTACTCAAAATACAAAACTATTTTGGAATGATGAATTATGTGTATTTGAATACAACACCTCACGTTTGATTTGTCCGCCAACAGAAGAGTTTGAGACAACCAACTTTGCATGTGTGGAATGCAATCGTTTGACCAACAGGGAGTCGAAAATAGCTACTATCATCACTAACATCAATGGTATTGAAGGTGTAAATTTGTCATTTTCGAGTTTTGAAAGTTTGAAGTCTGTTCAAAACAAGATTATCATCAGTATCACATGTCAAGGAGATAGCAAAGACAAATGCAATCCCAAGGTTATAAATATAGAGCTTTAGTTGAAGCATATTAACCAAAGACCACCGAAATGCAAGACAGTTAACTCTAGATGATGAAAGCATAAACTAGGTTAAAAGTCTCTCTCTCTGAATAAAAAAAATGAGATATTGCATCTATCTCCTATTATTCCCAATCCTAAGCGGTTATTGTCTTGTAACCGAGTTTACACCATTCACTTTATCTCATAGAGCGTCTGAATGTTTTCGGGGAATTCTTAATATGGAAGCGGTTGATTCAGCAACTCGTATTTTAAGAAAAAACTTAAAATATCGTTTGCGTAGACTCACATGTTTCATGGAACCTACTCACCTACGTAGAAGCTGTGACACTCGTGATATGTGGCCTCAACACTACTTTGTTTGCAAAACCGATGAAGCTTTAAATTACATTCGTTTATACGATGAAGGATTACTAACTACGACTCGAAGAACAACTCCAACAACTACAACTCCACATACAACGACAACAATCACCACAACTCCACAGACAACGACGACAACAACCCCGACGACAACCACTACAAACAAGCCAGTAGTTCCGGCTTTATCACCGTCAATTCCATCTCTTCCACAAGCTCTGGGTTTAGTCGATTTAATTTTGGAACAACCAAGCCCTACAAACTCTACTATATACAATTCTGATTGTGTGTGTGATAGATACATCATATGCGAAAACAATTCAGTATCAATTACAAATTCAACACCATCGATTTATAGAGTTTTTATTTATAATGATTTGGAGGGTTTTTCAAAACTTTCTCTGTCTATATCGGAAAATAGTAAACTTAAGCTTGAAGAAAATCTTCTCATCATCATTGAACCTGAATGTGATGATATTTCTTGTAAAGTCATCAAATACTTTACAAATTAAAAAGTTTTTATAGACTTTAACTCTATATATTCAACTTATTACACTCTATTATGATATCTATTTTATCACATTCTCCTTTTTTTGTAAATTTGTACAATTAGATGAAATTTAACCATTTAGAGAATGATTTCTTTTTGCAAAAAAATTTATGAAAATTGAATGAAATGAAAAAAAGACTATGTATTAATTGTTATTACTTAGTATTTACTGACTCTAGCTATATTATATGAGATTTTCCCTACTTATTACATAATAAATGTATATATTCACATATTCTTTCATTTTTAATCACTGTATTTATTCAATGTAGATATATCTCCTCTCTCTCAAGATATCATATGAGTCGGAATTACAGAAAATTATCAAACCTTAAATGTCTTACATTCAAAATCTAGATACCCTATGAGTTATAATTATGTATACAGTTACTCCCTACTTATTATGTAATCAGGTATATAATCATATAATTTTCATTTTTTGATCAATATATTTGTTCAATGTAGATATACCTCCTCTCTCTATGTAGATATAAATATAGCCATAAATATGTACATAACTAACCATATATACATGAATGTATAGAAAACTAAAAAATCTCTCTCCTCTCTCATCTCCCATCTCTCCTCTCTCCTCTCTCCTCTCTCCTCTCCCCTCTCTCTCAAGATACCATATGAGTTCGAGTTATGTAAAAAGTTATCAAAACTTGAATGCCATACATTCAAAATCTATATGCCATATAAGTTCAAATTAAGTAAAAAACTAATCAAAACTCAAATGCCACTCAAATGCCACTCAAATGCCACTCAAGTACCCCTCAAGTAAAATACAATATAAACTCGGCGAATTCATCCAACGCCGTAACCCATTGTCTCAACTCCAAGATCAAATCCACAAAAAAACACTTGGTAGGGAGATCTGCTCATATATTACTACTCACATTCAAACACGTACTTGGGAACGTAAACCTTACATTCTTCATTGGTATTCTCATTAACAACAGTAGCTACAAAGCTTCCATATCTAGTAGGCTTTGGATCCAAGGTTTTGTACATGTGTGGCTGTGGCTGTGGCTGTGGCAATTTGCTTAGTTTTTGCACAGCTGCGGGTTGAGCTGCTCCAAAAGTGATTCCATTGATTGTGTGTGGAATTATTTATTATACAATATATTATACAAACTTTTTAACTTTTTGCATCCTCAATGTCCTACTTTTTGACCCCGATTGAATTTGTTGTATATAATAAAGGAGCGGTGTTTTACAACAAGCAAGCGTGACCAGCACATTGTCCTGTAGTCGCGTGTCATATGACAGCCGTATACACCAAACCCCAATGTGTTCTGTTTCTGCATTTTCCACAGTTTACGCTTTGGAAAATGCAACTTTTAGAAATTTAATACTGCTAAGAGAAGACAACTCAGGGCAAGTATCCGAGGGCGAAAAAACTGAGCCAGAACACCCATTTCACATACTACTCTCTTGATACTTGGATTTTCATGAGCTTGGTAGCTCATTTCAACAGACTTACCACATTTGTCTGATTGACAAATGCAATGCGGAACTTTATCCTCTGATAAAGAGAAACATAGTTGGTGGACCAAGTCTCGTGATGCATATATATCACGAAAAGAGTATAACTAAAATTAGAGAACATTGGCTCGGAAAAGAAGCAAAAATTTGCGATAGAATCTATGGAGTTGATACAAATGCTTTCTATTTATGGTGCATGATGCAATCAATACCTACTGGCTATCCTCGAAGAAGAAAAATGGAAAATTTCTTCATCGCTGAACCAGAAAATTTTAGTAAGGTAGCGCATAGCTGGTTACAGTACCAAATTGTTGAGACAAAAAAATCAACATCAGACATCAGCTCAATGTAGGAGAAGTTTCTCTCGGTCAACGAGGACTACCAGTTGATGGATTTTGTGCTAAAAACCGACTCGTATGTCAGTTCCATAGATGTTTTTGGCACGGACACAACTTCTCTTACTATAACGCTAGTCAGCAAGAGCTTCAACCTAGGGGAACAAAATCAATGGCACAATTGTATAGAGCTACGATGAAAAATGAAAATCGTATCGTATCGTAAGCACTAGGTTACACTGCATATTCGATTTGGGAGTGTTAGTGAATGAAACGTTTAAAAACTCATACAGATCTACAAAAATTTGTTAACACAATTTACAATTCTTTCTATCCTAAAATACTTGAAAAGAAAACTAAATCAAGAAGGGGTTTTGGAAAAAGTTCAATCAGAAGATTTCTTTGGACTTGTTGAATGTGATATTGAAGTTCCTGAGTAAATGAAAGAGAAATTTTCCGAAATGTCTCAGATTTTTAAAAACGCAATATTGAACAGAGAGCACTTGAGTGAAGAGATGAAAGTCTTTGCGAAAGACGAATGATTCCTAAAGACCCCTTAACGCTAACTAGTTGGAAGTATTTTTGGAGAAAAGATATTGCTAATGAGCCCGTTGTTGAAGTGGTACTTGAAACAGGGATTGGAAATCCCCAAAGTGTACCATCTGATAGAATATATACTTAGAAAAGCTTTTAAAGTTTTTGGAACATCAGTTTCAGATGCTAGGAGAATGGGGGATAAGGATCCTAGTCAATAATTACTTGCTACTACAAGCAAGTTAGTAGGAAATGCTGCTAAGGGAAAAACAATCATCGAGGGTGAGAGAAAAGCTTCGTTTCGTATCAGGGGAAGCAAATTCATTTCTATGGAAGAAAAGCGGATGATTTCTACGAAATCATAACCGCTTAACGAATGGTAAATTTTAAAGCTAACTATAGTCAATATTAAAATTATATTCTTAAAATTTACTGCGTTAATTATTATATTCATCATTTCAGCTAACTAGAATATTCCAGTGCACTTGGGTTTTTCCGTACTACAGTATGCTAAACTGAGAATGCTACAGTTTTACTACGACTTATGGATAAGTAAGTAAAACCTAGTTTGCCACTATCAACCCACTAGTTAACTTAAACAGTAGACATAGTTGTAAATAATCCAAACCCTCTTTTTGTTTATAGACGTATTGATAGAAGCAATCTTCAGTACGTTGAATTGGATACAGATAGCGCGTACATGGCTCTGAGTGGATCATTAAAAACACTGGTAAAACCGAGTATGAAAAGAGAGTTTTATAATGATTACAGTAATTGGTTCCCACAACCATACTGTCACAAACTTGTGAATGAGTTTTTAAGGATCAAAACAATGAATTCAGAATGTATCATGTGTGATTGCTGCGAAAAAGTTTTAAAACATTGGAAAAAGAACACTTGGATTGTTCAAAGAGGAGTTTAGCAGAGACGGAATTGTTGCGTGTCACAACTTGGATTGGTCTCCACCTGACAGTTACTTCTTCCACTTCATATGGTTTTTATTGTCTAATCATATCTCATCAAGTGTTATTCAGCCTAGATCTATTCATATTAACATATTATGTGTATAGCTAATACTTGCTGCTTTCGTAACATGTGACAAATATCATTGGACTAATATTGTAATGGATTCCGGTCTGTTACCACGGACATCCACTAGTCTCGAGTATTCTACCTCTCTCCAGAGGGGACACTGTACTGACCGACAGTGACAACTGTATAGGGCAACCGAATTACCCGGTAAGGCAAGAGCCCATGGCTCAGACAAACAGTACCGAGTAGTGTTTGCTATAATGGCTTTATTACAAAGCTGTCCTGAGGGTGATTATTCCTCTAGGTGTTTAGCAATATAAGAATACATGCTATGGCTCATTGTAATGAATGCACAGATTAACAGTGGGAGCTCTCCTTTTATAGGAGAGCTAATGAACACAAAACATATAAGAGACAATGCACAGGAAGTAAATGAACCAATTACATTATCTATATAAATAATCAACCAATCACAATGCAACGCAAGATAATAAAGGGAGGTGCCAAGTGGCTAAGGGCGGAGTCCTTTCTCCTAATTGTCCAATGACGGCTCCTACAGGGTTCCCAGGCTGTACATAGAATTAGGTCCACTAAGTTGGTACTTTAGGGGTAAGCACTTCCTGTTTACGACCTTGACTAAGTTCTCTGACATCTTTGCAGATCCTCGTCTAAGGCGGCCATCTTGTGCCGGCCCAGTACAGCTGTACCGGGTCGGTAGAGGTCACCACCGACCCTGCAGGGGTCAATACCGGCCCTGCTTACTATGCTACCGGCACAGTAGGACTTCCTACCCAACAGCTATTAACCAAATGCTGTGGGCAGAAGTCTAGTGCATTGCTTCACAAGGTTTCTAGTGTAAACTACCTGTTTACTCCTAGAGTGCACTGAAATCTACCACAATATTACACCATTAATATGTGTAATCATTTTACATATGTACTGAGTGCCAACTTATGATCCATCGCTCCATGCTTCTACTCCTGCTCCTGTGTCTAAAGGTACAGATAATACATTGTGCTCAACTGTAATTCCTACTATTGTTGGCTAGAAAAAGGAAACAAGTTTAGTTTCAAAGGTTTAAACGAATGAGTTAATCACACGAACAAAGACAGTTATCTGAATGTATTGAATACAAAAAACGTCATTTACAGGAACAAATTGTGGATTCATAATGGAAGATAAAAAAATCTGAACGCACAGTCAAATAAAATAGCACTCACATACTTTTACGCTAAAAGACGAGTGTGTTCCGATGGAGTATCAACTGAACCTACTAACGTTTAATAAAAACCTTCATTATAAACTTTAATTTTTTTTACAACAGCTACTATATAACCTAAACATACGCATATCTATATAATGATATTATATAATCGGATATGGTTATAGATAGCTGGCTATCCTCATATGTAAAGCCATATAATGTTAATAAAAGTATATACAAATATATATGAGTATTTTTATATTTACCCTTGTATATTAAAGTTATACAATAATACAGCGTTTCATTTCTATACAATACTCAATCTTTTCAATCAAGCATCATCATCATCCTCAGAATCATCATCGTAAAATTCTGTGTCTAAATCAACATCAGACCATTCAAAACAGCTCACACACAAAGACACCAATAAATACCTAAACACCTGGTGCACACAATAAGACACCCAATGGATCAGGAGAACCTCCAGGATAACCTAAAGAATATCCAAAACACCATACAATGTATTAATCAACATTCAATACTATTAAATTAACATACATTCTAAACAACTGGTGCACACAAAAAGGTACCTCACAGGTTTTAATGGTAACTGATGCATACTTTACCTCCTGGAGAACCCTCTCCTTAGACTCCATTACAGAGGTTTCCTCGCAAACCAATCAAACTCGTAATCTAATGAACTAAAAAATCGCAACATAAACCCTCTGCGCAACTAAAGTCTAAACAACTGGTGCACACAAAAAAGTACCTCACAGGTTTGCACAGGAACAGGGGCGTACTCCAAGTACCTGGAACCAGGAGAACTTTCTCCTCCTTAGACTCCATGACAGAGATTTTCTCCCTTATTACTAATTAGCAGGACTGGCAGGGAACGCCCCTTACACCACAAAAAAAGAAATACACCCCTTTATATGAGAAGAAGTCCTCGTACACACACCCACAGTAGAAAAAACTGCATGGGAAAGCCACCAGGCTGTGAAAAGCCCCCCACCACAGAGCGGTAGCAGAAGATTTGAGCCGGATCGGACCAAAACTGTTTACGTTATGAGCAAGACAGTGTTTCCCCGGCTGGCTAAACCCCTGCATTGGGGGAGGAGAGCCCTGTTGCCGGAGGGAGGCACCTACTCTTCAACTATTACCCCCATGCGAAAAGACGCTGAGATATAGCAAGTAAGCACAGTACATAGGCATGCCATGAGAGCACTAAGCTGTGTCCAGATGCGAAATCCGACCACACGCCTGGTGAGAATTGGGTGCCTGCCATTCTTTTTTGGTTGTCCAATAACATTCTAGATTTTGTCAGATTTGAGGAGACAACCGAAGTCACTGTTTTACATGATCTACTGAAGTAAATAAAAGTTGTGCAAGGTCCGCCTGACAACTGCGGAGGGTCACGCGGGCCTGAATTGAGAATGGCACTGCCAGATTTCAAGTGGAAAGGAAAGATACCGACACTACAAGGCCTGCAGAGTTACTACTTGCATAGTGCAACAATCACTACCGACCGTGCAGGATCACTAACGGCCCTGCAGCAAGCACTACCAGACCTGCAGCAGTCACTACCCGCCCTGTAGTGACACTACAGGCCCTATATCGGGTTGGGGAGGTAAAAACGGCTGTAGCCTGAGGAACCAAACCAGTACCAAGATATGCAGGAGGCGGAGTTTGCTGCCTATCAACTGCCTGATCATCAGAAGACATGAACCACAAGCTGAAGCAGTCAGGAACCTGAACTATTATGCACCACCACTTCCTGAACTGACTCAGCATAATTACTCTTGAATCTGTGCCTCACTTCTGGGCGCCTCGTGTAATTGACTTTACCTTATCCAATCTAATGTTCCACTCTTTTCATCTTGTTCACTAATTTGTGCATTTACTTTCTGTTGCTTGTGAATTGCGATACCCTTACTAGGTCATATAATTCTTATACCCATGCTTATAAAAGGCATCGATTTGCTTATACACACTGTATTTGTATCAAAATCCTGTTTGTAATTACAACAAGCAGCAAGATACTTTGTTACTTTCCACTACACCGGATTGTTGTGGAATAATATACAATAATTTTTACACTGAAACACCTAGTAGTGAGTCTGAGCCGTGGGCTCTGTTACAGTTGTGGAGTGGGGATACTCTTTGGTTGAAGGTGATTAAGAGACAACCTCTGGAGAAGAAAGGTTTTGTTGGTGGAATTTTGGCAGGCCCCAAAACCCACTACAGTATTATTCCAATATGTAAGGGTTTGGGTTTCATCATAATAATGATTCACCTCTGCAGCTTGCTCTAACCATTGAGCTTACGAGCATCATGCTAGTTTAAAACCATTGACACAGTGCTTATGGTGATCGTTTCCTTGCTATTGCTGGTGTGGTGTATAAGGCATGATACCTAAGTGATTAGTTTTCGAGACTAATAAGTGCCACTTCCTTTTAATCACAAAGTAATAGGTTTTCATTGAAAGTCAGTTAGTGGATTGAAAAGTAGTGTTGCGAATTTGCATTATCCACTAGTCATTTTTATTTCTCCCTTACTGTATGTTTCCAACCCTGTTGCCTCTCCCTTATTCTTACTCCCCTTTCAACTTCTCCCGCTTTACTAGCCAGCATCCCCTTTCTCTAAATGGTCCAATAACTGTCCTCCCTAATTCTTTAACCTTGTAGAAACTGATATTGTTTCTGAATGACCAGAAAATGGGCCTATCAAGCTATGCTGTTGCAAAGAAACCAAAAATTTTGTGTTTACCATTTTCCAGAAAACCTATGGAACATACAAATGTGGCTTCACTTTATTTTAACAATCGTGGTTAACAATGAGAAGTATTTACAGCTTTTGGTATGGAGTAAGTTCAAATTAATTCAGTTTAGAAAGTGAATACTACTTACCTACTTGTCTGCTGTAAGAAAACAAATATAAAAAGAAAATTGACAAGAGATAGATTTTTCTAACTGATAATACATCAGAGGCTTTCATGATAAACTTGAAACAATAGATACTCAGTTGCAGACATTTTTGTTACTATTCATCGGCGTTCCTGTTTCCCGATAGCATTTTTTACAATTATTGGAACTGGTCTGATGGTTCTCGAATAGGTTAACTGCTTTGACAAAAATAACTCAAGGAGGTCTGGTTGAACATCATATAAGCAAGAAGTGCAGAGGTCCTTGGATTGAAACAAAAAAACTTAAACTGAAGAAGTCAATCAACTTCCAGCAATACGTTTTGTATATTTTATACAAAATTTATTATGCATTAGTCTGCATCACATGTATTATTACATTGCTATCTCTCTATAAAGATATGTATCTGTCAAATTTTTGAAAACAAGACGTAAAATGTGAAAGCTGAAAATTGCTGTATAAGTAGCAAAAGCCAAGATTGATGCTTTGCATTGGACAGAAAAGTCTGGATTCATGCGAATGTAAACTACCGGCCATTCACTTTTTACAAAGAAATCGATTTCGTATGATTCTCCTTTCATACAATGGAATCTATGGATTCCTTTTCTTACATGACGAGTGTTCTCAAGCCGACGATTAATTCTAAATGTGCCTTGTTCACCTAGTTCAAGTGTCCCTCCATCTTTTACCTCACAAAGCATCTTCATTTTGGAATCAAAGATCTTAAAGTCATGATTTGGTTGTATGTCATCTATTTGAAACTGCAGTATGCCAAACTCATCTTTAAATGATATAGCTTTCATTCGTGCGTCAATGTTTGGCTTCTCAGATGTCTCTGCTACCAACAGAATAGCATTTGTCTGACAGTCAATTAACTCAATGATTTGTTGATGTTTTGGAGTTAATTTGCAGTGAGTTCTGGTTTGCAGGCTACGAACAGACTGAAGCATACTCAATGGTTCCTTGGGTGTACCTGGAGGAGATAAATGAGGAATGCGTGCTGGCATCGGTTGACAATGAACAGAGTAATAGCAGTGCATAAATTTTATAGCCGTCATCAGCATTAAAGCTCTCTCAAAGCTTGAGCTTTGAGTGCCACGGTATTTAACTATTAGTAGGGTACGGTCAAAATTTGTTCTAATAGCTGCGCACCACGAAATCTTTGGATCTGTCGTATCACCTTTTTTAACCAACGAAAATGAATCAAACTCTTCAGAATAATGCAAAGAATATTCCACCACTGAAGTTTTTTCCGCATTCAAAGTCAAGCTCTTCTTCTCGATAGATATAAACTCTTTTCGAAAAAAATTGAGAGCAGAAAATACTGACAGTTTTTCATCTGCTTTTAGAATTCCGCCATAGCCAGTGAAGATGAGCTGGTTGAATGAATTGTAAACTCTCGATTCTTCTTTGTTTATGTCGACTGTGACAAAAAATCCGTCAAGCGTTTCTTCTCCTGGTACATGGTGCTTTACTGTGTAGTGAAAAACATTGTGTTCCTTCATCATTGGTAACAAAGAGAGATGAGTAGTGATATCTAGCTCTTCAAGAGCGGTCATTATACTTGGAGGAGCTTCCATCTTGGATTGTAACCCAAATTCAAAAAAGAAACATGAGATATTAAATTCTTGCAACAAAGCATTCTTGTAATGTTTGAGCTCAGTGACTAGAAAATTTTTGTTTTGTACAAAATGCAAGAAACATTTCTCTAGTATGGCGGTTTGTGATGCTTCAATAATGATGTAATAGGAGTGGATCTCAAGTAAAAAAAACAAACCCGCAAACATACTATATTGCTAATTATCAGACTTGTAATATAATGGCTGTGCAATGTGATGCGTTATGCATAATTGATACTTTGCAGACCTTTGACTACTTTTTTAAAACTTATAACATAGATAACTAAATGCTAAGAGTTTGGATTCCTGGTTCTTTAGAATGTTTTGGATTGTAGTGTGCGTGTACATTTAAATTTCAGTCTTAATGTAGAGTTTGATTGATATGAAGGAAAGTAAGTTCTTTAATCGATTCCGGTCTGGTAACCATGGGCATCCACTAGTCTCAAGTATTACCCAACAAACCAATAACATCCAGGGAACATTTCACAACATTGTCTTTATGAAACATTGGCACTAAATGTTTTCCGAATATTGTTGCAACGTTTTGAGATAACCTTTCAGGAAAATGTTCTGCGAAAATGTTTTTGAGACATTTAGAAAATGTTATTCAAATTATTTGCCCAGACATTACAACAACATTGTGACAAAATAATTATGTAACATTCGGAAAAATGTTAAGAGAATGTTACTAACCTAATGTTCTTTTAAAACGTTTAAAAAATGTTCAGACAACATTTGTGCAAATGGTAGCTTGTAACGTTACAGGAATGTTCCACTTGGATGTTGTTTCAACATCGTGATGTAGCATTCAAATAATGTTGCATTTGAACATTATTCTAACATCTGAGCAAAGGTTATTCGGAGGTTATCACCCGACATTTTTCTTCAAACCTTTTTACAACATTAAGATAATGTTTTCCCAAATGTTACTTCAGCACATTGTGACAATGTTATTGACTAATGTTTAACAAACGTTTGTTTACAACCTTTGGTTAACACTTTTTAAAAACATTACAGCGATGTTTCTACTAATGTGCTGGGAACGTTTTGCAGCCAACATTACGGTCAAACAATCATGCAATGTTGAGATAACATTTGCTCAAACGTCCTTTCAGAACATTGTAACTATGTTACTATGTCATGTTCAGCGAATAATTGTTTTTGACATTTGTTCAACATTGTTAAAAAACGTCACAATAATGTTTTTACCAATATTCTGTGATCGTTTTCAGCCAACATTGCTTTTAAACCTTTTTGGAACATTATCATAACGTTTTTCCAAATGTTACTTCAGCACATTGTCACAACGTTATTGGGCAATGTTTAGCAAACATTTATTTACAACCTTTACTTAACATTTTTTAAACACATTACAACAATGTTTTTACTAATGTGCGGGGAAGGTTTCACAGCCAACATTGCTGTCAAACATTCGTGCAATGTTGAGATAACGTTCGCTCAAGTGTCATTTCAGAACATTGCAACTATGTTACGATGTGATGTTCAACGAACGTTTGTTTTCAACTGCTATTTTACATCGTTTAAAAACATTAAAATCATGTTTTTGAAAATGTTCTGGGATCGTTTTCAGCCAATATTATTTTCAAAATTTATAGAATGTTTAATAATATTGCTTGAACTTTATTTCAGAACATTATTACTATGTTACTATGTAATGTTTAGCAGACACTTGTTTTCAACCTTTATTTAACATCATTGAAAAACATTACAATAATGTTTTTAAAAATTTTCTAGGAATGTTTTCAGCCAACATTGTTTTCAAACATTTATAGAATGTTGAAATGTTTGCTCAAATGCCATTTTAAAATATTTTAACTATGTTACTATTTAATGTTGAGCAAACGCTTGTTTTCAATGTTTATTTAACATCGTTTGAAAATATTACAATAATGCTTTGAAAAATGTACTGAGAACGTTTTTCGTCCAACATTATTTTCAAACGTTTATGGAAAATTGAAATAATGTTTGCCCTAATAGTGCACCAGAACATTGTAAAATGGTTGTGAGGCTCCTTGTAGAACAAAATTTTGGATAAAATTGTAGTATACAGCAAACATTTACTTTTATGGAGTAAAGTTTTTTCTGACCAAGTTTTTTTGATGAATTTTTATGCTACTTTGTGACACAATACTAAAAGTACTGAACACACAGAGGTTGCTACTTGTCAGTTACCTCAAAAGAAGTTTCTGGCAAACTTGTGATTGGATTTTAGGGTAGCGAAGGGCTTATGCTCCTAATGCTGAACAATTTTTGTGAATGTTTTTTTTCAAAATCTTGAATAAATTTTTGACCTAGGTCAAGCATTGATGAATTCCTGAACAAAACAAGCTGTTTTGTCTACATTAAAACTAGACAATGGTCACTTTATATCAGGCTATTGTTTTGCAAAAAAAAGTTTGTGTGAGATTTGAACAGTTTTTTTTACCATATTTTCCATCATTTAAATAGTGTTTTATCCAAAAGAATGTCAGATAGTTGTAGGGAACCACATAATGCGTTTGTATGCACCAAAACTTGATTGCTGAAATTTACTAATCTGTTTGCTAGCAAAAATTCTTACTTTGACAGAGAAAGTAATGGGGACACAACTTCTCTGAATTGCTGAGCTATACCACGCAATGAGTGAAATATTCACCAAGTTCTAATTTAAAACAAGGTAAAAAAAAACTATACCAGTAAGTAGCTTCAGCCAAGTGGTTAAACTCTGCAATGTGATTCAAGTTTGTACATTAAGCATTGTTACAATTGTTTCTTCGGTGTATCAGATTTTAGTTATTTTAGGCCTATTATTTCGTTAGAGGTGAGGAAGTCATTATGTCAACAAAGCAAAGCGAGATAAAAACTATTGGCTAGACCTACATCTGTTTAAGTGGAATAACTAACTTTGCAGAAATCATTTTTTTTGCAGAGCCCATGTACTTCTCGATTGCATGTTCAGTAATTAGTTATTGCAACATAATTAGCCGAAGCCTTTTGTCTATCAACTTGATTTTAAAGCAATTTTTATTCAGTGGATAATAAGTATTTTATAAACAAAAACCGTTGACTACTGTCCATGTGAAAGCAACTGGTTGATCTTCATTCAAATTCATTGAAAGTTCACTGTCAAACCAAAGGGTAGAATGATGGAGTGCATATAACTACTGCATTGCTCACAAGCTGTTTGGTTTTTCTTTGGTTCAAATGTTGAGAAACGCAATGTTGTTGAAATTAACCATGGAGTGGCAGATACAGAAAAAAAAAATGAATTTTGCATGTCCAATTGGTAATTTTGATACTCATTTTAGTTAAATATATTTCTATGGCAAACGTTCTTGGAAATAATTGGTCCATAGCAAAGCTTCATAATGTTTGAGCTTCATCAAAACTTAGAGGCATTAAACCTCTAGCCTCAAACCATTGATTCTTCTAACTTTTTGAGGTCACAATCATGGTCTCGAAAGGAAAACAATTGATTTGTTGCTGAAACTGTATTTTATTATGCTTTATGTATAAAAACCATGTCATAAAAAGTGTAGTGTCTGAAATATACAACTAGTTTGACATGTTGGTGACTTCGAATGTGTTTAGAACTATTGAGCAACAAGTCTTCAAATTTCATGGTAAAATCAAGTTGAGCTGGCAATTATTTATTTTTTCATCTTTAATTCAAGTTTTTTTATGTGAAGCACTGAATAGCAATTACTTGGCAGCAGTATATCTAAGCCTGTTGATATAGCCCTGTTTGTAGTGATATTGTGCAATAAGTGAAATATTAACATGGTGCTACACAACAAAATGAGGTTTTTTGTGTTCGTTGCAATCAAGGTCTCACAGAAAATGTGTGGTAATTGTGTGCAAAGTCTGTGTTATATAATCATGTAATCCTTCTGATCTCCCACTATAAACTTCATTAGTAGAGTATTCAGAAACAATAGCAAAGTAGCTTTGGTTATGAGGTTCTTTGAACAGACGTGAAGGTGTTTTATGGTTAGGCGAAGCCTTTTAAAATAACACAATTATCGTAGATATCAGGGCGAATTACTGTACACTAATAATTTCTAGGCCAACAAACTGTTAGAAGCAACCTTAACCAATAAGTTTCACATTTCAAGTCAATTATGCTACCCTCTTTTCCAACATCAATCAGTTTCAGTTTTTATAGACTGTTTCCAAATGCATTATTTGGGTCAGCACCTCTCTATCACGGCTTTACTGATTACCTACTTTCCAATGTGCAGTTAACAAGTTTGCTCTGTTTGCTTTCAAACAAACATGAAGAAAAAAACTGTTTCAAAAAATAGTTACTGCACAAATATAGGTATGAAAATCACTGTGCAAAGTTTAGTGTATGTACCAATGCAGCGCTATTGAGCAAAATTTTGTATTCATTGCCTTATTTAACAAAGTTTGGTTTAATACTTTTTGCAGCTAAATTGAAGAAAATTTAACCTTGAATGATAACTACTGGTTTAGCACTGGCAACTTGTCATTTTGTTGGATGCTTTATGATCTTGTAAATGCAGTAATGTTTTGTAAAGTGGTGCCTAGAGATAAAATTCTTTTGACCAGTAGTTTAAGCCAGTTACATAACCAACGTAAGGTTTATGAGCTTGACCTAGAACTAGATTATGGTACAAAAACCGTTTTCACAAATGGCTATTGACAAAAATGGGTGCAAACTCTCTCATAGTTATCAACTTGTAAGCGGTGTGCTGATGTAGTTGACCTTTCCAAGTGTGGTTAGCATTTGTTTTACAGCTGTTAACTTTTTTTAGTAGACACAATCCAGTTAAAGAGCCAAGATAGTTTGAGTGCACTAGATCTATAAACTGCAAGAAGGGAGAGGTGAGAGTAGCTTTCTGGGTAGAAAGTTCAGAAGCTCTCTTTTTGCGTGTGGATACCATATACTTGTCTTGTTTGTCAATTAATTAGCAAAAAATCACAAGCCTACAGGCAGTTCTTAGCTCTGTGGTGCCCTGTTTACTGCCTGTTTTGTGGCATGATAAGCATTTTAGGTTAATGAACCTGTTTTATAACTTGATGTGTAACCCTCACATGCTTTCTTGTTTTGAATAATAAATATGATCTTTACATTTAACTAAAAACATTTCATCGATATTAACCCAGAGTTGTTGAATTGACGGTTTTTTGTGCTTTTGATTACTTCATTGATTACCTATCATCTTTTAGTTTTATTCTACTTGCACTAATTATCTGGCTTTAACCAACGGAAATTTTTAGGTTTCACAGGCTGTTATCGGTACCTGACAAAAACAGCTAAGGAGTTTGTTGCTCGACAAGCATTCCCATCTGTCTTGTGTGCCAAAAGTGACACTACGGACACCGTTTTTCTTCCTTATTTGCGGCTTCGATGTTTCAAAACTGTCAATTAATGATTCTCCAAATACTGTTGCATAATTAGCTTGAGCTGTTGATTTTTAATATCAAGTTTCTGCTATCACATGTTAATACCATATGGTGGTTAGAATAGAAAAGTTTTTTGTTCGACCGAATCTCGGTGACTGTTTCAGCAAGCTTTTTGTGCTTGAGCTGGTACTGTCCAAAAGTAAAGAAAATGTTTCATTGTTATATGTAATCAAAGAAAAGTGTGCAGTAAGTTCTATCACATCTCATAGTAGCAGCTAATATAATATAGTGAGTGGTATAGTATAGTAGCTTGAAGCTAGTTTATAAGAAGTTAATAGAAGCACCTGCTGTGTAATCACAAGAAATTAATCCATTTCTATCTCACTTTAAACAACATCAGATCAGGGGCATAAGAGCTATGCAATTTGCTTATATGAGAGAGGTTGAACCAAAATGACGCAGTTTGATGGTACTGTAAAGCCGTTGGAGCAGTTCAATCCAAAAACAGGTACCAAAACAAAGCCATTTTTTGGCTTTAAACTCTCTTAAAATTATAAAAGAAAACTACTATTCATGAAACACTTTTCTTCAACTTTTCATTTTTCAATGCCGAACTATCAGCTGTATTCAAACCCAACCAAAATGAAAGCGCGTGTGGTAACTTGAGAATTACTCAAGGTGTTCTGAAAATTGACAATAGGCGTGTTCGGTGTCTCAACAAGTTGGTTTGGGAAAGTTTGATCAACGCGTTTATCCCTCGAACAATAACTTATAAGAGTAGGCGAGTGCGTACAATTTACAAAATTTTGCAAGAGTTGCCCTCTTTTTTGTGTCTTCAGTGATAAATATAGCCCCGACATCATAAGTTTGTTAGCCTAAATTCTTGGGTTTAAAAGTAGCTGTTCATTGCGAGATTTTTGTTGTCCTAACAACAACTGCATCATCTGCTATTTATACAAACAAAGTGTTATTAAAACTCAGCAAGCCACCAAATACAAATTGTATTGTTATTGATGGTGATAAGAATAATAATGACAATGATGAATAACAATGACAACAACAAGCAAAACATGAATTACTAATTAATAATAATTAATAATGGTGTGCTGATTATTCACTGTTATAAAATAATATATTTTTTTATCAGATAAAGATAATAAAAAATGGAATGAATGAAAGTTATAATATTATTATTTTTATTGGCAGTAGTGATAGAATTAATAATGATGACAGTACTAAAAATAATAATTTATGACATTAATCATAATGATAAGTAACAATACATCCAAAGATGTACCCTCTTTGATACATCAATCAAAAACAAGAAAAAGATCTTAACTTTGATAACACGTTGTTGTTATAATGCCGCAAAAGGGTACAGTGCCGTAATTAGTGAGAAAACGACTCCTTTAGAAAACCAACGCGTTGACTTTTATAGGTGTTCGCTGGCCAACGTGCACTGTAAACCCGTTGACAAACGCAAAAATTAGCGTTGATGCACGTTGAAAAAAACTTGCTACAAAGGGGCTGATAATCCCTCGACAAAAAACTGCCGTTGAGGATTAAATGTTAACGTTGAGCACACCGAACACGCCTAATGTAGTTGGATAAGTTCTACCGCTTTTCGATTCAGTCAACTATTTGTACACTGACGCCAAAAGAATAAAACGCTATGAATAAGAAGTTGGAAATAATTACAAAATAAGTTTTAACTTTCATAGACACCACATCGCAAATAATAATATAAAGAATTAATTTGCAAATCAATTCATTTTTGAAACTCTGTTATTTTATGTACACAGAATGAAGCTGGCTAGTAGCCATTATTAATCTCCTGAGTTTTAGTAATGGCTGTTTAATGATTACTTTTAGCAGAAAAAATACTCTGGATGAAAAAAATGGTGACGTAGCTACTGCGTTAGTTCTTTCTTGTTTTGGTATTAAAATCTCAGAAACCAGCTACATGCGCATAACCAACCACATTTGATGTTGTACGTTCAAGTCGGTGAATGATTGCATAATCGGCAATAATTCCTTTATGTGCTAAATAGATTATTGACCAATGGGTTCAAGCAAGTGGCAAACAATGTTTCAAGAGCATATTTTGTGTGTTGAAAAGATATGAAAGCTTCAGATTGATATTGTACATTGCAACAGGCATTTTATTTGCTTTCCTTAAAAAAAATTTTTTTATAGACCGAGTTGACTTTGAGAGAGCAACAAAACAAAATCAGTTAACTTTTTTTATTAAGATGCTGGATTATATTTTCTTTTTTGAATGCTTTTGCAGATATTAGTTTGGAAAACAGTTTTTTGGCTGGAACTTGGTTTAAATTTTGCTTACAGCTTAGATAGGCTAAATGTAATACAGGTTACTGCCGTATATTCAGTTTATTATTCTGATCCAGGAAGAACCTTTCACTAAATTTGGCTTTTTTCATGAGTGGCTTTAAATTTAAATAGACTAGCACAACTGTTAACAATGATCAAGGAGGTATATTATGGAGTGTAGCCTATTGTTGCCATAGAAATAGAAAACCAGTTGAATCGAAAGTGTTGGTTTTCTGAGATATGACAAACATAGATGGTGTTCTCATTATGTGAAAAAAGTTCTGCTTTATTGAATAAGTTTTTTGATTGTTTTTTGTTTTTGCCACGCTAGAAATAGCGAACAAGCATAAAATGTACTTAAAATAATATTGCATCATAGTCGAGCTAATTTGCTTGAATATAATTCTGATGTGAAGTACACCGGCATACCACAAGGTTAGTAGAGATGAAGCGGTACAATATTGTGGCGCGTCACCGCTACTAACTCTGTGCTCTGTTTTTACACTTTACATGAGGCTGGTTTTGAACGCGATCATTTGAAATCAAGCTAATTGTGTTGAAAAACTCAATTTGGTTTTGGGTAAACTTTAAATGTGGCAAGACTGTTTCACCAGTGTGGTATAATGCCACTATTACCTCAGTGGCGTTGATGGATGGTTTATTTGGTCACTTCCCTCCCTATAGCATGGCAAGGGTGCAAATGATTATGTAATATTCCACAACATTCTTTGTGTTGAAAAAATACAATGACTTGAACTATCAGGATACTCCCAGGCAGGTGCTGCCAGTACTTGTTCAATTATCTATTTAGATTCCAATAAGTAATCTGCAAGTATATTATTGAAAGGCTGAAGCAAGAATAAAGTAATGCATAATATAAAATCACTTCACAAAATAACATGCTTGGCTTGAGAAGCTGTATAACAAAAAGATTTGGGACTAAAAGCTTCTCTCCAACATTAACCAAATGTGATAATAGAGACCATTTGAGATTCTAAATACACTTGACTGACTAGTCAGATACATTGCTTGCTGCACTGGTATTTAACTTTTTAATAACAAAAAGAAGTTTATATATTCCTTCCATCAATTATTTTTGTTTTTGTAGCCATGAATTCTTATAATGACAAGTTTTCTATTCCATGGAGCATGGAAAAATGAGTCATTTGAATAGCTTTCATGAGGTAATTGCAGTTTTTCATCATATTAAAAAGTTTCAAAATCACCTAAATACAGCTAACTAGCGATCTCAGTTGGAAAATTTCCAAAAGCAGTGAAAAGGATAAAATATCAGAGTTTCCATTCTGTTGACTGTAGTGGGATATAATGACTCACACTTGAAGCTAGGCAATTACATAACAAGCCTTAAGCCTGGAACTGAGAACAAAGCATTTATAGAGCTTACTAGCCACAGCTACTAAACAATGAAGTAGTTGTGGCTGAGAGCTTGCTCATTAGCTGTTAGTAGCCATTCCAGTAGACTTGCATGGCAATCACAGCTCGCTGTTATTTGTGTTATGTCGACTGGCTCAATTATATTGCTAGAATGAGGAAAAGTAATCGTTTACACGGTATGCCATTCGATCACAACTAAAGCTGAGTTAGGAGGAACTACAAAGTTATCTTCAGATAAACAGAAGCTGCAAAGTCAACTTTAAACAGGTTAGTTGCAACTTTTGAAGGATCAGCTTTCGTTAGTTGCATGTTAAAAACTGCAACTAAACATTGCTAGAGAAGCCAGAAGAAAAATTAGCAGGCCCAATTTTGTCAGTTCTAGCACTGGAGATAATTTCAATTTATTGTGCAATGCTTTTATAACAGTTGTTAGAGCAGTCCTCTTCTTTTTATGCAATCATTTTTGTTCACAAATTTCTCACATAAATTGGTGGTTAAAGATGAAATAGTAAATGAATTATTTTTTGACAAAACTCGCCTGTAGATTGGTGGCCTTCAAAAAATACATCTGAAGCAAAATTTCCCACTTTGTGGCGTGCAATCATGTTGTTTTCTGTTGCACCTTTGTTAACACTCTGGAAACTTGAAAATATCTAGCAACTTCTCATGTTTAAAAATGTGTCTCATGATGTTTTTGTGAACTTTTTGCAGCACTGTGAACTACATACTGTATTTGAAACACACTTGGCCAATGTTTTCTTGCGGTCCAAAACTTTCTTTTTTGTAGACTTTCTCAAAGCAATGACACTTGCCAAGTGACAAACCACAACCTGTGGGGAAAACAACTCATGTACTTTAAAAAGGTAAACTACTGAGGCTAACAACTTATGAACAAACACTAAGCATAACTTTGGTCCCAGCTTCTTTTGTATAATGAAGATGTACAATGCAAGACAATTTCCAATGCTTTCAGTCTTTTTTAATAAAACCCAGTGCATCCCGCGTGGCCAGAGCAGAATCAAGCAGTAGGGATTCTGTGGTCGTACAATAGTGACCACCTCTATACGACTAAGCTTACTAGACTGTAAGTTTGACAACACTGTTTTGTTATTTCCAGGGTGTTGGGTGTAATGCCACGACCTCCCACAGTTGCACTCCTCAGTTACTTATAAGAGTAGCCTGAGATTTTAACTCTGCTGACAACGATATGATTTTCGAGTAACAAGTGAGACAGAATGAAACTTTTAAAAAATTAAACTAGTTATTAAATAGTTCAGTTTTCAAGTCAACAGTTTAAATTTAGATTAGAAGTTTGAATATTTTTTTTTCTTACGGCAACAGGCCTGATTTTTCCATTACTTTAGTCAACGTTTCAGTTGAGAGTTGTCTTTTCCAACAAATTTCAAGAATTTGCTGTGGGATTGTCTTTTCTGAGTTTAGCTAAGGCTCTAAGAAATTTATTGATTTACGGCATTTCACCTCCCGCCTCCTCATTGCAGATCATATTCAACTTGGTTTTAAAGCTAGTCTAGCTAGCCATAGTTTATTATGTTTTAACGCAAAACGGATAAGAAAATGAGAATCTCAGTCACCTCGACCCAAGCGACGTTTCAACCTAGAGTCACTTGAGCCCAGGAGCAGTCAGTTCGACCCAAGATGGCGGTGAAAATAGCTCTCTTCAATTTTTGTGCTACACAGACAGGTATAAGTAAGTAAGATTTGATTTGCAGCTGTACTTTTAGAGCTGAGTATCTAATATTTTTAATAAACTAAATTTCGCTGTAGAAACCCATGAGACTTTACAAAAATCCTTGTCTTGTGCAGCCATTTTTTGCAACACATAACTATAACATCATCATCATGATCATCATAATAGTTATTAGTTCATAATAATTAATAATAACAATAATTATTATTTATTATTGTTGCAGCTATTTAGGATTTAGATAAATAAAACATCATTTTGAGTACTGTCAATAAATGCTGCTTCATTTTGCAGTGTTGGTGTTTTTTATTGTCAAGAAAGACATTACTACATTTAGTATTTACATATCATCGTTTAGTTAGAGTAGTAAAAGTTATCATCTTTGCTGACACGCACAGACATATTATTATTAGTTATAATTACAGAAGTTGCTTTCTCCATGTGGTACAACAACTTTGGTAATATTCACAAGATATCAAAAGGTGAAGAGCAGCTCTGCTGCAGTGAATACTCTTTTATACAAGCTGCATTGACATTGACTGGATGATCTTGTGTTGGGATGGATGATGGAACTGTCTGGAAACTCTTTATGCTTATCCATTCAATTTATCTTCCTCTCCATGGTGTATGGGCAGGTAAAGCTAATAACTTTATTTATTTATTACACAGCTAATCATTTACCGCTCTTGCTAGTTGCCATAAATATAACTATATTGTGGATTTGATACATAATACAACTGAACTGTGTGATAAAAAAATATTAGTATCAATTCAACTTGTAGGATGATGGCGACAGCAAGGAACCCCGTCACAAGAATGGAGGGTAAGTGATTTACTTTCGACAGCCTCTGGTGGGTGCCTGTGACTTTACTGTGTACTGTTATGCTAATACTGTAGTACTAGGTGTAATACTGTAGTATTAGGTGTAATACTGTAGTACTAGATGTAACACTGTAGCACTAGGTGTAATACTATAGTACTAGGTGTAATACTGTAGTACTAGGTGTAATACTGTAGTACTAGGTGTTATACTGTAGTACTAGGTGTAATACAGTAGTACTAGGTGTAATACTGTAGTACTAGGTGTAATACTGTAGTACTAGATGTAATACTGTAGTACTGGATGTAATAATGTAGTACTAGATGTATTATTGTAGTACTAGGTGTAGTACTGGGTGTAATACTGTAGTACTGGATGTAATACTGTAGTACTAGATGTAATTCTGTAGTACTGGATGTAATACTGTAGTACTGGATGTAATACTGTAGTACTGGATGTAATACTGTAGTACTGAATGTAATACTGTAGTACTAGGTGTAATACTGTAGTATTAATTGTAATACTGTAGTGCTAGGTCTGTAGTACTAGATGTAATACTGTAGTACTAGATGTAATACTGTAGTACTGGATGTAATACTGTAGTACTAGATGTAATACTGTACTGTTTGCTGTAGAAACAAGGCTCTGATATGCCAACTACTGGACTCACAAGTGCCGACTCTCTCACTGACGGGCCCAGAAACTTGTGTGCACCAAAAGTAAGACACGTGACTTTGGAGAAGCTGAGGTAAGTGCACAGCGTGTGGAGTACTGTGTGTAGCGTACTGTGTGTAGTTTACAGTGTGGTGTACTGTGTGTGGAGTACTGTGTGTGGAGTACTGTGTGTAGTGTACTGTGTAGTGTACGATGCTGTGTAGTGTACCATACTGTGTAGTGTAGTGTACTGTGTAGTGTATGGTGTATAGTGTACTGTGTTTAGTGTACCGTGTGTAATGTACTGTGTACAGCGTATTGTGTGTAGTATACTGTGTGTAGCGTACTGTATATATAGTGTACTGTATATAGTGTACTGTATGTAGTGTAGTGCTGTTTGTAGTGTACTATATGTAGTGCATTGTGTGTAGTGTACTATATGTAGTGCATTGTGTGTAGTGCACTAACATTGTGTTATAAGATGTAATATATACTGTACCTGCAGTTTTGGTAAATCTATGGTAACCTATGGCCGGCCAGCCTAACTACAATTAGCTAGTTAGAATTTTTAGGGTTCTTGTGGAGTCTTACTATTCATCAAGATGGCTGCTTAATGTCCGTATATAATAGTGATCTTAGCGGAGTAATGTAGTGGAGTGCAACTCCAAATATTGTAACAGAGGATAACTTCAAATATAAACTAAACTGCAGTATCCCCCTTTCTCCCGAGAGTAGATGTCGAAGGCAACAGGCCAATAGGGACCAACAATAGTATTTAGAGAACAGAACTAAGGTAGAGATGCAACTAGCAACCCGCTAGATCATCTCAGTACAGCACAGACTATGTACAGTGAAGATGCCTAGCTGTAACTAGTGCATCTCAAAGTCAGCAAACCGCTTGGGCAGTGTACCGCGGTTCCCACTCTCACTTCTCCTCGGCGTACCAGTAGCTGGGTCATGGTCGATGTCCTGCAGTACGGGCTGAATGGGCCTATCAGGAGTAGTCTGCACCATATCATCCGTAGCACTACCATCGGGCTTCAGCTGTGTTCTTGTCCTACGTAGACGACTTGACCCGGTATCCACAAGGTATGACCTTGGTTGCTCTGTCTCTCTCACTACCCTTGGTGGCATCCAGACGGAATCATTGTCTGTTCTCACTAGGTCATCGTCTCCTCCCTTCAGCGGTTGTAGATCCTTAGCTCGCCGATCATGCATATCTTTCTGAGCTGCTTGTCGACCTGTTAGGCACTTGAAGGCCTCAGGGATAACTGGTCTCAACATCTCCTCAGTACACGGCAGAAGACCTCTGATACATCTATTGAATAACATCTCTGACGGGCTGAAAGGCAAGCCTGCCACTGGTGTTTGCCTGTACGCCAGCAAAGACTGGTAGATATCAGAACCCTCTTCATCAGCCTTCTTCAGGAGCTGTTTTACTGTCTGTACGTATCTTTCTGCCATACCATTGGACTGGTGATAATGTGGTGTTGAGGTGATGATGTTGAAATTCCATTCCTTCGCAAAGTGCTTCATAGCTCCACTGCCAAATGGCATGTTGTCTGCAATCACATCCAAGGGTATACCATGCACCAAAAATATTGATTTGAGTGCCATGATAACATCATTTGCTGTCTTGCTCTTCATTAGCCTCAGTTCAGGGTAGTGGGAATAGAAATCCACCACCACCAAGTAGCTACGGCTTTGAAACTCAAGCACATCTATACCAACCTTGAGCCACGGCAGCTTAGGGACCTCATGTGGTAGTAGAGGCATCTTCTGTTGCTTGTTAGCAAACTTGAGTCATGTAGAACAGGACCCAATGAGTTGTCTAATCTCCTGTACCATCCCCGGCCAGAATATGTTCTGCTTCGCCCTCTCGATACACTTATCCATGCCTAGATGGCCTTTGTGAAGTTTTTTCACATCGACTCCTCGTAGCGAACTCGGGATAATCACCTGTTCACCTTTGTAAATCCGACCATCACGGATGTAAAGTTCATCACGACAGTTCCAAAATGACTGTGTTGACACAGGGGCTTGTTGTTTATTGTTCCAGAACCATCCGCCCAGAATGGCACCCTTCAGCTGCTTCATAGCTGCATCCTTGTCATATTCAGCATCTAGAAGTTGCTTGGCGGACTCCTCCAGTTGTATGCAGTGGATCATTACAATCTCATCTTCCAAATTCTCCTGAGTAGTCGGTAAGTACGCCCTTGACAATGTGTTGGCAAGATAAAGATACTTGCCTGGTACATATTTAATCTCCTTGATACAATACCTCTGTAATCGTATCAGCAGCCTCTGAAGTCTGGGTGACGCATTCCAGAGTGGTTTGTTCACTATTGACACTAGTGGCTGATGGTCTGTCTGCACATTAATGTCATGACAATATGAGTAGGTATTAAATTTTTCACACCTATAAACTATGGCCAACAGCTCCTTATCAATCTGAGGGTATCTTTGTTCTGTCTCCGTGAGGGCTCTAGATCCATAGGCTACTGGCCGACCGTCTTGGAGAAGTACAGCACCAAGGCCGCCCTGGGATGCGTCGGTTCAAAGGACAATGTCTTTCTTTACATCAAAATACTTGAGAACAGGCTCACTCATCAATATATGTTTTATACAGCGCATAGCTCCATCCTGTTCGGCTCCCCAGTTCCAGACTGCATCAGCTTTCAGTAAGTTTCTGATCGGTTGTGTGATTTGTGATATATTACGAATATAGCTCCTCAAGAAGTTGAGAGAGCCAATGAGTCGTTGTATGCCTTCCTTATCATCTGGATTGGGCATTTATTCTATTTCTCTGACTTTATCTGGATCTGGTTTCAGACCGTCTTTCGATACTATATGGCCCAAATAGTTGACCTCAGACCTGCTGTGCTGAATTTTCTCCTTGTTAAATTTCACGTTGTTTTCACGGGCTCTTTGAAACAGTCGTCTTAGTTTCCTGTCATGATCTTCTTGGTCTTTGCCTGCTATGATCAGGTCGTCGAAATAGATGCTGACATCCAGATCACCAAAAACTTCCTCTACTCGCTTCTCAAAGACCTCCGCACTTGAGTTTACACCAAAGGGTAATCTGGAAAAACAGTATTGAAGGTAGTCAACAGTTGAGATGGGCGATCTAGAGGCACATGCCAATAGCCACTTTTCATATCTACAATAGTGAAGACCGACATACCACTGAATTTGAAAGAGATATCTTCCAGCGTTGGTATATGGTGATGCTCTCTTAGTATTGCTTTGTTCAACTCTTTTGGGTCTAGACAGATGCGCACGCTTCCATCGTGTTTCTCAACGACAACCATTCTGCTCACCCATTCAGTAGGCTGGTCTACTTTCTGAATAATACCATTGCTTTCCATTTTCTCTAGCTCCTCCTTGACTTTGTCAATCATGCTAATAGGTATGCGCCGAGCTCGGTTGATCAGAGGTTTCACATCAGGATTGGTTCTTATAGTGTGTTCCTTCTCAAAGCATCCTATGCCTTCAAAGCAGTCTGCAAACTCCTCTAGAATAGCTTGGTTGTTAATGTTATCAACCCTCTTCATAATACCAAGCTGAACACATGCGTTGAGACCAAGAATGGGTACAACATCACCATCGACCAACTCAAAGGTGAGCTCATTTACAACATCTGAATCCAGTCCTAGCTTAGCTTTACCTCCATTAGGCAGTGGTTCGCCAGAATATGTTAGAAGCCTTGCCTCACTTGGCTCTATTGCTGCACACAACTCCTTGGCATAGGTCAATGGCAAGACATTGGCCTCAGCGCCAGTGTCGACCTTAAAGTTGACCAGCCTGCTTTCCTCACCATAACAAACTCGATAACTCTTAAACCAGCCTCTTGGTGGCTCAGTTTCCTCTGACAGCATGCCAACAAACAGGTCACTCATACTCATCTTGCCTGTCTTATAGGAAACCGCATTCACCTCTTTTCGTGTGCATTTCTTTTTGAAGTGATTCTTACCACCGCATAGCCGACATTCCTGCCCGTACGCTGGGCACTTTCCTTTGAGGTGGTCAAATCCACAAAACTTACAATTCATTATCTTCGTTGGTGCTGGCATGGGAGGTTTTTCCTCATTTTTGACGGAGCAGACAGTTCGCTCACCAGCTATCTCTGCAAGTTGCACTTTGGTTACCTCTGCAACTCTGATCATATCAATGGCACCAGCCAACGCCACCTGTCTGTCTTGTAGTAGCTTCTCCTTCAGTCTTTGTTCCTTGATGCCAAAAACACATCTAACTAAAATCATCATGTCTCTCTTCTCATCAAAGTCACATTTGGCAGCCTGTGTTTTGAGTCGTTTAACAAACATATCAATTGGTTCACCATCACCTTGAACCATAGACATGAAAACATACCATTCATACAATAGGTTTCTCTTTGGGTTGAAATACCCTTCAAATTTGGCTAATACGTCAGGGAGGCGATTCCTGTCTTCAGCCGGATCAGCCTCCTCATAGAATTCAAATTGATCAAGTATTTCTACTGCTTCTTCACCAATACAATGTCTCAATATGGCTATCTGCCTCAACCATATGGCATTATTTGCAGCAGGAAAGTTGCCATCATTACCTACCGGTGCAGCATTCAAATTGATGGCAATCGAGTAATTTTCAAAATTTCTCCTCCATCTCCTCCAATTCTCAGCAAGATTTCCATCCAAACAGAGCTCAGCAGGAGGTGCTAGCATCTCTAAGATCAGCAAATCAAATCACAGAGCCAACTCACATGGAGCACAAAAATCCATGGTTCCGCTTCAGTCAATCAGGGTAGCTCCTCTACTTCAGGGTTTAGACCGCAGCTGCCACTATGTTATAAGATGTAATATATACTGTACCTGCAGTTTTGGTAAATCTATGGTAACCTACGGCTGGCCAGCCTAACTAAAATTAGCTAGTTAGAATTTTTAGGGTTCTTGTGGAGTCTTACTATTCATCAAGATGGCTGCCTAATGTCCTTATATAATAGTGATCTTAGCGGCGTAAAGTAGTGGGAGTGCAACTCCAAATATTGTAACAGAGGATAACTTCAAATATAAACTAAACTGCAACACATTGTTTGGTAATAATACTACAATACTGACGAATTTTAAGCAATTAACAAATATTTCTGGCTTGAGGTTCTTGTATTATTCTTTTTTTATGTATTGCTGCAACATATATGTTGGTATAAAGAATATATTTTTTAACCAAGTTTGAAACCAACCGTTTTTAGTAGCCTGAATAACTTGTAGCAAATTATATGCACAAAATATGCACATTCTGTGTAATATTTCTAATGCGGTAATTTTTTAAAGCTCATTAGTAAAAAGCCATTAATTTTCAAGTGGATTTCATGTTGCTTAATTAACCAGTTGTACAAACCAGTGATACAGTTCAATGTAAGAATAAGTTTTGTTAAAAAAAATTTTAACAGCTGGCCACAGCTAATTATGTAGATGTAGTAGTTCTTTAGTGTTTAATTTTTGCATAGTGATTTATTTGTCAATATGTGATTGATTAGTGAGGGAACTCTCCTCTATAATACATGACATAATTCCATCAGAAATGCAAGTAAAATACCGGAGTTATCTCTTTTAAAAGTAGGACAACTCCGAAAAGAAACGCGACGGTTTTGCCAGTGAAGGCTAATGTTGCTCATACGAGTGCGAGTCGAAATCATTCCGCAAGATCGTCAGTAACGTTGAGACAGGGGACGAAATGACTGGTGCGGGGTGAGGTGTCCGGTCGAAGTTTACCTTGGGTCGAGATCACTTAGGGTACTTTCGGATACACTACGCGTAGGGCTTAACGATGGGATTAAACGAGACCATTCGGAAACCCCGTCGTTGAGGGCAGAAAAAACATGGCGCCAATGGACAATTTGGGCTCAACGATGGAAGTGACAAGCGAAGTAGGTTGAGTCGTTGACTGACCTTGACTCCACCTAACAAACTGTTTTAACGAGTCAACTTTTATCAAACACTGTTCCTCCCCGTTTCAAGTCGTGACAATGCATTATAATGTATAAAGAAAATACATCAGACAATAAAATCGTCGTAATTCATCTTTTTTTGTAAGGAAACTAAAGTGGGCTCGCTCCAGCTACACAGTTTTCATAGACGTCGATGAAAATAAATATGTCTCTGGTTTATGCTCAAACAACTTCCGTTAAACGACAGTCATCGTTGAGCCCTCAACGAGTGTTCAACGACTGCTCTATGCATAGGGTATCCGAAAGCACCCTTGGTACCAAAAAAGGGAAAAGAAAATTACTTCATGTCCCTACTCTGAACATGCACTGCCTGGCATAATGACTTATATTTTATGGCAGTTGGGTTGATGTGAGCACTGAATCGTAGTGGCAACGAGCAGTTGCTACTGATCGATCCTATTATTTTTTTGTTATTATTTTAATTATTGTTATTTATGATGATCATTGATTATTATTATTAATTATTATTATTATTATTTTTTTGAAAGTTCGTTGGTACAGTGACAGTCAGTGACAGTCATATACATCATAATAATTATGATAGATATATGTATATGAATGTCACTGACTATACCAACAAACTTTCAAAAGATGATAAATAATTGTCATTAATTAGTTAGCTTTTATTTGTTTGTTGTAACTAAAACGACACACTACACCGTATTTACTGCAATGAATATTAATAATAATAATAGTAGTAATATATGAGCAGATCTCCCTACCAAGTGTTTTTTTGTGAGGTTAAAATCTGGGGTGATGCAATGGGTTATGGCGTTGAATGAATTCGCCGAGTTTATATTGTATTTTATTTGAGGGGCATTTGAGTGGCATTTCAGTGGCATTTAAGTGGCATTTGAGTTTTGATTATTTTTTTACCTAATTTGAACTTATATGGCATATGGATTTTGAATGTATGGCGTTCAAGTTTTGATAATTTTTTTACACCACTCAAACTCATATAGCATCTTGAGAGAAAGGAGAGAGGAGTTATATCTAGCTTGAATAAATACATTGATTAAAAATGAATCAATATATAATCATATACATTTATTACATAATAAGCAGGGGGAAACCTTCCCATATAATATAGCTAGTGTCAGTAAAGACTAAGTAATACAAAGCACTAGGTTTTGTAATGATAATCAATGCAAAGTCTTTTCCTTTACATCGCATCTTAAAAAATCCTCAAGTTAACCTTCTATATGGTTAAAATTTACAGTACTTGGGAAATAATTGTAATATAAAACATTATATCTATTAAAATTTACTGTAAATTTTATGTAGTACAAAGTAATATAACCTTAATTTACTCACTTGAGACTACATATCATCAGCATTCGAGATCAAGTCTATATATATATATATATATATATATATATATATATATATATATATATATATACGATGAATGATTTCTTGTATTATATATATATAGTTATAGTAACTGTTCTAAAAAGAAGACTATTATGAAGGTTTTTATTTGAGCCAAAGTAGGTTCGGTAGATACTCCATCAGAACACACTCGTCTTTTAGCATAGAAATATGTGAGTCCTCGCTTTATTTGCTTGTATGTCAACATTTTTTGATCCTTTACTACAAATCCTCGATTTTCACCAATAAACGACTTTTTTGTGTTCAATACATTTAGATAACTGTCTTTGTTCAATTGATTAATTCGTTTGTTCAAACATTTTGAGCTAAACTTGTTTCCTTTTTCTCCCCAGCAATAATAGGATTTAGAGTTAAGCGCAACAATTCCATCTCCGGTAAATTCCTCTTTAAACAATCCAGATGTTCTTTTTCCATGTTTTAGTACTTTTTCACAACATTCTTGCATGCTCCATTCTAAACCCATTGTTTTGATTCTTAAAAATTCATTCCTATGTTTGTCACAGTATGGTCGTGGAAACCAATCACCATATTCATTGTAAAACTCTTTTTTTCATACTTGGTTTTACCAGTGTTTCTAATGTTCCGCTCAATGCCATGTATGCGCTATCTGTATCCATTTCAACATATTGGAAATCACTTCTGTCAATATATCTATAAATAAAAAGATTGTTTCGATTATTTGGAAGTTTTACTTACTTATACATAATAATAGTAGGGAATTAGGTTTTACTTACTTATCCATAAAGTCGTAGTAAAACTGTAGCATTCTCAGTTTAGCATACTGTAGCACTGAGAAACCTGAGTGTACTGGAACATTCATAGTTAGCTGAAATGATGGTGATACTGATTAGCAAAGTAAACTTGTGGAATATAAACTTTGAATTGCAAAATAATTGTTTTAAAACTTACTAGTTGTTTACAGGTTACGATTTCATAAAAATCATCTGCTATCTCTTCCATGGAGATAAATTTGTTTCCTCTGATACGAAATGAAGCTTTTCTGGCACCTTCGATGAACTTGATGGTGGTATGTTTTTCTTTATCAGTGATTGTTTTTCCATAAGCAGCATTACCTACCAACTTGCTAGTAGTAGCGAGTAATTCTTGACTAGGGTCTGCATCTCCCATTCTCCTAGCGTCTGAAACCGATGTTCCAAAAGCTTCAAAAGCTTTTCTAGGAATATATTCTATTAGCTGATAAACTTTGGTGACTTTCAACCCTTGTTTCAAGTACCATTTCGACGAAGGACTCATTAGCAACATCTTATCTCCGTACATACTTCCAACTAATGAGCGTTGAGGAGTCTTTAAAAAACCTTCGGCTTCAGCAAAGACTTTCATTTCATCGCTCAAGTGTTCTCTGGTTAACATCGTATTTTTAAAAATCGGAGGCATTTCGGAGAACTTTTTTCCTCTTCCTCAGGAACTTTGATGTCACATTCAACAAATCCGAAGAATTCTTCTGATTGAACTCTCTTCAACACTTCTTTTTGATTCAGCTTTTTTTCAAGTATTTTAGGGTAGAAAGAATTGTAAAACGTGTTGACAAATTTTTGTAAATTTGTATGAGTTTTTACACGTTTCATCCAGTCACACTCCCAAATCGAGATTACAGTGTAACCTAATGCTCGAAGATATTCTTCATTTTCCATCGTAGTTTTAAACAGATTTGCTTTTGATTTTCTTCCACTAGCTTGAAGCTCTTGCTCTTTAGCTTTGTTATAAGAGCAGTCGTGTCCATGCCAAAAACACCCGTGGAATTGAAAGACATGACGATTTTTAACACAGAATCCATCAACTGGTAATCCTCGCTGTCCGAGAGCAACTTCTCCTCCATTGAGCTGATGTCTGATATTGATTTTTTTTGAGAACATTTGGAACTGTAACCAGCTATGAGCTACCTTGCTAAATTTTACTGGTTCAGCGAGAAAGGAGTTTTCGATTTTTCTTCTTCGAGGATAGCCAGTAGGTATTGATTGCATCATACACCATAAATAGAGCGCATTTGCATCAACTCCATAGATTCTATCACAAACCTTTGCTTCTTTTCCCAACCAATGTTCTCTAATTTTAGTTATACCTTTTTCGTGATATCTATGCATCACTAGACTTGGCCCACCAACTATGTTTTTCTTTGTTAGAGGATAAAGTTCTGCATTGCAGTTGTCAATCAGACAAATTGGGAGAGTCTGACGAAACGAGTTACCAAGTTCATCGAAATCCAAGTATGTAGAGAGGTATGAAGGGGGTGGTTGAGGAGCTTTGTTAAACATCCATCGAATCGCTAATCCTGGTAAAGATATACCATCTTTTAACATATCAATCCCACGCTCTCTGTAGATCGATCTTTGTCTTTCCAATGCTTGAACAAATGGATTTACATCCAAGTTGTTGTACCATTTCAAAAAATCCCTCATTTTCTTCATGTCGTTATCTTTCCATGCTTCTTGACAAGTTATGTACTCTTCTTCACTGATGTTCTTTTGTTTTAAAGAACTGTAAAAAGCTTCTCTTGGGGGTAGATGTTCTTGATTAAGTTGTTCCAAGTCTTTCATCCATTCATAAGGAAAAAATCCTTTTCCGGCTTCACATTTGTATGCTTTGAGATACATTTCATAGCTATATCCAGGAGCGATGAAGTTTGTACAATCTAAAAACAAAAAAGATCCTATTCCGATAACAGGCATCTTGGTTCCTTTTTTATAACAAAGTCAAAATCTGTGTCGGAGACATCTTTCAATTTTTGAAGCAGTTTTCCTTTCATCACATTGACATCATAAGTCTGTGAATTGAAACCTAGAATAGGGAGTTTTTTCATATAGCTGTACAAATCATCCAGAACTTTTTCAGCTCCTGTTCTCCGTCTGAAACGATTTTTTTCAAAATCACTACGAAACTTTTCTTCAGTTTCTTCCAGTCGTTGTAATTCACCTTCTATCTGTTTTATGATTTGCGAAAATTGTTTTTCCAATCGGCTATATGATTCTTCACTAATATCTTCCAAGTTTTCAATGAAATTTCCAACGCATTCATCATCATCCCCTTTATTGACAATACAACACGGGTTGTTGAAGCCTGGTACGGTTGAACAAATTGAAATACTTAAAAGTTTATGCTCATTCGTGTAAATAGTCGTGTCTGTATCTCGATCTTTTTCGCAATTAGGTAACAAACACTCTATGTCGAATGTTGCAAAAAATCGATAGTATCTCAAGGAATCATCTGACCCGATATCTATCCCGAATTGAATCTTTAGTTTGTCGAATATTGTTGCGGTAGGACTGTATTGTCCTCCAGAAAACTGCATAGTTGTTGGCTCTGAGATTGAACATCTGTATCTTTTCAGATTCCCCAATCTGTCATAACAAGTAGAACAGGTTGGACATCTGTAGGCTCTGACATATCCTTCCAAGTTTGTAATAAGACTGAAGTGATTGATATAAAGATCCAAATATAGATTCTCCTTATAACTGGAGTTTGAATTCCAAATAACTGTTGAAGTCATATCATCATTTAAAGAAAACACTGTTGTCTTCAGTTGAAATGCTCGCTCCAAAAGCAATAAATCAGCTTCTGTTACTCCTTTCCCATCACACCCTTTAGCACTATCACCATAGATGAAACTATGATATTGTTGTTGGTACTCCTTCACCTCCTTAATTATCGGATCTTTTGCAAATCCACCATTTTTTTGTAGTTCTTTGTGTAATGCTAGACATCTAAAAAAACAAAGATTGTCGGTAATTCGTATTCCTTTTGTGTTTTTTAACATGGTTCCATGTGTCTGTTGTTAATGAGGTGAGAGGGTAAATGCTCTGGTGGTGATCCAACTTTTCCCATTCCGAATAGTTTGTAGAAATAAAACGAAATGTTTGTGATTAACATCAATCTCCAAGTTGTATTTGGTCTCCGTCTCAAGCTATTTGTACGATGATCAGTCTCCATAACATCAACAAAAAAGTCATCAAGATCTCCTTCAGTTTCAATCAGTTTAGCTTTTGGATATACGGTAGCATTGTTTGATGATGAGTGAAAGTATCGGAGTTCACCATCATTTTTATTTTCTAGTTTACAACCTACGCTACAGTTGACTTTCGCTCTCGAACTCAATTGTCTCCAAACTTTTTTTAGCAATTCTAACACTCTTGAATCATGATAGTCATTTTGGTAGGTATCAGCTTGGTCTCTTGGAATCCCATCCCAAAGTCTTACATTTAGAAGTTCTATGACTTTTCCAGCTCTATGTTTCGTTTTCATAGCTCCCCAATATCTAGCTATCAAACCATCCCATTCTTCATCTTGAAAAGTTGGAGCTGTGTTATCATCAACAATACCTAGGGTCGATACTCGGGTAGGTCTTTCAAAATTTAAATCTTCCATTTCTTCCTCTTCTTCTTCTTCTTCTTCTTCTTTTTCTTCTTCTTCTTCTTCTTCTTCTTCTTCTTCATTTTCTATCATTGGATCATTCTCATTTTCTTCAACTATCTCCTCCACAATTGGCTCTATATCTTGAGCTATTATGCTAGTCTTTGGTGGTGAAGGTTCAGCACCAAACTCTATTTGATTGATTGTTTCATCAGGTAAACGAAAACAAATAAGATTTTCTTCTACCCATTTCCAATTATGGGAAATTTCAGAGTTTTTTTCTTCTACATTCTCCTCCCGATAATTTAAACTTTGTCTACAATAGAAATGTTAACACATAATAGTTGTTCTATAAAACATTCACATACATTTTGTATGAAGTGTAACGAAGAAAAAATGACTTAAACACCATTATCAATTAATTTTTAAAATGGAATTAGGAAAAAAAATGTCTCAAACATTATTATTAGTTAGGTTTTTAAAAACTTACTGTGTACTATGAGATGAATTCTCAACTCACTCTTTTACATTCTTTCTCTGATATTCTGAGTCCTGTCTACAATAAAGAGATAACGCATTATTTTTGCTGATAAATGAGATAACTCTAAAAAAAAAACCAGCAAAAAGAATTACTCTACTAACATTATTAATTCATGATTTTAAAAACTCACTGCACATCAAAGGCTATCGTATTTTCAGTAGTTGCTGAAACTTGAAAAGTCAAAGGTTTGTCTTGAAAAGCATTTTAAAGTTCCATCTCCATTTTCTTTTCATATTCAGCATTGCATTCATCATTCATGTATTCATTATCAGCGTTTGAAAAACTGATATCATTTTGATTTTTCATGAGCCATTCCCATTCCTTATGTATGTCTACATCAGTATCCTCCTCTTCTGTTTCCATAGCACTATAATAACAATAAAATCATTACTTTTTTAATAGAAGTGACAATAGCACATAAAAAGGTAAGTTAAATGTCTCAGCTAATAAATTTTACCTTGTGAATAAAACTCCTAGTAGTCAGTTGGTATATTATATAGTAGATCTCGAGTCTTCAGTTACTGTTGTTAGAACGAGTGATTTATTGTGTGAAAGCATTACTTTTTAAGTAGACAAATAATTAAGTGAGATAATTAAGTCAGATAATTAAGTCTTAAGTTCAATGAAAACTTTCAAATTCACACAGAAAAACTTTTAATAGTTAGTGGATGTAGTAGTAGATGTTGCTCCTCCGATCGCTGTTGTAGAACTGGATGCTTTCTGTGTGAAAACAGTGGCTCTTAAATAGGTAAAGTTGCACTGATTAAATCCTATGAATCAGCATTTTTTCACGCGAATACAACCCAATGCTTTCGCCGGAATAAATAATTTATTTTCACGCGAATGGAAACCGTCGCTTTCGCGGGAATAAAAAAATTATTTTCACGCGAATACAAACCAATGTTTTCGCGGGAATAAATAATTTATTTGCACACAAATGGAAACCGTTGCTTTCGCGGGAAGAAATGTTTTATTTTCACGTGAATGGAAACCACTGCTTTTGCGGCAATAAATATTTTATTTTCATGGGAATGGAAAGCATTGCTTTCGCGGGAATAAAGAATTTATTTTCACGCGAATGGAAACCGTGGTTTTTGCGGGAATAAATGATTTATTTTCACGCAAATGGAAACCGTTGTTTTCGCGGGAATAAATAACTTATTTTCACGCGAATGGAAACCGTTGTTTTCGCGGGAATAAATATTTTATTTTCACGCGAATGGAAACCGTTGCTTTCGCGGGAATACAATTTTCATTTTCACGCGAATGGAAACCGTTGTTTTCGCGGGAATAAATAATTTATTTTCTCGCGAATGGAAACCGTTGTTTTCACGGGAATAACTAAGTTATTTTCACGCGAATGGAAACCGTTGCTTTCGGGGGAATAAAAAATTTACTTTCACGCGAATGAAAACCAATGCTTTCGCGGGAATAAATAATTTATTTTCACCCGAATGGAAACCGTTGCTTTCGCGGGAATGAATATTTTATTTTCACGCGAATGGAAACCGTTGCTTTCGCGGGAATACAAATTTTATTTTCACGCGAATACTAACCAATGCTTTCGTGTGAAAATAAAGTTTGTATTCCCGCGAAAGCATTGGTTTGTTTTCGCGCAAAATTAAATTTTTTATTCCCGCGAAAGCAACGGTTTCCATTTGCGTGAAAATAAATTGTTTATTCCCGCGAAAGCATTGGTTTTTATTCGCGTGAAAATAACATTTTTATTCCCGCGAAAGCAACGGTTTCCATTTGCGTGAAAATAAATTGTTTATTCCCGCGAAAGCATTGGGTTGTATTCGCGTGAAAAAATGCTGATTCATAGTTATATTATAAAGAAGGTTGGTATTCATAGAATTCAACCAGTGCAACTTTAGCTATTTAAGAGCCACTGTTTTCACACAGAAAGCATCCAGTTCTACAACAGCGAGCGGAGAAGCAACATCTACCACACCTTCCATTGCAACTACTAGGAGCTTTCTCTTTATAAAAGGCAAATTTTTAAAAATTTATTATTCCCTACCTAGCAAAGATCAAAATTAGTTTAGCTATAATGTAAAATATGAAATAAATGATCTTTTAGTTCCACATGAAAAGCTGAATTATACATTATTTCTTTCTTTTTTAGAACACTATGGAGGACTTTTCTGCTTCTTACATGGATTTAAAACCAATCGAAATCAAACAAAAAACACTCAAAACACCCACCAAAAGAAAAAACTCTAACTCTGTCACAAAAGAAGCAACAATAAAGAGACGAGCTTTTCCAAAACTGGTTTTACCCACAACATCAAACACTATGGAACAAAAAGAATTGCTCAGTGATGCTGAAAGAGCTCTCAAGATGGCCAAATCTCTCAAAAAATGGAAGCCGTGTGATTTGAAAAATATTGGAGGGTTTCTTACACTAGCATCACTTCCTGTTCCATCAGTTTTGCAAATCGTTTCTATTGAACAGAGTGCTGGTGCATACGGAAATTACTACATTCTCACCTATCTTGATAATTCAACTGGAGCGAATTTTCAGAAAGTCGTTTGCCCAAGTAAAGTAGTTGAAAGCTTCAATGTTGATAACTACCCATTACCTTTCAACATTTTGCACTTGGGTGAGATGGAAAACTCAAAAAAACCAAAGACTACTTACTACAACGTCAAACGTATCAGCACAAAACGCTTAACCACAATGGAAGCTACTGCTGAAGCTGAAAAACTGAGAAAAATGAGTGAAGAAGAACTCAAACTTGCTTACGACATCGAGTATCTCAGCAATTTCAAAGAATGTTCCATTTTTACTTACATCGAAGTTGTAGAAAGATTCATTCCTTTCCGATTCAATGGAGAAGAATCCATCGTAACTTGCATTCGCTATGTCACTGAAAAAGATGGAAAAAGAGAGACGAGAACACTTTTCTACCAATCAGATACAACGAGGAAGCTAAAAGATGTGCACTTGGTGTGATGATTTACAAAGGAAAAAAACAGAGTAAGAATGGAAATCCTATTCCATACCACAATGTTGTCTTCATTTCTTCAACCAACGCTAGTGATTGGGAACAATATTGCACACAAACAAATTCCAATGAAGAGCTAACAAAAACGAATAATGAGGATGAAGTTCTTAAGGAATTCCTAGAAAACGAATTACAAGATTTTGATGAACAGCTTGGTGTTGATGGTATGTAAACTCAGTATCGAATTCTGACAACATGTAGTCTCAAGCGGATAAAACGAGCTATAGTGCTTTGTATTATGCAAAATTTACTGTAAAATTTTAATCATCTAAAGGGTTAATTTGATGATTTTCACAAAATTTAAGAATGTCAAAAAAAATTAGATAAAATGTTTTCTATTGCAATTATTTAACCATCTAGAGAGCTAATTTGATGATGTTTTTTCAAAATTCTATACAGAAATAGTCATAAATATGCACATAATTATCCATACATGAATGAATGTATAAAAAAATCCTGTGTATTGATTGACATTACAAGTTGTACTGTTTTGTATTACTTACTATTTACTGACTCTAACTATATTATATTGAGAGATTTTCCCTACTTATTATACAATAAATGTATATAATCATATATTGATTCATTTTTAATCAATGTATTTATTTAATGTAGATATAATTCCTCTCTCTCAAGATAACATATGAGTTCGAATCACAAAAAATTATCAAAACTTAAATGCCATACATTCAAAATGTAGAAGTCATATGAGTTCAAATTAAGTAAAAAAATAATCAAAACTCAAATGCCACTTAAATGCCACTCAAATGCCACTCAAATGCCTCTCAAATAAAATACAATATAAACTCGGCGAATTCATTCAACGCCGTAACCCATTGCCTCAACCCCAAGATCTAATCCACAAAAAAACACTTGGTAGGGAGATCTGCTCATTTATTACTGCTAATAATAAATAAACATAATAAATATCAATAATAAATAACATTGTTATTTATTAATTTCGATTTTATTATTAATTATGGTAGTGAATGGGGAATTATCACCAGAAAGTAGTGTGCAGGATTTCACTGTGAGGGTGTGAGTTGGTAGCTCGGCCTACCTGCACAACCTCCCGAACTGCGATGGCAAACTGTGTCTATTGCTTCAGCAATACAACCCGCCCACAGGTCGACTAGTATCCTTGGGAGTGGTGCATTACCATCCTAGTTTACTATCTAGCTGTCGGTTGCGTTAGCTATCCTAGTGCAAGGCAGAGGCCGAACTTTGAAGGGCGAACTAGTAAAAGCTAGGTTCGGCCAGCAGAGGTTCGGCTGATCTGTTTCAGTGCAAGGCAGAGGCCGAACTTTGAAGGCGAACTAGTCAAAGCTATGTTCGGCCAGCAGAGGTCCAGGCTGATCTGCTTATTAATTACTACTCGAGTAATAGAGCATTCGTTGTACGTGCATGTACTTAGCGCAGTGAAGTTATTGTTAGAGAACAAAGAAACTTCTGAGAGTGTGCAAGCTGACTCTGCTTTATTTCTGCCTAACACGGCTATTTATAGAAAGGGTTACATAATATATTTCAGACAGACACAGATAGACAAAAGAAGCCACACCTAGCACAAGTGGTTGGCTAGCGTGTACCAATAGGATATAATAGGTGGTGCTAAGATAATTGCATGTTTGATTGCACATGGTACACATATATGATTGCATGTAAAGTAAAGTAATGATAAGGTGCATAGAACAAATTGTCTTAGAACGTTCGCATAGAATGGTACAATGTAGTAGCTGTAGAAGTAAGTTATATTGTTACTGTGTGTACTGCGGTTGCAAGATGGCGCCGGTCCTTCACAGTAGTACTAATCGTTGATTAAAAAGAATTCGGATATTTACTATTATTATCGTCAGTGGATGATGATGAAGAATGATTTTGATAATAATAATTATAATCATAACAAACTGTAAAAGCTACAGTTCTTTGAAATAAACTCGACTTTTACTACTGTTTATCGTAAACAGTTGTACAGGGATTTGTTTCTGGGTAGTAGCCACCTGTACACCTCCCGAATCTACTGTACTTTTTAGCCAAGGCGGTGCATATGCTTCTTATAACAATTCTGCAATTGTTCTGTGAGATCGTTTGTTTATCGATGTAGCCGAACTTAGAGTGGAATTATTAGTGTCCAAGTGACGATAACTACTCAGTAGTTATCGTCCACTATATTCCGTGGTAATTTGGGCAAATTATACTGTGGCCGAACTATAGTGGCAACAAGGTGCTTCGTGTCGGACTTCTCACTAAGGGGAGAATACGCAGCAAGGGTCAAACCTGACTCTCTCTTTCCACCAAGCCTTGCGCTGACCAATAGTTGGCTTATTGTGCTAGTAGTTATTCTTGCGGTAGTGAGTGGTTCTATCCAATGTAAGTGAGAATCTTCTGAGAGCTAGGCTAACTCTGATTTTATGAACACTGACTCAGATATTTATACAAGATAGAACAGGAGAAAATTGTGTGTAAGCCACTCCTTACACTTACAGCACCCAAAATGTAGTTTGATAACTTTCGTGGAAAATGCTCACAAATAATAATATTAATTAAATACTTATTTATGTTCACAAATAGAATCTCGTAGTTGACAGGAGTACAATATACAAGAGAAGAAATAGAAGTGTAAATGTTCATGGGTAGCCATGTGAATAGATAAATAATGTAAAATGGCGACTCACGTAGAGTAAATGTTGGCGTCCCTCAAACAGTACTGTTAAATATATTGTTATAAATGCTTATAATAATGTTAAAAGTAATATTGTATTTATTATTCTGTATTGTTTTATTATTATTACTGTATCTCATAGTATTGATGATCATTGTATTATTAAAATTATTATTAATATAAAGTTATAATTATTTAGCGCTGTGTTTGTATTATTGCTGTAAAATTAACAAAATAACACTAACTAAATATTGCAGCTGATTCTTAATAAGTTTGGGTAATTATCATTCAGTTGAACATTTTTTAATCCTAGTTATTATGTTAGTGCACAATTTTCTTCGTGTTAGTCTTTTATGTTTTAAAGTAATTCTAGTCTGTAGAGCAATGTCTTGTTAATACAAAGACACATAACTTTCCCATGTCACCACACTAACACTTTATCAGAACAAGTTTTAGATATTGTTTTTAGTCGAAAAAAGTGCATTGGCAATTGTCCGATTTCCAGGTAACTAAATATGTTCACTCACTCGTAAACACAATCACATGTTATAAAAGTTATGGTTAATGAGCTTTTTCCATTTGCTAACCAGTTCTGTATTTCTTATGAAAGCTGAAACAGCAGCAGCTGGATCACATAGCAAGCTGATTGCAAAACTATCCTAATAACATTAAAATTTGTCATAGAAAAGTACTTTGATCACCAGTTATTGTTATTAATAATCATCATTATTAGTCATAATGACGGATGATGAATAGTAGTTGTTCTGGTAATAATAATTTGATTCAAGTACTATTTATTAGTATGATTAATATATGGCTCAGCATGCTGTTCTATGATTATTAGTCTCCCATTAGTTGCATTTCAATAATGCTATGTTGGTCTAACTGATATAGTATTAAAATTGGTCAGGCATAAACCAAAAGTTATTCCAGAGATAAATTAGAATTCAGTGCTAAAGTTGTTAATGGTAACTGTTAGTGGTAGAAATAAAATGAAAAAATAATTGTCCTCCGTCCTAGCCTTTGCAGTTATGCAAATATAATAAACATTGCTTGTGACATGGCTAACACATAAATGCCTACTGCAAAACAATTATTATGTCGTCTTTGAAAAACATTCACAAAATCAAAATGAATAAGTCACACTACTATAAACAATGTATTATTCAAATTCTCACTTGAAGTTTGTAGTTGCATGAGAAAAAAAGGTTCACGATCGTTCTTAGTTGTTATACTCTTCGCTACGTAATGCAATGTGTTATCTTTTTTTCTGGGCTTTGCTCAAAAGATAAGGAACAAACTGATTTTTCCTCATAAAAAGTTGGCTAAAGCTTAAGTAAATATTTTTAGGAATGGTTTTGCGCATCTCATGTTGCATTCGTGACACTCTTGAACTAGCTTTAACACTTTGGCTTGTATTATTTTTTTATTATCATCAAGATTACACTGTTATTTATCATGTTGTATTTTGAATATTGCTCCATTTTTGATAACTGAAATTTTTTTGTTTAAAAATAATGATGGTTTTTATTACACTGCCTTAGCCATTCTGTTCTGTACTACACGGGTCATTTAAATATAAATTGAAACATGCAAATTTTTAGCATAGCAATAATTCAAGTATTTTTTGCAAGTATTCATAGCTAAGACCACTAAATAATTAGGATAAGTAGTAGAAAACTCATCAAGGATGCATCCAAAAAAAACGTGGTGACAGCCGTTTTTTGAACAAAATTTAATATTTTGTACATATACAAGTGCTATTTTATTATGCATAACTGAAAAGCGTGTGAAAAGAACTTCAGTTTTATATATGAATCACTACAGATACATTAATACGTCTGCTAATAACAAGGCGAACGTGCATCATCTCGTTGAAAATAAACAATGCTCGAAGAATGTCCAAAACTTATGCATTCATTGCCATCGCTATCGATTGACATCGTGCCCCGCAGTAGCTTCAGGTGCAAACAATTATTGCTACATCCCAGATGCCCCGCCATAGTAATGCGTGAATGATCTCCTAATTTTGTGTTTAACTTTTTATTAGTTATTACAGTTAAATTTAGTTTCAAACCCCAAACCCCATCAATTTACTGTCCTATCCGGCCGAGTAATTAATTTAATAGATACATACCATCCTTATTAACAATTAGATAGGTATTTTTATTCTGAAGCAAAAACTTGGAAAGTCTTTTCGTATGGAAGTTTAGAATGATAGTTTTGACTTTTTTTCTGAACGTACTGTCAGAATATTTCAAATAACTTGGGACTCAAAACGGGTAGACACTGAAACTGCATTGACTAGCTAATACTAGAGCGCATCAGTTTTACATTCAACTAACTCTAAGCCTTAAATCGTGAACTGGCAATTAATATCTGAAGTTTTCATAAAACTATTCTTTTTCCGCACCTTGAGAAATTGCCGAAGATTTCAAGTTAATTATTTCCGAAAAACTTTGATTATATCTTTGCTGTATCATTGATTTTTTTAATGCAAAAAGTTGTTAAATCTAAAGCTCACCAATAGCATTCTTTTCTAAGATAATTTCACGGTTTGTTTCAAACCACTAAATTTCTTCCAAGGATTCAAATCGCGTATGCCAGACTGATTTTTCTTAGGCTGAAGGGTTATCTTGGACTTATTTGACAACGGTGCACACAGCTGCCCAGTTTTCACTGATTCAAAAGTTTGTTATTCAAGCATGTTGTGAAAACTACTTGATCACGTAGGTCTTTGTAATAAATCGGTACATTTAGTGTGTTTTTATAACATAATTTATATTTTATATCCTATGACTGACATACAACAGCACCGACAAATGTTTGAAAGTATTGATTACTATAATTATAGCACAGTTTAACAGTAAGTTGTTTGTTCTATTAGTTATTAAGTAAAAAGATATATATGTGGTCAGTAGAAAAAAATCTATCTGTAGCTGTGCCATTCTTTTTCATCAGCATCGTCCACTGACATCTATTTAGTCATGCAAATTGAGGAAATACAATTAATACTATGTGACAATGTTTCTTTACGTTTTCAGTACTACACAGTAATTAAGCAAAGCCTGTAAGTTGTTTTTATGCTTAAATAATTCGCATCCCTGATTTTCCAGCATTTCATGAAATGAAGTAACAGAATTTACTGTAGCATTTTTTTAACTTGATTTTGATGTAACTTAAAACACTGTTATGCTGAAACTTTTGATCCCATTACAACAAACAGATATTGCTCTACATTTCGATGCTATTCTCAGAAACCCAAAAAATATGTTTTAAAAACTTTTATGTCTGAGCTAGGTTATAGTTATTACTATTAATGACCACAATAAGAAGTATTAATATTATTATTAGTCATAATTGTCAATTATTATTGATTATAATATTTCTTATCATCATAGTCATTAAGCAATTTTTTCTATAAAACTCAATGAAAATAACACCTTCTATTGTCAACTGATAAAACAACATTTTTTCCCCATTATATTTCATTATTTTCTGTACCAAGTTCACGCCGCTCACTATCGAGCTGGCAAAAAGAACTGTGTGCTCAAAAAAATGGTTCAAATTAAACAATTACTTGTAACTTGAGTGATTCAAAAGTAACTAAGTTGACCTCGACAGTCCTCTTCCACCCTATAAAGTTATCTTACTCGACTCAACTTAGTTGTCATGTTGCTTTAAGGGGATCAAAGGTAAAAATGCTAGCTTGCATCCAAAGAAACAACAAGATAACAGATTCAAGAGGATACGCTCACCCTTGTGAGACACGTTGCAAACAGGAATCATAAAGTTTACATTTGGTGTCAAATGATCATCAGTAGGTCCAAGGTCATGATAGCTGGTTGAAAATGACTGGAATAGAATTGGTCTACTTACAAAGAAGGCATTTTATTATTCATGAAAATGCCATTTGGTGTCAATAGAAGCATTTTTAATTGTTTTAAAACTATCTTATTTGTGTTGCAATTTATCAGAAATGACCCACATAAAAGTATGCTACTGGTTTAATAATAGCAATACAATCAATGATATTAATTTGTAATCACAATTTCTTTCAGTACACTAGCTAACAAAAAATTTATGGTATATCAATGTGTATCTTATCATCTACATGTCTGAGTAATATTCATCCATCGTGATTATTATCACTCGCCTGCCTGAGCTCTCTCCAGATGGTCAGGAGGGGCGGCACGCCCTAGTGACTTTCATGGCTGTTCTAATTTTTTTCTAAACACAAAAAATAGTTTGGTTAGCACAAGTTTTTAGCATCATGGTTGCTGATTATTTTTATTGCCTTGGGATCTGTTTTATTTAGTCTTAGGTGGGAGCATTTATGGTACATGGTCTCACGCTTGGCTAATGATTTTGCTTTGTCTACTCAGTATAATAGTGGGTCGATTACCTTGTTTCCATAATCATGCCAGAACGATCTAGTCTAGCTGAACTTTTTACTATCAGTCTGCTTAGGCTTCAGGTGCTTGTTTCATTTGATTCTTTTGTGTAGCTTATGTTTATTAATATTACCATTATTATTGCATTTAATTATTAATTGGATTTCACAGAGTCCATCGAAGTTAAACTATTACTGTTGTATTTATTCTCCCTCCTGTTTTTTTTTATTAAAAGTATTATTAATACAATTATTATTTATATTGTTATAAAACTTGGCAGTCTAGTTATAACCAAAAAAGTTTACTGTAGCCCATAAATAAAAATTGAAAAACAACCATTATTAATCAGTAGATATTACAATCACCAGTGTTTGGAGTAGTTTGCTTTGAAGGACAATAGAAGTTATTATTTATTACGATATTTATCAATAATTTTTGCTATTTATTGATAAGTTTGAGTTATATTAATAATTTCTAAAAGTAAAGTCAAATTTCATTATTATTTTTGCCATTTAATAAGTTGTGGTAGTTTTATGATTAACAGCAACAAGTAGCAAGAGACAACACTGAATGGTTAGCATTCGTTCAATATAAAAATTTATCGTAAAGAAATATTTTGTTTATTCAATGCTTAATAAAAAAAATTATGTCACTTTGTCGTATTGTATTTATAGATGATGACAACTACATACTTACATAAACTGACTGAATATTATTCCTGCCAATCAATGCTATTATTCAGGCCTTCTATCATACTTTACAGCATTAATTCATTGTCATTCATCTCACACTTTGTTTTAACTGCATATTTATTTATCGTTGCTTGTTTGCCTGTTTGTTTGAGCTGTGCCTCTAGGGCAACCCTAACGACACTTCTTATTTCATCATTGATCATTCTTATACGATTGCGTTGCAAGATGCAATGCAAACATGTAATTCTGTTGATGGTTTTGATCAAAAGAGTTAGTTGCCACTGCTCATTTTCTGCTATCTAAGTGCTGTATCAGATCTCTTTTTTGCACTCTAAAGTAATTAAAAACTAAATAATTAGAGTGATACTGACAGTCTCTTTGATGCTCTTAATCATTTCATTATGGTTATTACTTTTCTGGATACCTCATACTATGAACAGATTAAAAGCTGTCGCTATACCTGAATATGTTTCATTATCATAACAAAAATTATCGAAAGGCTTGTGTGTCATATGAAAAATAATTCGAGTTAATATACCATATTTTCTGCTGTTATTTTATAATTCTGTGTTTTGTTAGAATTATTTAGCACCTTCCCCATCCCATGCCTGGTTGCTCACCTAATATCATTTATACATTTTCTAATAAAATCATAAACTATTTGCCATTATCATTTACTATACAACAGCAACAAAGAAGTATACAATTTTTCATTATGATTTTTCGTTAGGTTTTTTGTAGGAATAGGATTTTTTATTATTAATAGAATAGGTTTTTGTAGACTGTCATTATTTTCAATTATTCCAAGTTCAGAATAATACACAGAAAATAATTTCTTAATACAAGTTTATTCATCACATCGCTCTCTGGCTACGCATGTACTTTTGTGTGGGTGTCAGCAATACGCCTGACCAACTGTCATTTCTCTATTTATCAAGTTGCTTCAGCCCTCAACAACTCAATATCTTGGTCAACCTATGCAAAGTAACAGCCATAAATTTGATAGGTTGGTTCTGTAAAGCGCACACAATTTTGAAATAATCTGGGTACTTCACAAATCAAACTTTCTGTGAATGACAGAAACTGTGTAAATGCATTCACTATAACGCCTGAGCAACTGCAACTCAAAAGTTTTTGATTCCTAAATTATCTTCACTCTTGGAATGTACCAAAGATCTACAGCTAGGTATCAACAACCAACCTTAAATAATAACAGTCAATGCTGTGTAAACATGTTTATTCGGCTATATCAGGAAACGCAGCTGATCTCTATAAATAAAGTAGTAATTTTTATTATGAGTTATTAGTTGTAATACTATAATTGTTGGTACTTTTTTAATGATCATTGCCAATAATTGATAAAACAATTCACCGATTGACAATGATCTAAACAATTGAACTAATGATTCCTCACTTTTTATTGCGATTATTTATCATTATGGTTAGCATCAAAATAATGCTAATTTATTAATTAAAATAATTATTATTAATTAATAACGATAGTTCAAGCTGTCATTATTGACCAATTTTATTCACAATCTGAGTCATATGGAAAATTGCCTAAAATTCATAATATTATCATATTATTAATTGTAATACCAATTATTGTATTGTTGGCAATAATCAAGCATTTTAATGCAGCAAAAATTTGTAAATGCATCTTTCTTTTGTTCATTGCAACAATTTCAGCTTTGTTATTGTGTACCCGAAACACTCAACAACTACAGTGCAGATATTTTGGTATCTCAATACTTATTCTCCCATGTCTGGTCTCTCCGGCTGTTTACTGCCAATTGTTATGGAAGTCTCTTTTGACGGTTGAGTGAATATTGAAAAATCCATGAAAATTAAATTTGAGAAATGTGTGGTGTAATCAATTGTTTGTTTTTATACTTGTCAACCCAAGTGAATTTGTACACCGGTCACAAGTGCTTATTACTGAATCGGCTCATACTCTTAACATTGCTACTACTACTACTACTGTTACTGCTACTTGTACTGCTACTACTACATGTACTGCTAGTTTTGCTTTCTTGATACTGCTAAAAATACTGTTAATAAACGGTTGGTGCATCTATCACTAATAAGTTACTACTAGCGTCACTGCTATCCCTTTAGCTACCACTGTTGTTACTACATTACTAATAATGTGACTCCCTTCAATGCTCCGGTCATTTCTCCTTTTATGACTACTGCTGTTACTTCCTTCGCTATTATTGTTGTTACTGATTTTACTGTTACTGCTAATAGACCCTATACTACTGTTGTTGCCATCTACCACTGCTACAACGGCCAAAACTTGTACTGCTACTATCCCTTCTACCCCATACCCCTTCTTTGGCTATTGATGTTGCTGGAACTACTCTTCCATTACTGCTGCTGCTGCCGCCACCACCACCACTACTACCACCACCACTGGTTTTTCTTGCTCAAAGCTCGTCATTGTTGTCCGAAAAAGGTGCTGTTGCCGCATTCTTATGGCATTTTTGTTCTAACACTGCTTCTTTGATGGTTGCTTATACAAAAAGATGCAGCCATATCAAGAATTTTGTGGAGAGTTGAAACCGCTGCAGTTATGCCAATTATGTTTACACAACTTCTACCATTTCATGTAAAATATTGTCAGCACAACAGTTTTTTATATTACCTATTAACAATCTGGTGCAAAATATCCGAAAAAAATAATAAAAATTTGAAAGCTATCTCAGAAAAATCCAACTGATGATGGCAAAATAAGCATGTTGTTCTGGTTCCTTTTAATCAATTTGTATTTTTTGTATAGTCTGACAATTTTCTATCTGCAAACTTTAATGTTTCAACATATCTTATATGCTTGGTTGGCAGCTAGCCTGTTTTAGACATGTCATGTATAATTCAATAAGGACTTAGTGACAAATTTTTTCGATCATTGGTTATTTTATCTCATTGTGATCATTTGTAGCCTGAGTCCAAGTATGCTGGGGTAGGTGAAAGGCGGCCTCATCCATTGGCAAGCAGTTCTCTAAAAAACAGAAAACTGGGGCTATGATAGCGTCATGTCGCCATTCATTGATTTTCAAAGCCTCAAACATGGAGAGGGGAGAAATTTACGCCTACACATACACCCATACACACTACGGGTAACTGGAAACTTATTTTTTATATCATGATAAGACCTTAAAATTTATGCGTTGAAGTTTTCTCAAAATTTCTATTGAAAGCTGACTTGTTGAAGTAAAAAAAATGACATAAACTTGCGCATTTGCTACCAATCATTGCGCTTATTTATGAATAATCAACTGGTTGCTATAAAATATCTTGGTTTGAAACATTTTCATGCAGAAAATTTGATGAATTTAGCGAGTTTTACTGCTGTCAAATCAGTTGCCAATTTATTCTGCAGCTATTATACAGTTTTATAAATTGACAAACTAAAAATGCCACCAAATACATAGTGGTCGGCGTTGTGTAGTACAACTAGCAGGCACACATAACGTAATGTACCAGACTGTTGGTATTTGACTGTAATACAGACATTTTTTTTTGTGCTCGCTTGAGCTCGTTTTGGCTGTGATCGCTCTTTTCGCATTTGTTCTACAGTAACAGGTGATTATGCTAAACTTGTGTATTTTCATCAATATGCTTTTCACATACATGTTGTTATGAATTCTGAATGCCTGTCTTTTTGTAGAAATGCTTCCCCCAGGCAAAGTTTGTGGCTCTCGGAATTATGTGTCGTTACTCAATCTGGTTGCAGAAAGTGGACTCAGTGCTGCATCAATCCCCAAAACTGTTTTCAAGTGTTTTGCATGCAAAGGTCCATAATTGAAGTTGCCAGGTTAGCGTTTTTAATATGAATTAGCAAAAGTGCGCGGTTGATGTATCATTTAAAAAACTATAAAGTGGCTACAAAAGACATTCAATACCATGGTAACCATACACTCGTTGTTTTTCGCATTTCATTTTAGATGAGCTGCAGCGGGTGTGTGACCAGTGGTGCTGGGTTGACCACTGGAGAGACCACTGAACGAGCTAACAGTTATTTGTTTCGCTTGGGGGCGATAAGTCGACATATGACTAGCAAGTTCACAACCTACTCTCGATACTACTATCGCCTCAGCTAATCTCATATTTTGTTGATATTGCTCGCTGCTTCCATGACATTGCAACTACTAACACGTTCAAAAGCGATATGACTGTCAGTACTGAGATTGTAGTGACAACGCTCCATGGTTCTGTAGAGCTGGTAGTGAATTAAAATATTAAGTCAATTGAATGTGTTTTGTGACGGAGATTAATGTATCATGTCAACTGTCTCTGGTATATTTTTTCATTACATTGTTGATGTGATGATTACAGTCTAATGAAATAAAGCATGGATTTTGTTGCTTTGAACATAGGAAGAAGGCAGCAAATGGAACAGGCTGAGGGTCATGGAACTTGCGCTAGATCATTTAAAAGCCCAGACAACTTTATGTTAACATTCGTAGCATTCTTTTGCAAAGTTACTTGCTTTCGGTGCTGTGTCAGAGAATCTTGACTGAATTTGGAGCAATTGCTCTATTTATTCCCATTCTCTAATTATTCCCATTACGGTAAAAAGCGTCACCGTATGGCTGGTGCTGACATCTTTATGTGACATTTTTTTCAGTTGACAACTAGTTTCATCCATAAAATGTTCAAATGAGTACTGTTTTGATCCTATAAAGATGAATGATGGTAAAAGTCGATAATCTTTTTGTTTTTTAATTGCTTCACAAAACTGCTCAAAAGATATTTAATTATAAAAGATAGTCGAAAAACATCGTTTTTGTTTTGATTATTAATGATAAAATGCACACTTAATCAATTTAGGTAAACTTTGATATCAAACTGATCCTCTGTTTGTCACAAATCTCCAATGAGTATTTTTATTCGGATCTGTTTTGATTCATTCTTTGGCTGTTCACCAATTTCAGTCAGAGTTATATGTTGTCGCATATTAAAAAATCTGACTCATTACAATGTTACAGCAGGCTTTCATATTATCATGTCTTCTGTCCCATGCCATGTGTGTGCATTGAGAGCTGCAAAATCTGTGCAATTTCTGAAAGTGGACAATATACTTAATCTTTCAGTGCGAAGCCAACATCTTGTCTCTAAATACTGAGTTGGTTGAAGAGCAAGTTCTCAATCGAGGAGTGGATATTGGAGAAACTATACGCAAACTGTCGACCTTAAGAACTAGTGAGTTTGCTTTAGTGTTCACGAAAGTTTGTTGGATGTGTTTGGTTGAAGTAATATTTATCTACTCCAAGAATTATTTTGCGGTTTGAGCTAATGGGTGAAATACGTTCAATAGCATTTATGTAAAGGTGATAATGTTGGTGTTCAATGGCTCCAGTCTCTCCTCTCCAGTTCCCCAGCTCCTATTCCTCAATCCTAGTGTCTCATCTCTAGTCTTACATCTCTAATCTTACATCTCTAATCTCTCATCTCTGGTCTCTCATCTCTAGTCTATCATCTCTAATCTCTCTCATCTCTAGTCTCTCTCATCTCTAGTCTCTCTCATCTCTCTCATCTCTAGTCTCTCTAGTCTCTAGTCCTACAGTTCTAATTTCTCAACTCTAGTCTGTCATCTCTAGTCTCACAGCTCTGATCTTACAGTTCTAATCTATCATCTCTAGTCTCTCATCTCTAGTCTCTCTCATCTCTAGTCTTACATCTAGTCTCTCATCTCTAGTCTCACAGCTCGAGTTGAACATCTATAGTTCGACATCTATAGTTTCACATCTCTACTTTTACATCTCTAGTCTTTCTCATCTCTAGTGTTACATCTCTAGTCTCTCTCATCTCTAGTATTTCAGTTCACTCTTATGCTTTGGTTTTATAAATGTAGTATTTCAAGATCGGTAATTTTATGCTTGCTATTCAATTTTGCTCTTTAGAAACTACACCATTGTAAGCAAAGATTGCTGATGCAACGTGCTGCATACAACGCTGGAAGCATCAGATTCTGAAGACAGCAGGTAACTGACTCTTTTTAGCTGTACCAGTTTGAATTTTTTAGTTGGTTGTAGCATGAGGAGTTATTCTTATCCTCAAACGCTTTAGTATCAGAATGAACCATTTATTGTGCTATATTGTAGATTCCAGTGAAGCTTGTGGTAAAGTTAGAGCAAAGTTACGCATTCAGCATAGTAAACTGAGAGATTCAATTCAGGATTACCTAAAACAAATTCCGGCATGTCCATCTGATAGCTTTGATCAAGCCGTTGACACTGTGATTTTTCCTTGGTCAGCATCAGCAGGTTTGTTGTTATTACATACATCGATGTACAAACTGTCACCTCCATCTAGCCTCATTGCTTTGCAACTATGAGATAATTAACTGTCATTGTCCTTTTGTTTGTATTGATCAATTTTGCGGTTTTAGAACTACAGCTCACTCCTCAGCTATTGACGCTCCTTGAAAAACATCATCTGGTCCAAAGAACTAAAGAAGAGCTGAAATTCTTAGAGAGTGGAAAAAGAAAAGCTACTGAAATATTCGAGTAAGTGGCTCATACAACACTTGTAAAACCACATTCACTGTGCAATATTTCTCCACCGTTGTCATAGAACTTATTTATGTGTGACATCGAGTCTAATATTTTGTTGAGGCAAAAATGTTGGACAACTATGATAAGACTACAAAAGAAGAACAACAAATACATTGGCCACGTAAGTTATAACGTGAAGGCCAGTGTGTACATGATACCAAACCTATCAACAATAAATTAAAATGCTGACTCAACAAAGACACCTGGAAATAATTCTGAAAACAATTACAAACCTAACTTTTTATATTCTTGAAATTCTGTGCACAATGACTATTACTGGGATACCATCCGTCTATGCAAACAACCCAATATTTTTCAGCTTCGCTTTACAGCCTTATTTAGGTTTTTGGGTATTGAAAACAAATTGCGTCTAAGTCAGCATCTATTGCGCTTTCACAATAGATGAACATAACCGGAGCACAACTCCAGGAAACTCTCCTTTGCATAAACCATTAGAAATAGGTTATTTCAAGATTTACTCAGCTCAAAATCTGTGACATAGCGCTTTAATACTACTTTTGCTACACCCTTCACTACTACTGATGTTACACCATTCACTACTGTTGAGGTTACTCACTTAAATACTATTGATTTTACTCCTTATACCACTACTGTTGCTACTCCCTTTACTAGTACTGATGTTACTCCCGCTATCACCTCCACTACTCCTACTGGTGCTGCAACGCCTCCTACCACCGCTTCTACCACTGCTGCATTGCTGCCACTACTCTACTCCCTTTACTACTTCTGTTAACTTTATCACTATCACTGCTATTGTCATTAATGCCACCTCTATTCTGAATAGTACCGCTATTACTAACACTACTACTATCACCACTACTATTACTACCACTACTACTACTACGCTACCACCGCTACTGCTGCCACCGCCGCTACTGCTGCCGCCGCCACTGCTGCTACTATTACTACTGCTACTATTACTACTGCTACTATCACTACTGCTACTATTACTACTGCTACTGTTACTACTGCTACTGTTACTACTGGTACTGTTACTACTGCTACTATTACTACTGCTACTATTACTACTGCTACTATTACTGCTGCTACTTTTACTACTGCTACTATTACTACTGCTCCTATTACTGCTGCTACTATTACTTCTGCTACTACTACTGCTGGTATTACTACTGCTGCTATTACTACTGCTGGTATTACTACTCCTACTATTACTACTGCTGCTATTACTACTGCTGCTATTACTACTGCTGCTATTCCTACTTCTGCTATTACTACTGCTGCTATTACTACTGCTGCTATTACTTCTGCTGCTATTACTACTGCTACTGTTACTACTGCTACTATTACTACTGCTACTATTACTACTGCTACTATTATTACTGTTACTATTACTTTTGCTACTATTACTACTGCTGCTACTACCGGCACTGTTACGACCCCAACCACTACTGCTGGGGCTGTTCCAACGATAATTGGCTACAGCTCTTGATCCAATCAAATGTTGACATTTTGTTTTTGCTAATTAAGAATTTATGACATCGTTTTCTAAGGTGAACAAAAGTTGATACTGCCGCATAGAACCTTACGCCGTAGCTCATGTATATTTAAGATACGGTTTTGTTGCACCCTTTTACGTTTCGTTCTTAGCTAAACTGTTTTTAATTGATGAGTGATTTTCAAAGATCTACGCAACGAAATTATAGGAGACTCATTTTAACCTGTTTTGTGTTTTAATAGCTCAGAGATCTGTGAGGAGTTGCCCTCTCTTTAGAGAGACAAGAATGTAGATGGAACGGGAATAGTGACAGTTTATCTCAACCAGTTCTGTTACTAGAAGAGTTTACGACCGAGTTGAGTTATAAGAAGGGTTATCCAGGTTTGTTACTTTATTTTATTCTCATATCCTTGCTTATCAGTTTCAATATTCATTCCGAAGAAAAAAAATTCCTGTCAGAGGGTTCAAATTTGCTATTCGGACACATAAAAAAGTGGCAATTGTCTTTGTATTTTTTACACATTGTTTAATTGTTTACATGATCCGAGCACACTCGGGTTGTGCGTCGTATACCAGTAAATGTTTTTCATGGTTTCCTTGTTAGCTTGAAAGAGTAAGGTCTTCCATTTTGGTATCATTCTATTAAGAATAGTGTACTCCATCATTCTAAATTATCACCCATACATGACCTAAGGCTAGTTTTACTTTTTACAAATTTTTCATCTTGTTTTTTTCTTTATTAGCAACTAGCAATAGCACATGGACGTTCAGTGGACGCGGTTGCTTCTTTTCTTTCTGAACTTTTTTTTTATTGACAGATCTTCAAAAAAATAAGTTTGAAAACTATGAAGGCGTCATGTATTAAACATAGTGACCAGTTTTAGTGAAATTTCGAGCAGGGTAAGTGTAGTTACTCATGCATTTTAGTAATGATTTATAATCACTTAATATTACCGAATTTGACCTTTTTTAATGAAACTTTGTTTCTATTACAGAGTTTTAGCACAATTTCTTTTCTAAAGGAAGATAAAACATGGCCTAGCACTGATACTCACTAAGTTTTAAAAAGATTGGAAGAGTTTAGGCTTACTAATGAATTCTTTCAACTTTTGATTATTTATAATAATTATTACCGAAATCGTAAATATTTTCAGGGCTGACTTTTTTTTCAGTTAAAGCATCCACAGATGTTCAAATAAATGGAGTTTTCAGAACTCCCATTGCTTCTTGGTCATTGACTCTAATTTTTGTGATTATCAAACTAGTATAACATTGTTAATTATTTATCAATAATCACCAATGCTTTTTATTATTATTATTAACAGCAACACAAATTTGGGGAAATTAATTACAGTATTTAAAACGTTTAAAATAGCAGAACAACAAAAGCATTACCTTGGCAGTCTTTTGTTGACATTCAAGCATTTTAAGTAATTTTTTCTCCAGGTCATAAAAACTAATTAGCTAGCCATTGCTGGTGTTGCGCAATGGCATTATTGCGGTTTTTGATTGAGGTTTTGTAGTTTAGTTTTTTAAAGCAAAACCTGGAGAATATCTAACATTTTTGACCAATACTTTGCCATCATTCATTCCTGCACTTTTTGTGTCTCAGAAGAATATAACTGTAAAATATGAATCCATGCTTCGCCTTCATTTCGTGGTTTTCGGCCATGTCACAATTGGAGCGTAAAAGTGAACATGGGGGAGATTTTTCTGATTTTTCCTGTGTCTCTGATAATGCCCTTAGCAGTATCTTATCTTTATTCTGGTATTTGTTTCATTTTGACTGCAATAAACTGCATCCCCAACCAAGTTTTGGATATCGTTTTTCTGGAGCGGTCTATGCAAAGTCAGCAGTTTTTTCTTCGCTCGGTAAGCTGCCATCATGTTCCCATTGGTATTCATTTGGCATTGTTTCATAATAAAAAGTGGGAGGCTGATTTATTTATACTACCAACAGTTTTGGCCCTGGCTTTGTTGAAATAGCTTTGCTAGTTCTACTAACTATTATATATAATATATAAATGTAAGTCGGTTTTTGCGATGTTAGCTTAAAACTCCGGCACTAATGAATCAATCGTAATAAAAAATACATATTCAGAGTTGTCATTACATTCTCTAGGTTATAACACTCTTGAATTTCTATTTTGCTAGAGGATCGCAGCAATCTTTCCAATAGAAACCTCATTCTCATCAGTTATGCCAAGTTATATCCGGCAATATTTTTCTGCTTTTCATAACATGTTCGGTTTATTTTGATTATATTCTGACATGCTGCAGCCTTTTGATTGGTCAGCAGTGCTACAGCAAATCAAGTATTGATATCTGTTCGCCAAACAGAATAGTTTTGCTCATGGTTTTGCTAGCTTTTTCGGTTTTATAATTGCTTCTCCACCGACTCACCTATCAACTGTAGTTGCCTTTCACATTCCAACAACATTATTTCATTGCTTATGCCTGGCTGATATTGTTGTTTAGCAATTTTCTTGAAGCCCGTGGCTATATTATTAAAATGATTAATATAATGATAACAAGAATAATATATAACAACAATAAATAATTGTTAGTTTTAATAATAATTAAAATAATAATTAATAAACACCGACCATCTCCTCCTGCATTGTTGTTATTTTTATGCTTGAGTAACTGTTATTATTTTTATTGTTATCAGTATAATTTTTTTATTATTTCTATTATTATTTTCATTATTAATATTTTTAATATTATTTTTATTGTTTTATGAATGGTTATTTTTTTATTGTTTTCATTTCTTTTATGAATTATTATTATGACTATATAGAGTAATAGTAAAAGTAATAATAATAATAATAAAAGTATTTCTTATTTATTTAGTAAAATTAAGTGACAAAAATATTAATTATTAGTCATTGATTATTATTAATGTTATTATTATTACTGTTATTACTATTTTTATTAATATTATTTTTATCATTGTTGCATAAAAGTAGTTGTTTTTCTTTTTATTTAAAAATCATTTTTAGTTAATAACACTGTGGTTGAATACTGCTCATTATCATTAGTACTGCTATATACTCTCATCTCTTCCATATCATTATATTCCTCAATTTAAGCACAAGCAACTTTGATACAAATAAATATCATAAGAATTGAAACTTATGAACAAACAAAAACCATGGTGTACCATAACAATAATAACAACAATGAATGAGTAATACTGGTAATGCATACAAAATGATGATAAACGCCACAATAAAAAGAAAAGTAATCAAAAGGAACCCAATGTATCAGAGTTGTTCTCAATTTCTCTGGCTTTGTTCAGCAGTAGTACTATTTCTTATTTGTTTTTTTTTTGCTTTTTCATGTTGTTTACCATGACAAAAAATACTTGATAATTATGAGTAGGTCTACAACAGCAGCGCAAAGCGAGTCTAGGTTTAAGACTTGCAATATTTTTGGCTAAAGGCTTATAACTAATTTTCACTATTATTACTACTCTTGCCTTTAATAATAATTAATCAACCTGTCTCTCCACAACATTGGCAATAATCATCATAGTTGAAATATCGATGGTAAACGGTTGATAAAAGGTACAAAATATTATACAATATTATACAAAAATTGCATAAAAAGAGTGACAAAAATAGTCATTTGAGAAACTTAATTCGTAATTTGTGCAAAATTTGTACACATTTTGTTTATTTTAATGATATTTGACTTTACCTGCTGCTCAGCATGTCATGAAAAAAAACTGGCGCAATTATTCCAAACACCTTTTCTCCAACTCCACAAGGTTTACGAAAATTCAGAGAAAATAAAAATTATTGTAAGTTTTTGTTACAATTGCGTTGTGATTGCCACACTGTGAACAGCGCATGTTTAGCTGATTTACTTGCACAGTTGATGCAGCATTCTAAAATACGTTTTCGAAATATTGACCAATGGGTTGCACAATGCACAGTCACTAAGCATATGCTTTTATATGGAAATTTAAAATACAAATACTTGAATATCCACCAGATTCTTCACACACAGAAAAAAGTGGAACATTTGGGATTAAACAGGTGATTAAACGCTGTAATGATTAATATAAGAGTACAACCCGGCATCATTAGGGGTGATATCTGGTATTTCAGTGGAAAATTTGGGAGTGTTTGCTAGAAGGAGTAACTAAGGATTAAAGTTGGACAATAAATTTGCCAGAAAGTTTGGGTAGGACAATATATCACTCTCAGGGGATTAAACTCTGGCTTTAATCAGCTAGCAAGAACTTTACTCCCAAGCGATTAAACTCTAGCTCCCCGGTATTGTTATTCTACAAGTCCTTAATTGTTAGCTTTACTGACCCAGTAAGAACTTTAATCCAGAAATGATTAAACTCTGGCTCTTTTCTTCAAGTTAGCTTTTACTCCTGATATGATTAAAATGAAGAAAAGCCTTGGCATTAATAGTATGATTACCTGATAGCAAGTGGGGGTATCAATGATCACCCAAGCATACAATCTTGTTGTCCCTGAATAGGCTATTATTTTCCCGCTTCAATCATTAACAAAGAAAGCACATGAGGATGATCAAGGCTTACATAGCTGTCTCAAAGATTTGAGTAAATGATGACACAGAAGCAGGTAAATAAGATATACTATGAATACACAATTGTTTGCGTATTGATTAGTAACTAAGTTAAAATACTAAACTCCATAGATGATGTTGAATGTTGTTTACTAATTCATTGATTGTTTTTTCTTTGTTACATTGAAAACTTTTGAACTTGAAGTGGCTACAAATAAAAGTGACTACTATATTATATTTCTTCCTTTTTAGAACTGTCACCAACTAAAAATGTCTTTCTTGAAACAAAAATTGAATATATAGGAAGCCAGAGCTCGCAAGAGATGAACAAACGGCTGTGATGTTGCCCGCTCTTCAGTTTCAACTCCTGAAGGTTTGTTGGATTCGGTTTATTTTTTTGTTTTGGCATACCTGCTCATTGTTAAACGTGCCTAACGATGTCATTCTTATTTTAGGAGCTTGAAGATCAAAATCAGACAACATCTCTCAGTTTCAACTTGGACTCTGTTGCATGTACGCTGATTGTACCCCAGAGGCTCTATGTCATAAAAGACTATACTATACTAATCACCATTCAATCAAGCCAGTTGTTTTTTTACTGATTTTTGTTTCTATAATCTTTGTTGGTTTTATATTGTAATGCTTGTGTTTCCGTTTTAATTGTGTTGTACTGATCTCAATTTCTTTGTTCAATACAAGTTGCCATTACAGTTGAAATGAGCTTTATCATTTTCTACCAGCTAGATCCACTACAAAATAATTACCTCCAATTCAAATCGCTTCCAATACTTAATCGCTTTCTGAGAAAAAGCAATACAGACATAGCACTCCAGGAAGATTAATATTGACCCTAACTTTAATCAATGACTGGAGTAGCTATGCTCCAAATAATAATCATCATGCGATTAAAAATCAACATATACAGTGATTAAAAATGCTTTTGTTTTTAATCCGTGCTAGCCTGACTCAATACCAATTTTAATCCTAAAGTGATTGAATATGGATCATTCACCAGTGCACTGGCTGTGGTAATAAATCAATCCTTATTTAATCGCGTTTCAATCGCACGGGTGATTACGTTCGCGGATAGTAAGAATTGATTGAAATAGGATTAAAACTCCTCCACGTTTTTCTGTGTGTGTTTGAGTTGGTTTTTCACTAAATGTGAAACTACAGCAAAGCCTGAGTAGATTTTTTGCAAATATAATCCATGCTTTATGACGATCTCCTTTGGTGGGAAAACAAACTTAAAAGGATGCTTTTCACCCCCTGGAATATCTAGACTTGAGCTATTACGAAAGAGTTGCAAGCTCAACTCTTCAAAAAGAAAAGTCAACGTTTTTGCAAGTTGTTGTTATCGGTGGTGGTGTGCAATAGGGAGAGCATTGTGTTGCATGGAACAACCGTTACAGTTCTTCAGATGTTGTGTGATTATGTTCAAAGATTCAATTATGTTGTGAAGCAGGAGGGAAGTTGGCACACCCATGCGGCTATAAAGTTATAATTAGTGCAGACAAAAATTTTCCAAGACCTATTAGATGCTCCGACAGCACAATTTGTAACATATATAACTAGTTACATAACGATTGAAACATGTAGACAAATTGAGCATCCTCAAGCCAACTGGCAAGTCAAAACTGAAGACAAACTCCATAAAACTGGCCCTTCATGATCTCCCTAACATCGTTTTCGCACTATTTATGTAATCTCCACGGGCAACGCCGGGTATTTCTGCTAGTACTATATATAATATTGTTATGCACCTCATTTTTAACGTCTATGATTTTCAATTGTTTTAGTTCTTGTTGTGCATTCTTATATTTGGAGTATCGTCTTCCTCTGCAACCGCTTCAAGTATTATGGATTTACTTCCTTATTTGGATTTAAAGAGTATGGATAAAACAAAGTAAAAGATTTCATGCTCAGCGTGTAAGTATTCATTAAGTTAAATCTCAAGGCGTGTTGAACATTTAGTAGCAAATATTTTTTCTAAGCTCAATGGATTTCTCAAACTAAAAGCTCAAGTTTCTTCAGTTATTTCTTTACCTTTTTTACAGCTATATCAGCCAAAAGTAACAGTTTTTATTGTAATGGACATCATTTTTTTTAAATTTCATCTTGCATTCAGGTTGGTTTTTCTTGAATACAAATTAGTTTTTTGGAACAAGTTAGCTTATTTTGCTATTTCATTGTTGGCTTTTGTGTTTTTATAATTTATTATTGCTGACTGAAGCTAAGTGGTGATGCCAAATTATTCCAATCTAATTAAGTATAGTTACTAGACATAACGATTCACTATAGCTTCTCGCATGCGCTTTAAAGTAAAACAGTTTTTTTTTTTTGCAAAACAAGCCTATGCATTGATCTAAATTCTTTTTTAACTATGAGGATGATGATGACAGTGACCACGGTGCCTATGATGACGACAGCAGCAAAGTTGACTCCCTAACGAAGAAGTGTCTGTGTGGACACAATTAAATTTTTTTGCATTGGAGACAGTTTCCCACTCAGTCATTAGTGGATAATCCTGTCCTCAATCACATCAACTATTTGCTGCACATTGTAGTTGTATTTGTTGTTTCATTTTTCAGCCTGTTCAATGTTTACTATCTATTAATTTTTCCGACATTTTCATTTTATTTTGTAATTTTTCAAATTAGAGCAATCGCCGCCCCTAGAGCGCATGGGTACTGCAATCATCTGCTTCAAAATCGATTTGATCATGAAATTGGCTTGAAGATCAGATAGAGCAATTGAATATGTATAAAATCTGATTTAATCTTATTATGAGAAACCGAATTTGTATTTTAGTCTGTTCAATAAAACATTGAAAAAAAAACCACTAACATCCCTCAAAGAACTAACAAGTCTTATGTTACAGGGTATAAATTTACACCTTACTGAATTTTATTTTTTTCTGCTAGAATGATATTTGATAACTGCATTATTTGTGTTTGTGGGAGTTGTCTTTCTGTATGAGGCAACTGTGCGAACAAAGTATTTTTCCTCAAGCTTCCTTGGTTCATTCACCATCATAAAATTGAATTCAGCTTCTTGCATCTGTATTTTCATTAGTGCAATTGTGAGCATTGACTGTAATTTTTGTCGGAGCAGTTACAAGTTAGCCAAACATTGTGTCTAGTCAGCCATTCCTTTTATTGTAATGGAAAATGTACATTACTTGCTACTCGATTGCTGGTACTGCAAAGGTTTGGTAATATTGATAGACGGCAAAAGCTTGTCAGGTTGCTTGAGGCCCTTATGGAAGAAAAATCTAAATCAGCAAAGTTCAAATCAAAATATTTTTTCACCGTAACTGGAATAATATCGTGATTATGCATTACAGCACCGGATTATCTGTCTAATTTTAATATACGTCGTCTATTTTATCAAGCTTTCAAACAGCAAACACATGTGGTTGCAGTCTAAAACACAATATTTTATCCAAGTCATAATTCATTAAAAAAAAACCAACGTCTTCATTTTGATGCTTGCTTTGTTTATCTATTGACACAAACATAAAAGCCTAAATGTGTTTATAGCCTTTGAATTCGAATATGCCCATCTAGCTCATAAATGATATGAATTATAACGCTCTCTGCAGCATTCTGTTTAATACATGAGGCTTATCATAGTCATTGATGGGCTTACAGTTTTGCATGCGATGCCCAATCTGTTTGCAATTATAATGGCGCGGGAGATATTTTTTCAGTATGCAGTCAACTATCATTAGAAAGATGGATAACGGTTATATATTATAATGGTGATTGATTATAACTTATATAACATTTAGTTGTCTCCCTGCATTGCACTAATAAGATACAAGTTATATTGGGTCACCATTATACTATATAACCAGTATCCACCTTCCCTTAGATAATCGTTGATGCAGTCAAGGATTGTGTATAATATAGGTTTCACATAATTGCTGCTTATGCAATGTTTCCATCTCAATAACAGCAGCCAGGTTACATTGATTCCACAGATTATTAAACTGATAACTACGCAAGCACAGCTTAAAATGAAAAGGAAACTTTGTGAAAACTGGTACAGCGCTGGGGTCAGCTTTCAGTAGTATTGAAGTTGCAAAGTTGCTAAAATGATGATGACTAATTTTTGCCATAACACGATAGTTCAACCTGAGCCCCCCTCCCCTCCAGTACCTGTGTTTTTTTTTTTCTGGTAGCTTCCCAAGGTCTAAACTGAAACATTTCCCCGGTCATAAGGTTATGAGTATAAAAAGGCAGCAGTTGCTTTATTGCATTCACCTCAGCAATGTTCAATGGATGCTTAACCATTGTTTGTGTACTGATCAGCCTCAGGCTAACATTTCAGCAATCCACATTTGAATTTCATATAGCTTATTATCACTAGGAAGAAAGTGTTATGTAATAGTCTGTATGAGAAGCCTACCCACTACTTGTTCAAACTAAACAGATTATGTAAATGTGTAACAGGTTGACCATTCACCCATTACTAACAAGTGTAAGTGTCAAGGACATTCTTACCCAGGTTGTTCTCAACTGGCACATTAAAATTACAGCACCATTGTGATTTTTTTCATATTTAGGAAAATATTGATTGCGAAGTAGCGTATTGTTTTTAATCTATCTCCAGCCTTCTAAAAATTAACTATAACTTACTGTAACATGCTTGGTTTCATGTTGAGTTTTTACCATTTCATCAACACTATATTTTTTAATGCAAAATACTTTCTGCATGATATATTGATCACAAATCATCCCACAAATTGAAAATGGTCTTTGAAAGATAAATTAGATAGCTCTTTGTATGTAGCTTATGACTAAAAAAGAGATGCTCCCTCACATGGATGACTATTTGTAAGCTGCCAGCTGCTGAAGATCATTTACAACATGAAGAATCAGAAGTGTAGATTGAGGCCTTTGAGGCCATCATAGCCCCAACTTTTGTTCACTGACATAAACTGCAGGCCAACATGTAATAAGGTTCAATCGCAACTGTTTGTCAATGATAGCTATAAGGTACAAAATTTTTGCTTCTTCGTAATATCTATTTTAGCGTTAAAATGTAAAATTTGCTTGATCAATGATCGCAACACCGCTCAGGGTTTACACTGCACACTTCATTTCAATAAAAATATTACATTTGATTAAATGCATCGCAAAAACATAACTTTATTTTTGGAATTAAGAACTTTTATTATCATTAAAATCTCTACCTCTTTATTTTTTTGGTAACCCATGTTCGCACTAAAAAAGTTACCAAAAGCTGTTATTTTGTTCATACTAAATGGGTGCAAAAAGATTAATACTTTATATTTAGCTTTGGATATTTACAAGCTCGTTATGTGTGGGTGTCTAGGGCATACTTGTGGTGACCATTCCTTTGTTATGTGAATAGGCTATGACAGTTATACTGTGGTAGATTTTGATGCACACTAGTAGTGAACAGGTCGTTTACTCTAGAACCTTGCGAGACAATGCGCTAGACTTTTACCCACAGTGTTCGGTTAACAGCTGTTTGGGTGGAAAGTCCTACTGTGCCGGTGGCATAGTGAAAAGGGCCGGTAGTGACCCCTGCAGGGCCGGTAGTGACCCATACCGACCCGGTATAGCTGTACTGGGCCGGCACAAGATGGCCGACATAGATGAGGATCCTGAAAAGTATGTAGGAGCTTAGTCAAGGTCGAGAACAGGAAGTACCTACCCTTAGATTACCAACTCCGTGGACCCAACTCTATATACAGCCTGGAAGCCTTGCAGGACTACTGATTGGACAATAAGGAGAAAGGACTGCGCCCTTAGCCACTTGGCACCTCCCTTAATTAACCATACTGCATTGTTGATTGGCTTGTTATTTATTTAATCAATTGTATTGGCTAATCTGCTTCCTGTGTATTGATTGTTATATGTTTTGTGCTTATCAGCTCTCCTATAAAAGGAGAGCACACTGTGTTACTCTTTGCATTCATTCCTATGTTGCCATGGCATATGCTCTTATATTGCTAAACCCTAGAGGAATAATTACCCTCAGGACAGCTTAGATAATAAACCCATTATTACAAACACTACACGGTACTGTTTGTTTGAGCCATGGGCTCTTGCCTTACCGGGTAATTCGGTTGCCCTGCACAGTTGTCACTGTCGGTCGGCACAGTGTCCCCTCTGGAGAGAGGTAGAATACTCGAGATTAGTGGATGTCCGTGGTAACAGACCGGAATCCATTACAATACATACACTAGGCCATTAGACCCCCAGTTCACTGCCTGATGAATTACACAATAACTCCAGTTTGACTTTTAGGTAACATGTACTTGACTATTTCCTGGCTACATACACCAGATTTTCAAACCATACGGACAACTCCGAGTGCTCAACTGTGTCAGGCTAGCAATCCTTTGAGTTAAACTGAGTGATCTAGTCATGTTATACAAGTTCGGTCTTCAGTGAACAGTGATTAGCTGAGATAGGCTAAAACACATTGTAATGGGTAACTGTTTTTACATAAATAAACCAGCCTAGCCTTAACTTGATTTTGTTCACCTTTATGTACTTGTGAAAAGTTCCATTTTAGTGAAAGAGGTTGAATTTTATCAATGGTCAAGTTTAGAAGACTAAATAGGCAACAAGCAGGTCGAGTTTACTTACACCGTTTCATAATCGATATTAACTGTCATCCATGTTTATTTCGCTCTACTGAAATACATCTGTGTACATTTCTTTCTCTTTTACTTACCCATATGTGCTCATGTATGAATGACCAATTGAAAACAACAAATCGCATGATTTATATGCTGGTTTTACTCAAGACATGAAGATTAATCTTGTAATAAGCTAATTTTTTTAGAAACTCCTTTTACAGCAAGTAGTGATCATAAGATAATCAAACATGCGTTTTTCCCCTTTGGACTTGAGAGCATTAAGGATTAAAGTTCTCATTTTTTTCAAGGTGTGCTAGTGCGTTTCGAACAAATATAAAAAGCCTTGAGAGAAAAATCACCAGAAACATAGCAGGCGAAGGTAATATTTTAAGTTTTGTGTGTTTTAGAAAGTTTGTGGTTTTTGGTTTGTAAAACATAAAACTAGAGATTTTTTTGTAAATAGCCGAGGTGAAAACAATCAAATTAATTTAATTCTTATGCCATAGTATATGATAAGAGAGTCTAAATTTAACTACTGCATTACTAGTAGGAAAGTTTGTTGAACAAGAGGAGCGCCAATCAAACTTGGTATTAGTTCATCAAACTTTTTGTCAAGTTCACTCAATAAAAAAAAAACATGCTGAAATTGGTTATGAAATGAATGAGAATGGCTTCATAAAAATGAAGAACCAATCCAGTAAACTATGATTAATAGTTAATGTCACTGATAGAACTGGAGTTGTCAGCCCTAAAAGAGACAATTTCCTCGCTCAATACAACATGAATGTCAAGTGAAAGATGCGTTGCGTTCAACTGATACGGAGTGTGTGACTTTGCATTGTAGACCATTTACCAATATTACACTACACCAATATTAATCTGCTCCGTCAGAAAACACTTTCGCCATATCTTTGGCACTTTTTGAAATATTTATTTCTGAAATTTGTTTAGACTGATCAATAACTCATTGCAATAGAAGCATGATCTGCTCAAGGATCAAAACTTTAAAAAAGAAATTTTAGCGTCATTTGCGGCTGCCGGTTTTATGGTATTTCACATAAAAACTGGATCAATATTTAAAAAACAATTATGAAATCAAAATACACTTTGAGTAAAACTAAAAGCCTAGCTGTTAAATGGTGCACTGTAACACAGATTACGTAAGATTAGGTCTATATGTCACACTTTCTACAGCTTAGAAAATTTTTGCGCTTTTGCCTTCAAAAATGAACTTGGAATGGTGAAAGTCTTTTTAAAACGAAAAACTTCAAAAATTTTTGGCTGATTTATTTTGCTCAATTGTGTATTCAAAAGATCTATTTGCTAAAAAATGATCCATAATGGAGGTGCAACATTTTAGTGTGTTTTTCATGGGTTTGAAATGCTGAAGTTTACACAATTTGAATGAAGTCTGCGCTGTTAGGATTATATACGCAATGAATAGCTAGTGTTTCCAGAACCATTGACCTAAACAATGCAGTTGTTTCCCCAAAAGAAGACAACCCGGCTAAAATAGTTGTTTCCATCATAATTGTAGCATGCACATATGTTTCTGATAAAGGAATGCAAACTAATAAGAACTTTTGAGATTGAAAAATGGATAGTTCTCCTCTCTGTAACAAAAAGTTGCTGTTGGAATTTTGAGATGAGTTTTCAGCTTTCCTTTCAATAATCTGTTTTTAAATGTTTTTATGACAAATATTTCTAGCTATTATATAAAACGTAATCAAAATTTTATATATATCTAATATGCTACCAAGTTTCACAAACTATTTCCAGGATCAAATGATGCTTGAGAAAGAATGCTGCAGTCCCCATTTTAAAAATATTCCAATGCATGTTTCCCATGGGCTTTTATGTTTATTTTAGATTATACATTTGTTTGTATTATAAATACATCGTCACTTCTATTCACACATTTTCTACTCTTTTTCACATGTAGTTGCTTGCTCGTTTTCACGGAAATTATTGCAAAGTCAACGGACCAAAAGTTGCGCTGGGAAAAAATAAGATCCCATTGAGTAGGAGGTACAAATGAAGCTGACATCAAAACCAATCCAAGTGTTATTGTAAATCTTTCAACTTAGTGACTGAGTTAGTTCGCTTGGCTTGTATCATCATCCCAGCCTGAGTTTTAACTAAGTCTGTACTTGTTGCACCAAATCAGTGTCTCTGTTCTAGAATCATCTCTCTCACTAAGTAACCGAAGGAGTGAACTACAGGGTAAGATAAGTCAATATGAATGCAACTGCATGAGTCACTGGCATCTGATACTGTGTATTGAGCAGTTTTACATTTTGTTTCACCCAAAATATGCTTGTTAGTGATTGATTGGTTAAGTATTAATAAGCATCGGCTAATGCCTAGATAATGAACAATAAGTGGATTGAAGTTTGAGCATTATCATTAAAAGTTTTTACCATTGAGATGTAATTTCTCCTTAAAAATAATAAAGACATCACATGAGTTTAATTTGAGTATAACTAGAACACCTGCCAACTATTTTAACACTACAAATGGATTTAAAGAATAGAACTTATTTATAGGGGTGAATATCTGGCTACACCACTGGTGAGTTTAACATCGACTACATTGCTGGTATAGAGGTGGCAAATTTATATGGCTAGCCTTGGGTGCTTTCGGATACCCTATGCATAGGGCAGTCGTTGAACACTCGTTGAGGGCTCAACGATGACTGTCGTTTAACGGAAGTTGTTTGAGCATAAACCATAGACATACGTATTTTCATCAACGTCTGTGAAAACTGTATAGCTGGAGCGAGCCCACTTTAGTTTCTTTACAAACAAAAAAGAATTATGATGATTTTATCGTCTGATGTATTTTCTATATACATTATAATGCATTGTCACAACTTGAAACGGGGAGGAACAGTGATTGATAAAAGTTGACTCGTTAAAACTGTTGGCTAGGTGGAGTCAAGGTCAGTCAACGACGCTACCTACCTCGCTTGTCACTTCCATCGATGAGCCCAAATTGCCCATTGCCGCCATGCTTTTTCTGCCCTCAATGACGGGGTTTCCGAATGGTCTCGTTTAATCCCATCGTTAAGCCCTACGCGTAGGGTATCCGAAAGCACCCCTAGTCACTGTAATGTTTGGACCCATACAGACCTATAAACAGAAGGATATACTGACATATGTATTAACAGTATCAAATAACGGTGCCCAAGGTAGAGTACCAGAGAAAAATATCAGCATACTTCGAGTAGCTATATACAGGCTTGTCTAAATCATTCTTAAAACCAACTTGATCCCCTGCAATTGCATAAGGCCATAACAAGTGGAAAATAGATACCTCTGTGGTGTCGTCAATCAATAGCTTGTAATAGCCTGATTATGACGCTAATGGAGCGCGCCATAGGTATTATAAATGGAACAATACAATTCTCAAGATCTCAGCAAAATAAACCAGGATGAAAAAATTGCTTTCAACAAAGAAACATTTCGAACTTCAGTACTCATATCTATCATTAGCAATGCAGTTTGGGGAAAACTGAAAACTATGACCGGACAAATATGAACAATTTCAACCAACTTATGCTGAATAGAACAACTATTTTGGCTATCAATAATTGATTAGAAACGTAAAAGCTGTGATTACTGAAGAAAACAACATGCGTCTCTTTCAATTACATTTATGATATTGTTTCTCCGGTAGTTGAAACAGTTTATGGAGTTTCCAGAATTCTTTCCTCAAACTAATTTGTAAATAAGACATAACGCACAACTGTAAAATAACAGACAACCAGGGCTAAGTGAATGCGATTGAATATTGTGTCGAATGGGCAAATTTTCTTTTTTTTTGTCAAGTACGAAATAGGATGTATTGTAATGGATTCCGGTCTGTTACCACGGACATCCACTACTCTCGAGTATTTTACCTCTCTCCAGAGGGGACACTGAGCTGAATGACAGTGACAACTGTGCAGGGTAACCGAATTACCCACCCATGGCTCAGACAAACAGTACAGCGTAGTGCTTGCATAAATGGCTTTATTCTCAAACACAAGGTGGTAGAGGGTAATTATTCTTCTAGGTTGGCAACATGAGAAAGAATGCAAAGAGTAAGACAGTGTGCTCTCCTTCTATAGGAGAGCTAGCATGTACAAAACCTATAACAATCATAGCACAGGAAGCAGACCAGCCAATATAATCAACTATATAAATAAGTAACCAATCAAATAATGCAACACGGTTAAACAAGGCCGGTGCCAAGTGGCTAAGGGCGGAGTCCAATCCCATATTGTCCAATCAGTGGTCCTGCAAGGCTCCCAGGCTGTATATAAAGTAAGATCCATGAAGTTGGTAATCTAGGGGAAAGGTACTTCCTGTTCCTGACCTTGACTGAGCTCCTACATACTTTTGGAGATCCTCATCTATGTCGGCCATCTTTTACCGGCCCTGTGTCAGCATACCGGCCCTGCAGAGGTCACTACCGACCCTGTAGAGGTCACTACCGGCCCGGTACCGGCCCTGTGTACTGTTCTACTGGCACAGTATCGCTTTGCTACCGGCACAGCATCATACCGATAGCTGTAGGTACATTGCGAGCACATAGAGTGGAGAAGTGGTGTAGCAAACGCCCTGTTCACTATGAATATTCACCAAAATCTACCACAGTATTAATGATGTGGCTCCCATGAAGTTCAAGGCAGAAGTGACAGCAAGCTACAACTGTGGTTTGAAAAAAACAGGAGTTGTCTTATCTGTTTATGCTTTGGAATTGGAAACGGAGCTGCTTGATGGCAATCAACATTTCAGTTTTCGATACAAGAAGCGCACATTCTTAATCAGAGTCAAGAAGCTAACCAACAAAGTATGGAAAATAGTCAACCAATTGAGGAAAATTGTCACAACTTGGTGAGTAAACTGAATTTCCATTTCAACTTATTATATAAGTTCTATCAGTTGTAATAACCAACTTGCACATTTTTTCTCATTTTTTGGATTAGAAATATATTGTGGTAGATTTTGGTGGAAGTTGTTAGTTAACAGGTCATTTACTACCCATCCTTGCGAGACAATGCTGTAGACTTCAACCCACAGCGTTCGGTCCACAGCTGTTTGGGTGGAAAGTCTTACTGTGCCGGTGGCATAGTGTACAGGGCCGGTAGTGACCCTTGCAGGGCCGGTATTGACCCCTTACCAACCCGATGTAGCTGTATTGGGCTGGAACAAGATGACCGACATAGTGGAGGATCCCCAAAACCATGAAGGATCTAAGTCAAGGTCAGGAACCGGAACAACCCATCCTCGGATTACTGGCTTGGTGAACCAAACTCTATCTATAGCCTGGGAGCCCCGCAGGACCGCTGATTGGACAATGCGAGACAGGACTCCGCCTTTAGCCACTTCGCCTTTACTATTGTGGGAGATTTGTGTAACATCAGTGACCCCAGCCCCTTCCTTCCCCCTCAACCCCCCCCCCCTACCCTGCACCCTTGCCACCCCAGAAGAGTGTAATAGAACCCATTCCCTTGCACAGCTTAGGTGTTTGTATGGATGCTTCTAGATCAAGCTGTGCAACTACTAACTTATAATGCATGCCCAGCCACCCACTACACTGATGAGTCATTCGGAGATTCACTCGGTCATATATGGCCACCATTCGGAAATTAGCCGGGCATATATGGCCACTAATGGATGAGCTTGAGTGCACAAGAAAGCATGACAGCCTATTGAAGTCATACAAGAGAGAGAGCCTTGAAGTGGGACCCAAGCTTAAGGAGGGGGAGCCTTGGAGCTAGTAAACAATGTGCCATGTGTGCAATTTTCTATTTGATTGTCTTCGTTTATTTTATGTATTGATTGTGATGATTTGTTGATAATTTATAAGGATCTGTTATATTGGTTTACCCTAATAAGGGAGTGTGCCTTCCTGGTCTCTCATATAAAAGGAATTGTTGAAGATCAGGAGGGCAGAAGTTATTGTGGATTACTGTGGAGTTACTATGCATGACTTGCAGTAATAGTGGAGTAATTATTATACTTGTGTCTTGCTAAATAGAATGTTAATAATAAAGATTATTATTAACAAGGAACATTCTTGTCGATTGTCTGGACATTATTAGTATTTAACAAGGAATACATGGAAGCCGTTGTGTCGGTGGTGTAACTAAAGATAGAAAAACACTACATTGGTGGCAGCAGTGGGATTCTATGAACAGGAGAGACACAACGGATAGGAAGAGAAGAAGGTAGGGAAAGAAGAAGTTAGAGAGAGAAGAAGGTAGGAAGAACTAGGAGCTATACCAAGCCTGTATCTCTTGCATACCACCTTCCCCCTCTTCAGAAGCTACTCTGTGTCAGTATCCCTCTACTACCTACCCCGAAGTCACACCGAGCCTGTATAGCCATATACTACCTACCCCGAAGCTACACCGAGCCTGTATAGCCATATACTACCTACCCCGAAGCTATACCGAGCCTGTATACCCTGTATACCACCTTCCCCCCCCTCCCCAGAAGTCACACCGAGCCTGTATAGCCATATACTACCTACCCCGAAGCTATACCGAGCCTGTATACCCTGTATACCACCTTCCCCCCCCTCCCCAGAAGTCACACCGAGCCTGTATAGCCACATACTACCTACCCCGAAGCTATACCGAGCCTGTATACCCTGTATACCGCCTTCCCCCTCTCCCCAGAAGTCATACCGAGCCTGTATAGCCATATACTACCTACCCCGAAGCTACACCGAGCCTGTATACCCTGTATACCAGCTTAATCTTGCCAAAAACAGTCACTCAACCCCCCCTAGCTTGCCATTGTATCTAACATGGCCACCCAAAGAGCTAGGAGTGCCGGTAGAAACCTGTCGGAGCACAACCTACAATAGCGCTGGAGCAACTCACCGAAGCTCTGCAGATGTTGGTACAGCCTCCCCGAGGACCAATACAGACACCCTTCAAGGCCCCAAAGTACGACGGGACGGGAGACATCGAGTATTTTGTCACTCGGTTCCTCGAGGTCGCAGATGCCAATGACTGGGGCCAAGCTACAGCCCTGATGCATCTCCGAGCAGCACAAAAGGACGAGGCACTAGAGTGTGGACGCCCCCCTCACGTAGAAGGTATCTTCGCCGCCCTCCGAGCCCGTTTCGGACTCACCCCAAAGGAAGCGCAGGCCAAGTTAATTGTGTTGCGTCGTTCTGCCCAAGCCTCGCTACAACAACACGCCAACGAAGTGGAGAAATTAGTTCGTGTGGCATACGATGACCTACCCCCCCGAAGAGTCGACCGAATGGTGCTAGAGACTTTCGCCAGCACTATTGGTAATGCCTATCTACAACGGCACCTGCTGGCAGTCCAACCACACACGATTGAGGAGGCTGTTAGAGCTGGAAACGAATTCCTGCAAGTCAAAGTTGGATTCGAAGACAGGCCCTCCAGAGTGAGAATAGTGGAAGAGGAGGAAGAGCACTTACCCCCACCCAGTGACCGGCCCTCCCCAACCTCCCCCCCTAACCAAGTCCAACAGACGGCCACCCTACCAGAGGACACCCTCAGTGCCTTGATGAAGAACCTACAGACGTTGACCGAAGCAGTTAAGCTCCAGTCCGACGCATTGCAACAATTACAACAACAAGTCAACCCACCCCTTGCCCCCTCCCTCCCCCACCCTTTCCCTACATCCGCCCCCCTCCAGTGTTGGGGATGTGGCACTATCGGCCATTTACAAAGAAGCTGCCCGGCCAAACCTTGGCCATCTACCCCGCCCCCCCCCCCCCTAACCAGCAGTCAAAAAACGGGCGCCGCCCGCAGTAGGGAAACCGGCACCTCACTGCCCCCGGGCACCCCGGCGTTATCAAAGAAAGTTGGCTAGAGTAGAACAGTACAACCCCGTACTAGAGATTCCCCCATGGCAGAGAGAGAGACGGCGTGTAGTACCCATCTCAGAACCCTGGCAACTACCCACCACCAACCGGTATACCCCCCTCCAAGAAATAGGAGACGAAGAACCCTACTCCCCGGTACCCAGTGAAGCAGAGTCGGACTATTACCCTACCAACCTGTATACCCAACCCACCCCTTCTCATAGACAAAGTCTTGCTGACCACGGTCACCTGGTGTGCCACCCTACACAGGACACCGAGCCACCCCCACCTCGTCAGTCTTTGGCTAAGAAACTACTCCCCCCTCAACCCCGTTGACCACTGAGCGACCCTCTCGTACTCGACATAGACGCTCCCCTACCCCCCAACCCTCAGCAGTTAAACCCGCTGACCTCACTTACCCCCCATCAGAGCGCCCTTACAAGGCAAGCTACTTCTTACCAGGTCGAATAGAGGGAAAACCGGTGTCAGTACTCATCGATACTGGATGCACCACCAACCTCTTATCGCAACACCTGTTCAATCGACTGGCCCCAACTACTAAGACCTCCCTGCAAGAAGGTGATTCACACGGTGTGTTAGCCGACGGATCTCACATCCCCTTCTTTGGCACCATCCGCCTACCCATTCGGCTGCGAGATGTCAAAACGGAAGCCACTTTCGTTGTAGGCCAAATAAATGAGGACGCCATTCTGGGCATGCCATTTCTCACTTCTCATCAGTGTCGCATGAAGTTCGACCTGTCAGTGATAGAAGTTAATGGCCAAGAACTGCTGTGTACAGACCAGCAAGGCAGAGTACTGGCTACCGGAGTCCAGGTGGTTAGAGACACTCAGATCCCCCCCCCCCCCCCACACCGAAGCAACCATACTGTGCCGAACTACCCACTCCATACACCTTCCCCTCGGTATCGTAGAAGGCATCCCCAACTCCCCTCCCCTAGCTGCCAGTCTTAATACCCCGAATGACCGGCATCAGCTATTAGTGAGGTGTCTCAACCCCACCAACCAACCGCTGGACTTGAAAGCTGGCAAAACGATAGGAAGGTACACTGGAGTACACAACGGTGATGTAGGATCACCAGTAAAAGAAGATGAGCCCACTTCCCCCCCCCCTCCACTGCCATTCCTCCCCCCGTCCCCGAACATCTAAAAGAGTTGTATGTCCAAGCACTAGGCAACTGTCACACCCCCCAGGAGGCGTTCAAATTGGCACAACTCTTGCACTCGTATGAAGAAGTATTCAGTAAAGGTGATCACGACGTCGGCCTTACCAACCTAGTAGCCCACAGCATTCCCCTGAGACCTGGTGCACAACCCATCCGTCAACATCCCCACAGGCTAGGGCCTCATAAAGAGAGAGAGGCTGAAGAACAAGTAGCCAAGCTGCTTGAACGGGGTTTGATAGAACCCAGCACTGGCGCTTGGAGTTCCCCCGTAGTATTGGTGAAGAAGAAAGATGGCACCTGGCGCTTCTGTATTGATTACCGGCGTCTAAATGCGGTAACCCAACAGGACGCCTACCCCCTCCCCCGTATAGACGAGAGCCTAGATGCGCTGTCTGGAAGTCGGTATTTTAGTACCCTTGACCTAGTGAGCGGGTATTGGCAAGTGCCCCTCGATGCAGACGCCAGCGACAAATCTGCCTTTTCAACTCGCTCAGGCCTATACAAGTGGAAGGTCCTCCCCTTTGGCCTCACTTCTGCCCCAGCCACCTTCCAAAGACTCATGGAACGAGTACTACATGGACTTCACTGGAAGTCACTCCTCCTATACCTAGATGACATTATTGTCATCAGTCCCGACTTCCCCACCCACCTACACCGGCTGGCAGAAGTGCTACAGCGGCTCAAAGCAGCAGGACTTAAGTTAAAGCCCAGCAAGTGCGAACTGCTACAGTCACAAGTCCGCTATCTTGGACACCTCGTCAGTGAGCATGGTGTTTCCACAGATCCCGACAAGATCGCAGTAGTCCGTGACTGGCCCACCCCCACCTGCCTTAAAGAACTCCAAGCATTCCTCGGTACAGTCGGGTATTACCGACAATACCTCCCTCGCTTCTCCACTACGGCCAAACCCCTGACCAAGTTAACCTGCAAGGACGTTCCATGGGAATGGACCACCCCTCAGAGAGAAGCTTTTGTACAGCTTAAAGCTGGACTGCTGTCTGCCCCCATCCTCGGCTACCCAGATGCCGATAGCCCGTATATCTTGGACACCGATGCAAGCGATGACGGTGTTGGAGCTGTCCTCTCCCAACTACAGAATGGTGAAGAAAGAGTGATAGCGTATTATAGCAAAACACTGAGCCCCCCTGAACGCAACTATTGTGTCACTCGCAGAGAACTACTGGCCGTAGTCAAAGCCACAAAACATTTCAAGCCCTACCTTTACGGTCGAACCTTTCGGGTGCGAACAGACCACGCTTCCCTCATGTGGTTATGTAAGCGTAAAGAGCCGTCCAGCCAAGTAGCCAGGTGGCTCGAAACTCTGTCGGAGTTCCAGTTTACCATCGAGCACCGGAGTGGGCACTTGCATGGAAATGCTGACGGCCTTAGTAGACGGTGTCCCTCCAATTGTAAGCAATGTAATCACATTGAAGCCAGAGACGGCGGACCCACGAAGAAAGAAATATTGCAAACCTTGCCCCACCCCTTCTCCCCTCCCCCATCCACCCCAGCTGACCCCACCCCGTCACACCCTCAAGTGGTAGCTATCACTCGCCCCCCACCCCCTGACACCGACCTGCTGGACGCTCAGAGAACGGTCCGCCACCCGGTAGCCATCATCTACCAGGCGGTAAAGAACCATACCCCTATTCCCCCACAGCAGTTGGAACTCGGAAGTAATGAACTCCGACAGCTGGAGAAACGCCAACACTCTATGCAGATCCGCCCAGATGGTATTCTAGAGGTACACCAAGCCGGACAGAATAGAGCCCACTGGTGTGCTTTGTGCCCCCCCCCCCCAGCCGGAGAAGTAAAGTAGTGTGGGAGACACACGTCTTGGCCCACCAAGGCATACAACGGACATTAAAGAGAGTAGGCCTCACATGGTACTGGCCAGGTATGACCGCGGATGTACGGAGAGCCATTAACAGTTGTGAAACCTGTCAGCGGGCTAAACATGGCGGTACAAAACCCAACCCCACACGGCAGCGAATGTATGCCGGCCGCCCTTGGCAAAAGTTGGCCGTAGACCTGGTGGGCCCCCTCCCTGAGACCGATAGAGGAAACAAGTGGATACTTGTCTTAACAGACCACTTTACCCGTTGGCAAGATGCCCTCCCCCTCCCTGATGCCACTGCCCCTGTTGTTGCCACTGCCCTTGACGAACACGTGTTCTGCTACTTCGGACTACCCGAGCAGATGCACACCGATCAGGGTGCCCAGTTTGAGTCGAGTCTCATGCACGAACTCTGTACTCTCTGGCGGGTAAAAAAGACTCGAACCACTCCCTACCACCCCCAATCCAACGGTTTAGTAGAGCGCAATAATAGGGTATTAGGAGATGCCCTACGCTCTCTCCTATTGAAGAGACAGCCCAGCGAATGGGACTTGATTTTCCCCCAAATAATGAGAGCGTTCCGTGCCACCCCCCCATTCTACTACAGGCGAAACGCCAAACTTCCTGATGATGGGAAGGGAATTACGGCTCCCCGACCAACTAACTTATCACCCCCCCTTGGTTGAGTGTGTGCCCGTACACGAATACGCCCAAGCCCTACAGGAAAGACTTGAAGAGGTTCATGAGACTCTCCAAATGGAGCAGCAACAGATAAGAGGAGACGAAGGAGAGGAGCCGTCTCTATTCAAAACGGGAGATGAAGTATGGTTGGAGAACCGGAGGAGAAGAAAGGGAGAGAACCCCAAACTCCAACCCAAGTTCGTGGGCCCCTATATAATAGAGGAAACCTACAGTAACCACACATACCTGATCAATCGACACGGCCAACAGTCAGTGCAAAACGGCAGTCGCCTGAAACCATATAGGGCATGCCTGGAGCCGTACGGACAAGCCCCTGCAGCTTTAGAGCCCGTCCGCCGCCCCAACATGCGTGGCGCTGCTCCCCGCAGGAGAACACAACCCCTTTACAACCCCCTTTACAAGAAATACCCTTTCCACTCCTGGACCTCCCAATGCCTTCCCCTTATACGGCGCCCCCCTCCCCTCCAATCTCTCCGCCTATAGAGAGGCCAGCGCCCAGAGCAAGTCAACCTATAGAGAGAGCAGCACCCAGAGCACCTCAACCTGTAGAAGAGTGCTCACCGAATCTCTCCAGCGAAAATCAATCCAATCGGACGAGAACTGGCCGAGCCGTAGGTCATACGGCAAACCAAGAGGTTGTCCCCCCGCCAGTTGTACGCCCCCCTCCCTTAGCCCCAGCACCTACAGGCCGCCCTAGACGAAATGTAGGACCACCCCAACGATATGGCCAACCTTGGTGTCACCAAGTCACTGCAAGAAGTGATACACTACAGGAAGAAAGAACCAAGTTATGGGCTACAGTTAAAGCATTCACCACTAAGCCTGAGGACCACAACCTCCCTTGCCTAGTCTCAAAAGAATCGCTAGGGTCTCCCCTACCCCCCCTCCAAACTTCAGCTGGCTCTCTCCATTCAACCCCCCTGCAGGAGCCCCCAAAGATACCCCTCTTTTCCCCCTCTGTCAGGAGTCATACCCCTCAAGTGGCAGAGCAAACCGGTTTGCAGCTGAATAGTCAAGAAAATATTGCCCGTTTGTCTGCTAACTTGCTTACTGAGCAGTCCGCTTGCTTACTACAGCTCCTTCAGAACTACTTGCAAAGTATGAACACCGAAACTTCCGCCTGCTTACAGCTCGAGGATGACGACGACAACCTCCTGCTCGAAGCTAATCTAGCTGAAAATCAGCCACCCTCTAGCCACAGCGAGGATCCGCTGCTAGGCATAACAGGAGAGTCAGCACCCACTACGCTACCAGCAGCCACGTCAAGTCAACCTGGTGAATTGAAACGCGCCTATGATAAATGGATACTCGAGAACGCTACGGCCAGTGACCCTTTAGCTCTCACCACCCTTGTGCCTTTCCCCCCCCCCCCCCAACCGACTTAGACGAGTTTCCACCCCTTGCTCCAGCTAAAAGACCACCCACTAACCTCCCCCTGGTCCCTACTACAATCATTCCTTCAACAAAACTTGATTATAGCTACAGTCAATGTGTAAAGAAACCCCCCCAAGCCAAATCCCCCTTTTCCCAGTGACCCCGGCACTACCCCGGCTCGGGATAGATGGACCACCCTCAGAAGGAATCTCACACCACCCCCACGGAGTAGATCTGGCGTTAGAACGCAAACAGAGACAAAGAGTACCCCACAAATCTTTGTTGTTGATTCATTAATTAGAGACGGTGTCCCTAATGGAGCGGAGTATGTGGGAGATTTGTGTAACATCAGTGACCCCAGCCCCTTCCTTCCCCCTCAACCCCCCCCCCCCCCCCTACCCTGCACCCTTGCCACCCCAGAAGAGTGTAATAGAACCCATTCCCTTGCACAGCTTAGGTGTTTGTATGGATGCTTCTAGATCAAGCTGTGCAACTACTAACTTATAATGCATGCCCAGCCACCCACTACACTGATGAGTCATTCGGAGATTCACTCGGTCATATATGGCCACCATTCGGAGATTAGCCGGGCATATATGGCCACTAATGGATGAGCTTGAGTGCACAAGAAAGCATGACAGCCTATTGAAGTCATACAAGAGAGAGAGCCTTGAAGTGGGACCCAAGCTTAAGGAGGAGGAGCCTTGGAGCTAGTAAACAATGTGCCATGTGTGCACTTTTCTATTTGATTGTCTTTGTTTATTTTATGTATTGATTGTGATGATTTGTTGATAATTTATAAGGATCTGTTATATTGGTTTACCCTAATAAGGGAGTGTGCCTTCCTGGTCTCTCCTATAAAAGGAATTGTTGAAGATCAGGAGGGCAGAAGTTATTGTGAATTACTGTGGAGTTACTATGCATGACTTGCAGTAATAGTGGAGTAATTATTATACTTGTGTCTTGCTAAATAGAATGTTAATAATAAAGATTATTATTAACAAGGAACATTCTTGTCGATTGTCTGGACATTATTAGTATTTAACAAGGAATACATGGAAGCCGTTGTGTCGGTGGTGTAACTAAAGATAGAAAAACACTACACTATTTAACCTTATGGCATTGTCTGATTGGTTCCCTAATTATATAATTGATTGTATTGCCTAGATTACTTCCTGTGCTCTAGCTGTTATATGTTTTATACCTGTTAGCTCTCCTATAAAAGGAGCGATTTTTACCTTACTCTTTGCATTCATTCTTATGTTGCCACAAACACCCTAGATGACTAAACACCCTCTAGCACTTTGTCTTTGAGAATATAGCCACTTACACAAGCACTACGCTGTATTGTTTGTCTGAGCAATGGGCTCTTGCCTTACCGGGTAATTCGGTTATCCTGCGCACAGTTGTCACTGACGAGCAGTACAGTGCCCCCTCTGGAGAGAGGCAGGATACTTGAATCCATTACATTATGGTAATTGATACCTTGAGTTAAATGCAGATGATTATAATATATGTTTGACCATCACCCACACTTTTCTTTCTCGGCTGCGAGCATCAACAACAAACCATCTGAAATTGATAGAGTAACAAACATCTATATTCAACTGCTTATTTACTTTGTATTTTAGATTAATATCAATCTATTTTATGCTTCGTCTATACTATACACGCTTTTATAAATTATGTATTATGTTACTATTACGAAAGGCTGCTCTCTATTACACACCTTATAGCTATTACGATTGTATCTATTTTACTTACAATACATAGTAATGTCTATTGCAACATTTTCAATTGAAAAAGTTATTGTGGTAAAATCATGGTACAAACCATCAATCAAATCAATGTGTAAACCAAAAACTTAATCCAGTAAACAAACGAAAAAACGTCTAGTTTTTCTGGTGATACATACCACTAAAAAAAACCCAGTCATCTTGCCCTAAAAACACACTCATAAAATTCGCTTTCCTTCATATCAATCAAACTCTACATAAATACTGAAATTTAAATACACATACAGACTACAATCCGAAACATTCTAAAAAACCAGGAATCTAAACTCCTAGCATTTAATTATCTATGTTATAAGTATTAATAAAGTATCCACAGGTCTGCAAAGTATCAACTATGCATACAAATCGCATTGCACAGCCATTATATGACAAGTCTGATAATTAACAATATAGTATGTTTGCGGGTTTGTTTTTTTTACTTGAGATCCACTCCTATTACATCATTATTGAAGCATCACAAACCACCATACTAGCAGAAAATTTTTAGTCACTGTGCTCAAACATTACAAGAATGCTTTGTTGCAAGAATTGAATATCTCATTTCTCTTTTTTGAATTTGGGTTAAAGAATCCAAGATGGAAGCTCCTCCAAGTATAATGACCGCTCTTGAAGAGCTAGATATCACCACTCATCTCTCTTTGTTACCAATGATGAAAGAACACAATGTTGTTCACTACACAGTAAAGCACCATGTACCAGGAGAAGAAACGTTTGATGGATTTTTCGCCACAGTCGACATAAACAAAGAAGAAGCCAGAGTTTACAATTCAGTCAACCAGCTCATCTTCACTGGCTATGGCGGAATTCTAAAAGCAGATGACAAACTGTCAGTTTTTTCTGCTCTTAATTTTTTTCGAAAAGAGTTTATATCTATCGAAAAGAAGAGGTTGACTTGGAATGCTGAAAAAACTTTGACTGTGGAATATTTTTTGCATTATTCTGAAGAATTTGATTCATTTTCGTTGGTCAAACAAGGTGATACCGCAGATCCAATTATTTCGGGGTGCGCAGCTATTAGACCACATTTTGACCGTACCCTACTAACAGTTAAATACCGTAGCGCTACACTTTCAAGCTTTGAGAGAGGTTTGGCGCTGATGACTGCCGTCAAGTTTATGCACTGCTATTACTCTGTTCATTGTCAACCAATGCCAGCACGCATTCCTCATTTATCTGCCCCGGGTACACCCAAGGAACCGTTGAGTATGCTTCAGTCTGTTCGTAGCCTGCAAACCAGAACTCACTGCAAATCGACTCCAAAGCATCAACAAATCATTGAGTTTATTGACTGTCAGACAAATACTATTCTGTTAGTAGCAGAGACATCTGAGAAGCCACACGTTGACGCACAAACAAAAGTTATATCATTTAAAGATGAGTTTGGCATACTGCAGTTTCAAATGGATGACATAAAACCAAATCGTCAATTTAAGGTCTTCGACTCCAAAATGAAGATGTTTTGTGAGATAAAAATTGGAGGGAAACTTGAACTCGGTGAACAAGGCGCATTAAGAATTAAGAATCGGCTTGAGAACTCTGATTATGTCAGACGAGGACTAAATAGATTCTCTTGTATGCGAGGACAATCATACGAAGTTGAGTTCTTTGTGGAAAGAGAATGGCCAGTAGTTAACATTCGCATGAATCCAAACCTTTCTGTCCAACACAAAGCATCAATCTTGGCTTTTGCTACTTATGAAGCAATTTTCAACTTTCAAATTATACGCCTTGTTTTCAAAAATGTGACAGATACATATCTTTATAGAAAGATAGCAATGTAAAAAGACATGTAATGCAGACTAATGCTTAATAAATTTTGTATAAAATCTACAAAACGTATTGCTGAAAGTTGATTGATTTCTTCATCCTAAGTTTTTTTGTTTCAATCCAAGGACCTTTGCACTTCTTGCTTATATGATGTTCAACCAGACCTCCTTGAGTTATTTTTGTCAAAGCAGCTAGCTTTATTGAGAACCATCAGTCCAGCTTCAATAATTGTAAAAAATACTATTGGGAAACTGAAACTCCAAAGAATAGTAACAAAAATGTCTGCAACTGAGTATCTATTGTTTGAAGTTTATCATGAAAGCCTCTGATGTATTATCAGTTAGAAAAATCTATCTCTTGTCAAGTTTCTTTATGGATTTTATTTCTTACAGCAGACAAGTAGGTAAGTAGTATTCACTTTCTAAACTGAATTAATTTGAACTTACTCCATACTACAAGCTGTAAATACTTCTCATTGTTAACTACGATTGTTAAAATAAAGTGAAGCCACATTTGTATGTTCCATAGGTTTTCTGGAAAATGGTAAAGCACAAACTTTCTGGTTTCCTTGAAACAGCATAGTTTGATATGCCCATTTTCTGGTCATTCAGAAACAATATCAGTTTTTAGAGGGTTTAGGAATTAGGGAGGACAGTTATTGGACCATTTAGAGAAAGGGGATGCTGGCTAGTAAAGCGGGAGAAGTAGAAAGGGGAGTAAGAATAAGGGAGAGGCAACAGGGGTGGAGACAGATACAGTAAGGGAGGATTAGAAAGGACTAATGGATAACGCAAATTCGCAACACTACTTTTCAATCCACTAACTGACTTTCAATGAAAACCTATTGCCATGTGGTTAAACGGAAGTGGCACTTACTAGTCTCCAAAACTAATCATTTAGGTATCATGCATTATAGACTATGCCAGCAACACCAAGGACACTATCACCATAAATTAAACAAAAGAATTCTTGGTTTTTGGAGTTATGTTATTACTTTTTTATGCCTCCTATGTCAATAGCCCCCTATTAACCCATTTTCTGTGATTTACTATCAACCAACATAATTAGCTAGCCTTATCACTCTTTTCTGTAGCTGGGAATCTTCCAGTCCTTATTAGGGCATGCTTGTACTTGGCCTGCTCTCCTGGGCTTCGTAGTTGTCCGATTTGAATCCTGATTAGGGCATTAGGTAGCTTAGATCCCAGGCTACCTCTTTCACCCTCTTTCTATCCAGGCCCGGGATATCTGACCCGGGGTAGACCCAGGTAACCCGGGGTAGTTTTTAGATGTGGCATAGTGTCTACACAGGGTCTAGGCCTTTGGGGCTTGATTTCGGGGAGGGGGGGGTGGTTTGCGTGTAGGGGAAAGGAGAAAGGGTTGTACGTTATGTTTAGGGGGTGTAGACAGCAAGGGTTGGGGGGGGTATGGGGTGGGGGGTATGGGGTGGGGGTGGGGGAGAGGGTGGGTGCTTCATACAAATCTCTCACAATATTAAGTGGAGAAACTTGACCTTGGACCTATGATTGAGCAATGTATGTCACTGTTGCAAAAGTCTGATTAGTTGGCTAGGTGCCAGTTGGCACTGTCCCAGCTGCTACAGCTCCAGGTTTACTTAGATATAGGAATAATACCACAGAACAAAATATGCTGAGGTGGAAGCTGATAATCTGTGAGTAGTAATATATGAGCAGATCTCCCTACCAAGTGTTTTTTTGTGGATTAGACCTTGGGGTTGAGACAATGGGTTACGGCGTTGGATGAATTCGCCGAGTTTATATTGTATTTTACTTGAGGGGTACTTGAGTGGCATTTGAATGGCATTTAAGTGGCATTTGAGTTTTGATTAGTTTTTTACTTAATTTGAACTTATATGGCATATAGATTTTGAATGTATGGCATTCAAGTTTTGATAACTTTTTTACATAACTCGAACTCATATGGTATCTTGAGAGAGAGGGGAGAGGAGAGAGGAGAGGTGAGAGAGGAGAGATGGGAGATGAGAGAGGAGAGAGAGAGAGAGGAGAGAGATTTTTTAGTTTTCTATACATTCATGTATATATGGTTAGTTATGTACATATTTATGGCTATATTTATATCTAGATAGAGAGAGGAGATATATCTACATTGAACAAATATATTGATCAAAAATGAAAATTATATGATTATATACCTGATTACATAATAAGTAGGGGAAATCTTCTGGAGAGAGGGGAGAGGAGAGAGGAGAGAGGAGAGAAGAGAGAGGAGAGAGAGGAGAGATTTTTTTTAGTTTTTTATACATTTATGTATATATGGATAATTATGTACATATTTATGGATATATTTACATTTACATCATTGAATAATATACATTTATTACATAATAAGTATATTAAATGCTATAAAATATGTTGGAAAATTACCAAATTAGACCTCTAGATGGTTAAAATCTACAGTATTTGGTAAATAACTGCAAGAGAGGAGAGAGGAGTATTTGGTAGAGAAGAGAGTATGTTGAGAGAAAGGAGAGATAAAAAGAGGAGAGAGGAGAGAGGAGATATATCTACATTGAATAAATACAGTGATTAAAAATGAAACAATATGTGAATATATACATTTATTGTGTAATAAGTAGGGAAAATCTCATACAATATAGCTAGAGTCAGTAAATATTAAATAATACAAACTTAGGAAGGAAGACTTCTGTTCTATGTACTTTTGATTCCATAATGAACTAAAATAAAAAGTTATGTATTAGTATAGAATGGTTAAACAGAAATTTAAAACAACTACAAACTCTTACTAAATAGTACTTTTTTATTAATTATTACCTTATCATCAAAAATTGACTGTTAATCGGATGTTTTTGTAGCTTTTCGTGTCTTACGTTGTTGAGTCCTTACCCTTCTAGCTTGTCTTTGAGCGGACTGTCGCTGCATGTTTCTTCTTTTTAGAGCAAGTTCTTTACGAGCACACTCGATAGAAATTGGTGTGTTTACCTGTTGTAGTTGATATTGTCGTTGTTGTAATACATAATGTAATCTCTGAATGTCTGACGTAACATCATTCCCTAAGAGCTTTAATGTTAGAAAAGATTCAGTTCGAAAACTATTTAGCTGCTCTATCAAGTCTTCCTGTATGAATTTACAATTGTTTGAGATAATTCGCACTCTCTCTTCAATTTTCTTATTGCATATGTTTTGTAGAAGTATCAAGTCCTCTTGAGTCAAAGATTTAGGCTGAGTTTCTGATTCTGTGTTGTTAACTATTTCCATTTTTTGTCATTGAATCTGAAAAAAAACAAAAAAAACAGATGATTAATTTTGTTCAGTTGTTTTAGTATAATAAATAATATATGAGTAAAAACTGTAATTTATTAAGTTTTTACCTTGATGCTCTTCTAATAGCTGTAGTAGATGTTGCTTCTCTGAGAGCTGTTGTAGAACTGGATGCTTTCTGTGTGAAAACTATGACTCTTATATAGCTAAAGTTGTACTGATTAAACCCTATGAACACCATCTCGTGTCAATCTCTATGAATCAACATTTGTTCACGCGAAGGAAAGTCAATGCTTTCGCGGGAATAAATAAATAATTTTCACGCGAAGACAAACCAATGCTTTCGCGGGAATAAATAAGCTATTTTCACGCGAATGGAAACCGTTGCTTTCGCGGGAATAAATAATTTATTTTCACGCGAATAGAAACCAATGCTTTCGCGGGAATAAAGAATTTATTTTCACGCGAATAGAAACCAATTCTTTCGCGGGAATAAATAATTTATTTTCACACGAATAGAAACCAATGCTTTCGCGGGAATAAATAAACTATTTTCACGCGAATGGAAACCGTTGCTTTCGCGGGAATAAATAATTTATTTTCACGCGAATAGAAACCAATGCTTTCGCGGGAATAAATGATTTTATTTCCCGCGGGTGAAAGTCAATGTTGTCGCGGGAATAAATACTTTATTTTGCACGCGAATGGAAACCGTTGCTTTCGCGTGAAAATAAAATATTTATTCCCGCGAAAGCATTGGTTTGTATTCGCGTGAAAATAAAGTATTTATTCCCGCGAAAGCAACGGTTTCCATTCGCGGGAAATTAAATCATTTATTCCCGCGAAGGCAACAGTTTGCATTCGTGTGAAAATAAAGTACTTATTCCCGCGAAAGAATTGGTTTCTATTCGTGTGAAAATAAATTATTTATTCCCGCGAAAGCATTGGTTTCTATTCATGTGAAAATAAAATATTTATTCCCGCGAAAGCAACGGTTTCCATTCGCGTGAAAATTATTTATTTATTCCCGCGAAAGCATTGGTTTGTATTCGCGTGAAAATAATTCATTTATTCCCGCGAAACCATTGACTTTCCTTCGCGTGAACAAATGTTGATTCATAGAGATTGACACGAGATGGTGTTCATAGGGTTTAATCAGTACAACTTTAGCTATATAAGAGCCATCGTTTTCACACAGAAAGCATCCAGTTCTACAGCGACTAACAGAGGAGCAACATCTACTACAGCTATTAGGAGAGCAACAAGGTAAGAAGCACTAAAATAATTATTTGTTTTTAATTAATTGAAACATCTAGGTTTTTGAATCTTAGTTTTTAAAAACAATCTTTTAATAAAACAATAGTTTCAGTATATTTACATCATTAAACTAAGTTCTTTTACTTTTTGCAGGTATGATGACATCACACTCCAAAGCACTTCCTAAGCTCCATATTGAACCAATCACAGCTACCAACAACACTAACGCTATTTCCACTACAACCATCATTTCCACCACCAACGGCATTCACATTGATGATAGAAGATCCAATCCTAACACCTTTAATGATACATCTTCTCGCTCAAACACCAATGCTCATGCTGATATAGCAATGAACCATCATGTAGTTTCAGCTGACTCTCCTTTGAGTCCCACACCGGACTACACATATCTGCATGAGAACAGTGAAGTCAAACGAACGGAGGATATCAAAAAACCGACAGTGACATTATCTCAAGCTTCAATTTCCTTTTTATTCAGCAACAGCAAGAATAATACCGTAAACAAAGTTAGAGAGTTTGAATTGCTCGAGATGGGTGGAATAATGACAGGAGCTATGCAGAAAGGAATGTTGGAAATCGGAAATTTTGTGAGTTTTTTGGATTTACCAATTCCTACGATATTGGAGGTTTTCGATGTTAATTACGTTGAAGATTATGGTATATTGGACTATGAATATGTTTTAAAAAACAATCATCGAATTCGAGTCAAGTCACTGATTGACAAAGAACTTACGGTGGAGCTACAGGAACTTGATCCCGGCTCTTCACAAATCCTAGTGTACATGGGAAAGCTAGAAGAAAATCAACCCGATCTACGTATTGTAGGAGATAATCATCGTCATCAAGGGCTAAAACAAAGAGTTATAGCCAAAATCTTGAGAAAAAAATCATTGAAACAGTTGCAAGCATACTTTGATATCATCACTTTCGATAATATTCCTGTCAACACTCTTCTGACATTCACTAGACTTTCAGTTTGGAAAAATTTGAAGTCGAAGCAGCGAAAACGAAAACAAGATACATCGCCTTTACGTATCACTCACACTGTCACTTACAGATACATGATGAATGACGGATCTTTGATGACTGGGAAGATTGTTGTCCCTCCTGAGAACGTTTTGAAGATCAAAAATCATGAATGTGGTATGATCCACTATAAAAGTACGATGACAACTGAAAGCGGCACAAAGAAACACATTCTCACGATTCTGAGTGTTGAAGAAGCTTTGATGCTTCTATCTACTTCAAGTGAAAAAGAAGGAATAGCTTTCAGACTTTCTCTATTTGATGATGCTGAGCTGATGAAAAGTTATGATGATGATGTTGCTGCTGATGATGCTGCTGATGATGATGATGATGACGATGATAACATCGATGCTTATACCGATGAAGAAGATGATAATATGACGGATGATGACTCTAAGAACAAAAAATTTGAGGAAAAAGATGACGTTGTCGACAATGATAGTGAGAAAAGCAATGAAGATGATGACAATCACATTTCAAGCGAAGCTAGCAGGATTTCAATATCGGAAATTTAATTAAGGTATGTTAATCTTCACTAGTAATAAGTAACTACTAATAGACGTATTTTTTACCATAGTATAATGTAGTTGTTATAACGACATCTATGTATGCTTTTAGATAGAATACGTGTACAAGTGAATGACCGTCGACTCGCCAAAATCTATCAGCAACAACTCATGAACATTAAATTACATATTATTTGTATTGTGCAATAATTTGTATATATTTAGTGTTATAAAGTATTTTATTCATATTTAACATTAGTTATTTAGCCAATTTGTAAAACTTTCGGGGCTACAACTCTAAAATGTTACAAAAATTTCAATGTTCCGACACAAAAATAAATATTTCAAGTTATCGTCTCATTTTTTCAAAAATGTTAAGACAACTCCCATTTATAATTTCTAAACTTCGTTTTTGAAAAAATATGTAAAAGTTGTCGGCACATTGTGTCAAAATGGTAAGATAACTCCGCTTTTGCACAAAAAAAGTTGTGAAAAATGTTTTATAATTTGTTTGAGAAACCAAAACAGTAGAAGACTTTTTACAACCGCAAGCATTATACTTTAGGTTTTACAGTTTTGTGAATTGGGTGTTGATAGTTTGTCACGATATGACATAATAATTAAGTAATTATAGTCTTTTTCATAACAATGCTATAGATTCAGTAATACAGATGTGAAATTTACTGTTTCATCACTTGAATGCAGTATGAAGGTAGTTGATGTAATATTTATTTTGTAATATTATGCAAAGTAATACAGTAAGAATGAAGCATATGGAGTTCTCAACCACAAAACAAATAAAAATAATGCATTAGGGTAAACTAATGACAGAACAATTTTACATGAAGTGTATACATGTGAATAAAGTATTCATAAAAACACAGACTATTGTCTGTATATATAATATATATAGAGAGTATTTATAAAAAACAGCCTATTAACTATATATTTTGTGGTAAGAAATTGTAAAATAGGATAGTTGCATAAAGTCTATGGTAAACTAATGACAGAACATTTTTTACATGAAATGTATTCATAAAAACACAGACTATTGTCTGTATATATAATATATATATAGAGAGAGTATTTATAAAAAAAACATCCTATTCACTATATATTTTGTGGTAAGAAATTATAAAATAGGGTAGTTGCATAAGACCTATTCCAGAGCCATGATAATATTAAAAAATATAGTGAAATAAAAATTTTAAAACTCACCTAAGAGTGCAGTTAGTACAAGAACTTCTTCTTGAGAAAAGTCTGAGTTTTTCTGCATTTTTCGTCTAATAGACGCTAATTTCAATTTAACACAATCATTAAAACCCTTTTTTTTCAGTCCATCTTTTATATTCAAAATTAATTTAAGTGAAGTTAAATCAATTTTCTTATCATCAATCTTTTGGCTTTCTTTTAAATCTACTTGGGTTTGAGGTTTAACTGTTATAGTATTAGATTCTAAAACACTGGTTTTTGGACTGCACTGTGAACTAGCAACAGAAATTAAGTCATTATTACTTTCTTCAGTTTCTGAAAGATCAGAATCTGAAGATATAAGTGCTCTCATTTTTTTACACTGGTTTTTAATCAAAAGTTTTCGATCTTCAGCAGCAGGATTTTTAGCTATCGCCAACCATTTACTCCCTAATTCAAAATCTAGAACAATGTTTTCAGAAAAATAACCTTCTATTGGATAGAGATACACTAACGCAAATTTTTTCGGAAAAGTAATATCCATAAGTAATTCAGAATATTTTCTATTAATAAATAAAACAAAATTACTGTAACTAGCAATATCAACAATAAAAAACATTTTAGTTTTTAAAATACAACTATGTTGCTGAAGATCTCTCAAAGTTTTATGCGATTTTCCACATAAACAATAATAAATAAACAAGTGAGCACAAAAATGTCTTGAAAGAACTCGGCCAGGCTCATGCAATCCCCCTAATTTAAACTTCTTACCACAAAATATACAAGAGACGTTGTTTTTGTTTCCTTTCAGTGCTTCACTCAACATCTTTGTGCCATATGCGATCAACAGCAATGAGAGCACTGAAAGGAAATACCTAGGGCTTTTGTTATCAATATCTACAAACAAAATAAACAAATTCTCATCATATATAGATAACTTTCTTAAGCATGGTATATGTATATATATATATAAAGATAATGCATGTCACTTACACTTAAAACACTCTCTATCTTCTTTTATATTTCCGTCTAGAAGACTTAATTCTTTATATTCCCTTAATTCAGGATTCTCTGCTTGAACTAAAATAGAAAATACGAATGTAGTTATGCTATTTTTTTGAAAAAATTCGAAAAAATTTTTATAAAATTGAATGAGTATATAGTAAGTAATATTTTCGTCATACTTACATTCAAATGTGTTCCGTTCATAGTACAGGAAGTTTTCGTTCTTCCCAACACATTGCTTACTTCCTATGAATCGTGAAGATGCTTTTTCTACAAAAAAATAACATAGTAAATGTAAAGTCATTATTATTGTACCTACAGACAAATTTACATTTTTCATAAAACAGAAAAACTTACTCATAGCAATATGCGTGCTAGCTTTGCTCTTTTCCGTCTTCTCTTCATCTTCAAAACACTCCTCCAACCACCTTAGTGTTTCATCATCGGTAGAACTTAATAAAACAATAAATCAAGATTGTAATTATTTAAAAACTCTATATAATACAGTTGAATATTGAATAATAAAGTTTCAATAATATACTTACATAGCACTGAAATCTATTTCGTCTATATTTAGTTCTAATGCAACATTTGAGGATGTAGACCTACAAGTAATATATATATATATACATTTGTATAAATTTATAAATGTAACTGCAACAAAATTGTAAAAGATAGTATAAATAACTTACTCATTTGTTGTAGGGATATTGCTAGCCATTGTTGTTTTGCAGAGTAATACTTAGAATGATGTATAAATGAAGACTGATACTGTTTAAAAAAATAGTTTCTCTTATATACAAAACATTGAAGTCATTTATCAAGATTAATTTGTAGACTGATTTTCTGATTATTACTATGATAAATGATATTGTTTTTTAAAAAAGTGGAAGACGATTAGGAAGTTGGTTAAAAAAATAGGAAGATAGAGATTAAATAGTTTAATAAGCTTAACCACCACAAACACTCCTGTAAACTGTCTTTTCCATCTAGCTAAAATTTTTGAATGTAGAGCGTTGGATAAACAAATTTTACAACCTCTTTTAAATATAACTAGCTAGGATGAAACTTACATTTCATTTGAATGACACCTCACATCCTTCAAACATATTTTTATAGCAACAATTTTCATATAGACACATCAACAGCAAAACAATGATGCGGTGTAGTTCCATCTTTATATCATCAGACAGTAAATTAATATGTGAGAGCTTCAATTATAGTTTACACCATTAAGTATGAGTTCGGAATGTAATAAAATACTTTACAGGTACTGATAGCATTTAATAACTAGTTCAATTGCAGTTTATTGATATACTCTACTATAACACACACTACCACAAACAATCATATAGACACATCATCAGCAAAACAATGATGTAGTGTAGCTCCATCTTTATATCATCAGACAGTAAATTAAAATGTGAGAGCTCCAATTATAGTTTACAACATTAAATATGAGTTAGGAATGTAATAAACACTTTAAAGATATCTGATAGCATTTAAATATGTATATGTAACATATAACTCTTGATTTATTAGACAAAACAGCTTCCTAAAAATAGAAAATATACTATGTATGTTGATACATTATTATTTCACACAAAAAACAATGAGATATTTTAAAAAAAGTAACAGTCTAACTAATAAAACAAGTGGATAAAGTCATGCTTTGCTCATGTTTTTTAGATGATAGCGGAGATAGCTAGTATTAAAAGTAAAACCACAAATCCGTTTTTGGTGGAAGGCTGTATCTATATTAACTAATATGTAATGAAACAATAAAAAACAGGAGATAGATGCAATCAAGTTCTCTTCCTTTTTAGGTTGAATTCGACCTATAATTCCATCATCTATGGATGTTTGTTGTTTTTGTTTTAAATAGAAATAGCATGATAATAAATAGTGCTTAGGTGTAACTAATGACTTTTCTCGAGCGACACACTTGATATTAAAAAGATCAAAACATATAGGATTAAGCGAGATGATGATTAATGTCTTTTCTGGAATGAGTTTATTAGTAAAATGACACTTGCGGGACACTTGCGCTATATTATAATTAATTACTTTTTAAAAACGAACTGGTAACATTACGTCGACTGAAATAATACCTAAAACGTCTCGCATAAATTTTGATCTGACTGAAAATGGACTGAAAACCTTCAAGGTGCGTAAAAATTATCGTAACTCGCTATAGCGGATATTCTAAGAAATATTTATTTTCTCGTTGGTAACTTGACGTAAAATATTTTGTAACGGATGTCACACGATCTCAATCGATTTTTTTCAACTTAAACGCTTAGTTACTCGTAAACATTTGATACTCGCTTGATTTCTTTGATAACAGTAATATCCCAATTGTGTTTATCGTAAATATTTCAAAAACGGATATTGCGCGTTTCAGTTGGTTTTTCCTACTAAATCGCTTAGTAACTCGTAAACATTTGAAAATTGTTTAATTTTTTCGCTGATAAAACATGTTGCAAGTATCTTTTACCAAATATTACCGTGATTTTCAATCAGTTTTCCTTACTAGATTACTTAATTACTCACCAACGTCCATAATTGTTTTTATTAATCATTGTTGCAAAGCAATGCTGTATTTAAATAATATTACTACGTTTCCAACCAATTTCCTTACTGAATTACTTAATTACTCGCCAGTATTTCATAATTTCTTTCACTAATAATTACAAATAATATTGTAAATAAATAATTTACCAGGAATATTTATGCTCAAGTCTCCTCTCTCTCCTCTAAACACTCTCTCTAGATATATACAAACACAGTTATTTTTATTGTACCTTGCACAAAAACACCCCCTAAAACTTGTTTTTAGGCTGAGTCTTATGGGTTATTTGAGGGGGAGTATCAGTCCTGGGAGTAGATACTAAATTGACACAAATTTTTTTCATATGAATTTAAAACTTAACTAATGTAGTTTTTTTACCAAACATCAGTACATCAAAAACCTTATTGTAAAGGTATATTATATAGGAAGATTTTCCATACTTATTATGTAATAAATGTATATAATCATATAATGATTAATTTTTGATCAATATATTTATTCAATGTAGATATATCTCTTCTCTCCTCTCTCCTCTCTTTCTTCCTCTCTCCTCTCTCTCTCCCTCTCTCCTCTCTCTCTTTCTTTATCTCAAGATACCATATGTATGTATACATTGATTATCATTACAAGTTGTAGTGCTTTGTATTACTTAGTATTTACTGACTCTAGCTATATTATATAGGATGATTTTCCCTACTTATTATGTAATCAATGTATATAATCATAAAATGTTTCATTTTTGATCAATATAGTTATTCAATGTAGATAAAACTCCTCTCTCCTTTCTCTCTCCTCTCTCCTCTCTGTCTTCTCTCTCCTCTCTCTCAAGATGCCATATGAGTTCAAATTATGTGAAAAAAGTATCAAAACTTAAATGCCATACATTCAAAATCTAGATGCCATATGAGTTCAAATCAAGTAAAAAAATAATCAAAACTCAAATGCCACTTAAATGCCATTCAAACGCCACTCAAGTACCCCTCAAGTAAAATACAATATAAACTCGGCGAATTCATCCAACGTCGTAACCCATTGCCTCAACCCCAAGGCCAGAACCGCAAAAAAAACACTTGGTAGGGAGATCTGCTCATATATTACTACTTCTGTGCGCGAGTCACTAATGGGAGTCCTACTATTCTACATTAATTGGTGATGAAAAGCGCTAATTATTGCCGATTGGACACTTTATTGGACTAAATTCTCATTTGTTGCTAGCTGTGTTGTTGGGCATCTGTGATATATTGTAATAGATTTGCCTCTTCTATTAGCTACACAACGGATTCTCTACCTCTCTCTCTTCCACTCCTTTCTCTCTATCTCCAACGACGTTAGCAACTCACGAGTCCTCGACTCAAACGTAGTAGAAAGGTGTTTATCAGAATAGATGCTTTATTATTCACAAGTAAAAGGGTACTTAAACTTCAACAACTTTACAACAACTGCCTGCCCAAGGCACAGCAGCTCTATTTATAGAGAAAAAGGTACCACTTCGTTACCTTATTAGGCACCACAAATCATAATACAGAGTAAAGGCAATTGCCAATGGTCACATATAATACATAATCATAACAATAAATAGTCCAATCAGGTAGCAAGCACATGGTGTTTTGCCCTGGGCACTTATTGCCGCTCTTTTTGGTAGCTGGTAACCTTCCAGTCCTTATAAGGATAGACCATTTCCTATCCTGTGATTCTGGGAGAAGGAACGCTCCGATTTGGATTCTGATTGCTGCATCGCGTTCAGGAGACCTCAGGCTATCTGAATCAACATAGTTGGATCCCGGGTCGGGGTCGGGGTAGGTTCGGGGTAGGTTCGGGGTCAGTTCGGGATAGCTAATTTTACTATATATAGGGGGATAGGGTTTGGGGACAACTGATATCCATTTTTCAGGGGTTTCGGAGAATCTCCTGGGGGGTAAAGTTCTGGGGGGATAATAACTTATGACTAAGGTCACCAGGGGTGTAAGGGGGGGGGGTTTGGGGGGGGTTAACACTACCTATCACATAAATCTCCCACATACTCCGCTTCATTAGCGACAAAGTCTCTAATTAAAATACATATATAGACAAGAATAACTGAGGGGTGTGGGAGGATGGAAGAGTTGTCTCTTACTCGTTTTCTCTCTCATTTTTGGGCGGCGACTGGGGAGACAAAGATGGGTTGCCCGGGATGACCTTTTTCAGGGTGGTCCACCTATTCCGAGCCATGGTAGATTCGGAGTCATTCTCTGAGGTTTGGAGTGGCTTAGTGGGGTCTTTGATACATTGACTGTAGCTGCGCTGGGGAGGGGGTGTCAAGCTGGGGATCGTGTTGGTTGTTAGTAAGTGGTTGGGGGGTAGGGGAAGAGGGGGAAACTCGTCTAGGGTGAGTAAGGGGGGTGACGATTCATTAGGGGTTAGGGCCAGGGGATCGCAAGCAGTAGAAGGTTCCAAAACCCAGTTGTGGTGAGCAGTTAACTCATTATCTTGGCTGCTAGTAGCGACTTCTACTGGGGGGTTGATAGGCAACAGCACCTCTTCTTGGTTACTGGGGGGAGGTTGACACGCAACTAAGCCGGCCTCGAGGAGTAAATCATTATCCTCTGGCTCTAGTTGTAAGGAAAGTTTGTTGTTGCGGGCCGTCATTGTCTGTAGGTGGTGAACCAGCAGCTGCAGCAAGTAAGCGGGTTGCTCGGTAGTGGATTTAGATTGCAGAGGAGCTGCACTTTCTTGACTGTCTGACTCCACATCATCCCGTTCCACTTCTCGGGAGTGGTTACTCATGGCAGTGGGGACAGGAGGGGGTGTTTCAGGGGGGCTCTGTAGCCACGGGGTTTCGAACGTGGGTGTTAAGCTGTTCGGAGTAGGTAGAGCAGGTCTTGGCAATTCTTTTAAGTTGAGGCACGGGGGTGTGGGGTCCTCAGTCTTAGTGGTGAAGGCCGTTAATTCGGCTATCAGTCTCATCTTCTCTTGATATTGTTGTTCGAACAATTGCTCCTGCTCACTAGCTACTCGATGGCACCAGGGCTCTCCATAGCGTTGGGGTGGTCCCACGTTACGCCTAGGGCGACCAGTAGGTGCAGGGGCTATGACAGCGGGTGGGGTGACTGGTGGGGGGGCAACTCCCACATTCGGGGTCTGGCTCCTATTTCGGCCAGTTCTTGGCCGATTTGTACGAAACTCGCTGGGGGTGTTGAGGGGGGTCTCTGGTAAGGGTTGCTGTAGGCGAGGGGGTGTACGTTCTTCTAGTAGGGGAAGTGGGGGGGAAGGCAATGCTGGGAGAAAGCGTGGTGGGATCGGGAGCTCTAGGAGGGGTAGGGGAATGTCTTGAAGGGGAGGGGGGGGGCTTCTTCTCCTGCGGGGGGCTGCGCCACGCATGTTGGGACGGCGAGCTGGCTCCATGGCTGCTGGAGCTTGGCCGTAGGGCTCAAGGCAAGCTTTATAGGGTTTGAGGCGGCTACCATTTTGTACCGAACGTTGTCCATGTCGGTCGATTAAGTAGGTGTGGTTGCTGTAGGCCTCTTGGATGATATAAGGCCCAACGAACTTGGGTTGGAGTTTGGGGCTCTCTCCTTTCCTTCGCCTCTTGTTCTCTAGCCAGACTTCATCTCCTGGTCGGAATTAACGATGGCTCCTCTCCGTCGTCTCCCCTAGTCTGCTTTTGTTCCATTCTCAGTGCCTCATGGACATCCTCTAGTCTCTCTTGCAGGGCTCGGGCATATTCGTGCACTGGTACGCACTCTAGCAAAGGGGGGTGGTAGGTCAGTTGGTCAGGGAGGCGCAACTCTCTACCCATCATAAGGAAGTTGGGCGTTTCACCAGTAGTAGAGTGGGGGGTAGCGCGAAAAGCTCTCATGATTTGGGGGAGGACCAGGTCCCATTCTTCAGGGCGTCTCTTCAGGAGGAGAGAACGTAAGGCGTCTCCGAGGACTCTATTATTCCGCTCCACAACTCCATTGGCCTGAGGGTGATAGGGGGTAGTGCGGGTTTTGGCCACCCTCCAAATGGTACAGAGTTCCCGCATCAGGCTGGACTCAAATTGGGCTCCCTGATCGGTATGCATTTGTTCGGGTAAACCGAAATAGCTAAACACATGCTCGTCTAGGGCGGTGGCCACTACTGGGGCTGTAGCGTCTGGGAGGGGGGAGGGCGTCCTGCCAGCGGGTAAAATGATCCGTTAAGACCAAAATCCACTTGTTACCACGCTGGGTCTCAGGAAGGGGACCAACTAGATCTACCGCTAGTTTTTGCCAAGGCCGGCCAGCATACATGCGTTGTCGTGCAGGGTTGGGTCTGGTACCCCCATGTTTAGCACGCTGGCACGTCTCGCAGCTATTGACCGCTCGCCGTACATCGGCTGTCATGCCGGGCCAGTACCAGGTGAGATTCAACCTCTTGAGTGTTCGTTGAATACCTTGGTGGGCCATGACGTAGGTCTCCCACACGACTTTTCCACGCAGACTGGGGGGGCACACGGCGCACCAGTGAGACCGGGTTTGGCCGGCATGGTGTATCTCCAGTACACCATCCGGGCGGATTTGCATGGAATGTCTCCTCTTCTCCAATTGGCGCAACTCATTGCTGCCGAGCTCAAGCTGTTGGGGGTCTACGGGGGTATTATTTTGGATAGCTTCATACACGACAGCTACGGGGTGACGGCCGGTCTTTTGAGCTTCCATCAGATCTGTATCAGGGGGTGGTGGACGTGGACGGGCAATGGCAACTACCCGGGGGTCTGAGGGAGGGGAGGGAGTAGACAAGGGCTGGGCAAGGGGGGTAGGGGAGGGGTTTGGGAAGGTCTGTATCACCTCGTCTTTGGTGGGGCCACCATCTCTACTCTCAATGTGAGTACACTGTTTACAATCAGAGGGGCAACGCCTACTCAGTCCGTCTGCGTTCCAGTGCAAATGTCCACTGCGGTGTTCTATGGTGAACTTAAACTCTGAGAGGGCTTCCAGCCATCTGGCTACTTGGCTCGAAGGTTCCTTTCGCTTGCAGAGCCACATGAGGGAGGCATGGTCGGTACGGACTCTAAAGGTTTGTCCGTAGAGATAGGGCTTGAAGTGTTTCACCGCCTTAACTACGGCTAACAACTCCTTGCGAGTGACACAGTAGTTTCGCTCTGGGGGGCTCAGCGTTTTACTGTAGTACGCTATCACCCGTTCTTCATTGTTCTGGATCTGGGACAGGACGGCGCCGACACCGTCGTCACTGGCGTCGGTGTCTAGGATATAGGGACTGTTGGCATCGGGGTAGCCTAGAATGGGGGCGGAGACCAGTCCTGCTTTGAGCAACACAAACGCTTCTGCCTGAGGTTGGGCCCACTCCCAGGGGGTATCTTTACAAGTGAGTCTGGTCAGGGGCTTGGCTACGGTAGAGAACCGTGGGAGGTACTGGCGGTAATAACCTACAGTTCCTAGGAACGCTTGTAGTTCTTTAAGACAAGTAGGGGGGGGCCAATCACGTACTGCAGCAATCTTTTCTGGATCAGTGGAGACACCTCGCTCGCTAACAACGTGGCCTAGGTAGCGGACTTGAGATTGGAGCAGCTCACACTTGCTGGGCTTTAGTTTTAAACCAGCCGCTTGGAGACGCTGGAGCACTTCGGACAGTCGGTGGAGATGGGTGGGGAAATCGGGGCCTATGACGATGATGTCATCTAAGTACAGGAGGAGTGATTTCCAGTGAAGGCCGTGTAGCACCCTCTCCATGAGTCTCTGGAAAGTGGCGGGTGCGGAAGTTAATCCGAAGGGGAGGACTTTCCATTTATACAGGCCGGAACGGGTGGAGAAAGCGGATTTGTCGCTAGCATCCGCGTCCAGGGGGACCTGCCAGTATCCGCTCACTAGGTCTAGGGTGCTGAAATAGCGGCTACCCGACAAAGCGTCCAGGCTCTCATCTATACGGGGCAGGGGGTAGGCGTCTTGTTGGGTAACTGCATTCAACCGCCTATAGTCTATGCAAAACCTCCACGATCCGTCTTTCTTTTTGACGAGTACCATGGGAGAACTCCAGGCACCATTGCTGGGTTCGATCAACCCTCTCTCTAGCAGTTTGGACACCTGCTCCTCGGCTTCTCGCTCTTTGTGGGGTCCTAATCTGTGGGGGTGTTGTCTTATAGGCTGGGCTCCGGGCTTCAGGGGGATGCTATGTGCCACAAGGTCGGTACGACCCATGTCGTGATCTCCTCTACTGAACACCTCCTCGTAGGAGTGTAAGAGCTGGGCCAGTTGGAAAGCTTCACTGGGGGTGTGGCAGTTGTCCAGGGCTTGGGTATATAGTGCCTGCAAGTGCTCGGGGACGGGAGAGGGAAGGAAAGTGGGGGGAATAGAAGTAGGGGGTTTCTCCGTCAATGGCAACTCTATGTCACTGGCCTGTACACCTGTGTACCGGCCTATAGTCTTTCCCGCTTTCAAATGTAACGGCTGACTAGTGGGGTTAAGGCATCTAACGAGCAGGTGGTGTTTGGTATCAGGGGAGTTGAGACTGGCGGCGAGGGGCGGGGAGTCCGGGGTACCTTCTACTATACCGAGGGGGAGGTGTGAGGGGTTGGTAACTTTACAAAGTACCGTAGCCTCGGTATTCGGGGGGATGTGAGTGTCTCTTATGACTTGGACAGAGGTGGAGAGCATTCGTCCCTGTTGGTCAGTGCATGGAAGTTCTTGGCCATCTATTTCAATGACCGAACGATCAAATTTCATGTGACACTGGTGGGCAGTAAGAAAGGGCATGCCTAAGATGGTGTCCTCGTTAATCTGTCCGACTACGAATGTAGCATCCGTCTTTATGTCTCGCAGTCGAAGGGGCAGATGTAGGGTACCAAAGAAGGGAATATGGGATCCGTCCGCCAAAATGCCGTGGGTGTCGCTCTCTTGAAGGGCATCCCGGGTGGTAGGAGACAGCCGGTTAAACAGGTGCTGCGATAGCAGATTGGTGGTACATCCGGTATCAATGAGTATAGACACCGGCTTGCCTTCAATTCGACCGGGCAAGAAATAACTTGCCTTGTAGGGGCGTTCTGGCGGGGAGTAAAGAACGTCAGTGGGTCTGACGGCTGATGGTCGGGGGGTAGGGGGTTGTCTCTCCCGAGGGCGGGAGGGGCGTATTTGGGTTGGGGGAACAGGGGGGCTTTTGGGGTGAATCCCTCGGTTCAGAGATTGAGCTGGTTCAGACGGGTAATATAATTTGTGTCCATGACTAACGGGGTGTTGCTGACGAGACGGGCGGGGAAGGTCAGCACACAGGGGGGCCGGGGGTTGATATGCTTGGTTGTTATCCCAGACAGGCGGGGCAGACGGGTAGTAGTCTGTATCTTCCAGCTCTTGTAATGGCGCATACCTGTTGGCAGTAGGTAGCTGCCAGGGCTCTGGGGTTGGCACAGGATACCGTCTCTCTGGACGGGGAGGGGGGACCTGAGTCACAGGGTTATGTCGCTCTAGCCTTTCTATTGCCTTCCTATAATTCCGAGGGGCCCGGGGGCAGTTAGGAACCGGTCTCCCTACTGCGGGCGGCGCCCGTTTTTTGACGGTTGGTTAGGAAGGGGGGTAGGAGACGGCCAGGGTTTAGTAGGACAACTCCTCTGTAAGTGACCAATGGCGCCACACCCCCAACACTGAGGAGGGGTAGGTGTGACGGGGGGGTAGGAGGGGTGGGGGATGGCCAGTGGGGGGGGTTGGTTGCTGCTTCAGTTTCTGGAGTTCTTCCGACTGGAGCTTGATGGCGTCGGTGAGCAACTGCATGTTTTGCATCAGAACAGCAAGGATGTCTGGGGACGGGGTAGCTGTCTGGTGGACTTGACTGAGCAGGGGGTTGGCTGGGGTTCTGTCACTGGGTGGTTCTAACATGTCGTCTTCCTCCTCCACTACTCTGACTCGGGACGGTTTGTCTTCAAATCCTGTCTTGATTTGGAGAAATTCACTGCCTGCTCTGACTGCTTCCTCAACAGTGTGGGGTTGCACGGCTAATAAATGTCGTTGAAGGTACGCATTGCCTATTGTGCTAGCAAAGGTTTCCAGTACCATTCGGTCAACTCTTCGGGGGGGGGGCAGGTCATCATAAGCAACACGGACCAGTTTTTCAACCTCATTAGCGTGTTGTTGCAACGACGTCTTGGGGGAACGACGCAGTGTAATCAACTGAGCTTGTGCCTCTTTGGGGGTAAGTCCAAACCGTGCACGTAGGGCAGCAAAGATACCTTCTACATGGGGAGGGCGGCCACACTCAAGGGCGTCGTCTCTCAGTGCCTCTCGTAGGTGTAGTAGGGCAGTAGCTTGGCCCCAATCATTTGCATCGGCTATTTCAGTGAATCGAGTGATAAAATATTCCACATCGGCCGTGCCATCGTATTTGGGGGGTTTGAAGGGGGTTGGGTTGTGTCTTTGGGGGGGTTGTACCAATCTTTGTAGGGCATCTGTCAACTCATCCAAGGCTACCGTTGGTTGAACTACAACGGGATTTCGGCCAGCGCTTCTTGCTCTCTGAGTGGCCATTGTTGATTGGCGAGTTATGGGGTATAAAATGATTGCTTGTAACAGAAATCAGTATTCCGTGGATCCCGAATCGGGGTAGCTTCGGGGTTGGGTGGATCCCGAATCGGGGTAGCTTCGGGGTAGAGGGGGAATGGCAGTATACAGGGTCAAGGTAACTTCGGGGTTGGGTGGATCCCGAATCGGGGTAGCTTCGGGGTAAGGGGGAAGGGGAGTGATACAGGGTTTGGTATAACTTCGGGGTAGGGGGAAGGGGAGTGATACAGGGTTTGGTATAACTTCGGGGTAGGGGGAAGGGGAGTGACACAGGGTTTGGTATAACTTCGGGGTAGGGGGAAGGGGAGTGACACAGGGTTTGGTATAACTTCGGGGTAGGGGGAAGGGGAGTGATACAGGGTTTGGTATAACTTCGGGGTAGGGGGAAGGGGAGTGACACAGGGTTTGGTATAACTTCGGGGTAGGGGGAAGGGGAGCGATACAGGGTCTGTATAACTTCGGGGTGATGGGAAGATGGCGGTAAGCAGGGTGAACAGGCTTGGTGTAGTTCCTAGCTATTTCTTCTGCTTTATTTTCTTTCTTCTTTCTCTCTCTTATTCTATCTATATCTTCTTACTTCTTACCTTCTCTCTATCCGTTGTGTCCTTGTTCTTCAGAAATCCCACTGCTGCCACCAATGTAATAGATTTGCCTCTTCTATTAGCTACACAACGGATTCTCTACCTCTCTCTCTTCCACTCCTTTCTCTCTATCTCCAACGACGTTAGCAACTCACGAGTCCTCGACTCAAACGTAGTAGAAAGGTGTTTATCAGAATAGATGCTTTATTATTCACAAGTAAAAGGGTACTTAAACTTCAACAACTTTACAACAACTGCCTGCCCAAGGCACAGCAGCTCTATTTATAGAGAAAAAGGTACCACTTCGTTACCTTATTAGGCACCACAAATCATAATACAGAGTACAAGGCAATTGCCAATGGTCACATATAATACATAATCATAACAATAAATAGTCCAATCAGGTAGCAAGCACATGGTGTTTTGCCCTGGGCACTTATTGCCGCTCTTTTTGGTAGCTGGTAACCTTCCAGTCCTTATAAGGATAGACCATTTCCTATCCTGTGATTCTGGGAGAAGGAACGCTCCGATTTGGATTCTGATTGCTGCATCGCGTTCAGGAGACCTCAGGCTATCTGAATCAACATGGTTGGATCCCGGGTCGGGGTCGGGGTAGGTTCGGGGTAGGTTCGGGGTCAGTTCGGGATAGCTAATTTTACTATATATAGGGGGATAGGGTTTGGGGACAACTGATATCCATTTTTCAGGGGTTTCGGAGAATCTCCTGGGGGGTAAAGTTCTGGGGGGATAATAACTTATGACTAAGGTCACCAGGGGTGTAAGGGGGGGGGGGGGTTTGGGGGGGGGTTAACACTACCTATCACATAAATCTCCCACATAATTGGCTCGCTTCACTTTTTTGGATAAAAAGGTGAAGATACCCCTCCAACGCAAGTAACTTGGATTGTTCATGTTATCATTACCAGTTTATGTAGAAAAGTCCAATTGTATTCTGATCATTGTGAATATCTAATCAATTTTCCATTGCCAATTATACTAAATTAATAGGTTGTGCGAACTGCTTAAACACCGTAAGAGATCATATTTATTTGTTATGGTTTGTTGCTAGAATAAAATTTAAGGTTCAATAGCATACATCACAATGTTTGAAATTTTCATGATAACTATTTAGTAGAGTAACTACTTGTACGAGCTACAAGTCTCAATGAAAGTCTATAAGTCAGAGACCAGAAACCACCGTCCAGTAGATAATTGACAAATCAAACTTAGTAAATGATAAAGGTGTCTTCTCTGTAATCTAACGGCAGAGCGCTAAGGAAAGGTAGAGTAAGGGTCTTTCGAGTAGTTGTCTCCGCTATTGATAGCTGATCAGTAGTATATCGGTAGGAATTACCACATTGTAATATAGTTCGCTTCATCTCTCACTTGTCATCCACTTGGCTATTGTTTCACTTCCTAAAAACGTGACAATTTATAACAGAACAAAAACTTACAACAGTCTGATTTGGTAAACAGTAATAGCCAGTAGAGAGTAAAATTTTGTCCTTAAGATCAATAAGCGACTATTAGGAAGTGACTAAATGGCAGAAGGTGGCAAAAAGACGAAGATGGTATAGGTAAGTTAACAAATCGATTTCTAGAAGGTTTCTGGTATGTTCACGTATTTTATTTATTCTATTTCTGATCATTTGAAGTAGACAACGACATAATTCAACTCAGAAGAATGAAGAGGTTGCACTTCACAAATATGTGCTCATCGCTACGATCTGGGAGAAATTTGAAATAACTCAATTCATATACTATGTTGCACTTTAATTGTGACAAATGAAAATCACATCATGATCACATAGCATGATTTGTCAACTCACGACAAAAAATTCAATTAGTAACAAACAAAAAATGCGCACATGGGGAAAGAATATTTTATACATTACAAGCTGTATTTATCAGCCATCTCATGATGTCAAAGTCATTTCAGAAAATAGTAGCTACAATAAAAGGTAATAATAGAGTGATAAGACTTGTGCTTAAATGAACGTAAAAGTTCTCCTTATATCAATCAAATGAAAGTTTGTTAATTCTTGCTAAAATGAAAACTATAATAAAGTTTCTGTTATTGTTGTCATTTATATTAATCATTTGGAATAATGCCAAAAAATAATTATACAGAAACAACAATGGCAGTTTTATGGTGGAAATTTGTGTTTTAGCAACCACTAAGTATCATCTAACTTATAAAATGCAAGTTTTTGAGTTTCTTGAAAATGCTAGATTCAATTGTCTTGTCGAATAGGTCATTTGTGATTCTAGGAGTAGTTATGACAAAATGTTCCTAACATACTTCAACGATCAACGTTTGCTTTAGTGCAAATAATGTTAATATGTCTTTGATGATATTCTAGATTGCACACTAAAGCTATATTAAAAACTTGTATGCGCAATGATCCTTAGTTTTGTTCATTTTTGTGGAAATCCAGTAAAGTATTCTGGTATTGACCTTCCACTCAGTAATGATTTAAATCCTATTGTGAAGGAACTCACCGTGCCTTTTCGGAACAACTACTAGAGAGGAAATAGCTGGTTGCAGTAGCAGACAACTATAAGCTTATCTCGCAACTAGCAACGCATCAACGCAGGGTAACAGCTATGAAGGGCTGTACCAGGATGAGTAGAATCAACACATACTGGCTGCATGTGTATGGATATGCACCATATTCTGTCGTGTGCGGCAGAACATATAAGTTAACATGGAACCTGCTATACTAAATAAAAAAATAGTTCAATTTATCAATCATTTTATTGAAATACAACAAGTGGTCACACAAATAAAATCAGTGTGCTAACTTTACCACAGCTCTGCCTCTCTGGGCTTACATCAGCATGCTTATATAAAAATATATGCAAATGAAGTGGTTGAAAATACAAGCATATGATTGGACGCAAAAATCAGCCCATACTGGTGTAGTGGATTTTGGGGGCGACAAAATCCCTAGCTGTGTGCGGTAGCTTGCTGCCACCAGTTGTTAGATTAACCTGTTACAACAACAGGGTCGGTGAGTTACCGAATGTATACCAGACAGAGTGTTGCCACTCTGCAACCAAATGCGAGCCCTCGGCTCAAACACATATCTCAAAGTAGTTGAGCATACATGACTTTATTCAACCAGAATAAAAAGAGTTAGTAAACAATTTCAATTCCCATTTTACAACTGACTGTTATGGCAAGAGTTCTGCATTTTATAGGCAGGGCAAAAGAACAATCATCCAATTACCATGCAATGTCACAAAATACTGTAATAGATTTGTGTCCTCTATTAGCTAACACAACGGATTCTCCACTCCTCTCCTTCCACTCGCTTCTATCTCAATCTCCAACGACGCTAACAACTCACAGAGTCCTCGACTCAAACGTACTAGAAGTGTTTTCTCAATGCGTATACTTTATTATATTACAAGTGAAAGGGGTGCTTACTCTATAACAACTGCCTGCCCAAGGCACAGCAGCTCTATTTATAGAGTAAAATGTACAGCTTCATTACCTTATAGGGCACAAACGAATGATAATACATGATACAAGGAAATTGCCAATGATAATACACAATGCAACACATAATAATAAAGCAGTCCAATCACGTAGAAAGCACATGGTGCTTTGCTCTGGGCACTTGTTGCCGCTCTTTTCTGTAGCTGGTAATCTTCCAGTCCTTACTAGGGCATGCTTGTACTTGGCCTGCTCTCCTGGGCTTCGTAGTTGTCCGATTTGAATCCTGATTGGGGCATTAGGTAGCTTAGATCCCAGGCTACCTCTTCCACCCAGTTTCTATCCCGGCCCGGGGTAGCTGAGCCGAGGTAGACCCAGGGTAGGTTCGGGATAGCTAAATTTGATGTATACAGGGGGATAGCGACCCGAGGTAGCCGGTATCCCTTTTTCATGGGGTTCGGCGTAACCCCGGGGGAGGTAGGGCTCTGGCGGGGTAGTAACTCATTATTAAGGGCACCAGGGGTGTACAGAGGGGGTGTTGGGGGGTTGCCACCATTTACTCATCATGCAAATCTCCCACATACTCCGCTTCATTAGCGACGGAGTCTCTAATTTAAATATATATATATAGATAGGCATGACTGATTGGTGTGGGAGGATGGAGGAGTTGTCTCTTACTCAATTTCTCTCTCATTTTTGGGCGGTGACTGGGGAGACAAGGATGGGTTGCCAGGGATGACCTTTTTCAGGGTGGTCCACCTATTCCGAGCCATGATAGATTCGGAGTCACTCTCCGAAGTTTGGAGTGGCTTGGGGGGGGTCTTTGATACATTCACTACGTTTCCATATGGCTCATAGCTCCGAAATTTGGAGTTATGCCTCATGTGGAAACAGCCGCTTGCGCAATGAATTCCCCAGTTTTGGTTGCGGAAACTGTTTTCGAAAGCAGCCACTATGCGGCATAGCGAAACAGTTAAATGCGCATTGTGAAGGGAGTAAACCACGCTGTATCCGGTATGCAAAAAAACGTAAACAAACTGTTGTTTCTTCTCACCGATTGACCTTTTGCAAGCAATAAAAGTTGCACTGTCTTCTTATTAATTAGTTAGTTAGTTAGGTGCAATGCCATGTCAGTTTATTGATCATGAAATCTTTAATTTTCTCAGTAAAATTTAGGAACAAAACCTACAACGTAGAATCGATGGAAAAACACAAACAAAGTAACATTGAAATATTTATCAGGGGCATTGCTCAGTCCATGGGGTCAGATAAAACTGATGAGCAATGATAAAACTGACGGTCGAAATGAAAAGGCTTGAAAGCAAAATATCTTGAAGAGAGGAAGATATGTAGCATCTTTGGTTATTTGTTGGCAGTTTTTAATAAATGACAATAATATTATATATATGTTGTTGATAAATATTATCAGAGATGGTACAAGAAGTAGTTTCATTTATTATTTACTATTTTATTATATATTATTATTAATTATAAAAATAATTATTATTATGTTCAATTATTATTAATAATATATTGTTATTATATGCAGCAGATGAGCTGCAATTTCTGATTAGTATTCATTCTGGTGACTAGCAGTGATCTAACAAAATGTCTCTATCCACACTACACGTGTTTCCTGCTGCATGGAAAAACCAGTAGTTTGGGACTTTCCACATACATTGCGCATCACTCACGGCGCCCATAGGAACAGTTTTGCCTTGCTATCTCTCGTGGCGCAACTCCAAATTTCGGAGCTATGAGCCATATGGAAACGTAGTGATTGGCTGTAGCTATGCTGGGGGTGGGGTGTCAAGCTGGGGGTAGTATTGGCTGTTAGTAAGTGGGTGGAGAGTAGGGGAAGAGGGAAAACTCATCTAGGGTGAGTAAGGGGGGTGACGATTCTTTAGGGGTTAGGGCCAGGGGATCGCAAGCAGTAGAAGGTTCCAAAACCCAGTCGTTGTGAGCAGTTAACTCATCATCTTGGCTGCTAGTAGCGACTTCTACTGGGAGGTTGGTAGGCAACAGCACCTCTTTGGTTGATATCTCCAACAGTTCCTCCTCATGGTTACTGGGGGGAGGTTGACACTCAACTAAGCCGGCCTCGAGGAGTAAATCATTATCCTCTGGCTCTAGTGGTAAGGAAAGTTTGTCGTTGCGGGTCGTCATTGTCTGTAGGTGGTTAATCAGGAGCTGCAGCAAGTAAGCGGGTTGCTCGGTAGTGGATTTAGATTGCAGAGGAGCTGCACTTTCTTGACTGTCTGACTCCACATCATCCCGCTCTACTTCTTGGGAGGCGTTACTCATGGCAGTGGGGCAAGGGGGGGGTGTTTCAGGGGGGCTCTGTAGCCATAGGGTTTTGAACGAGGGTGTTAAGATGTTCGGAGTAGGTAGAGCAGGTCTTGGCAATTCTTTTAAGTTGAGGCACGGGGGTGTGGGGTCCTCAGTCCCAGTGGTGAAGGCTGTTAATTCGGCTATCAGTCTCATCTTCTCCTGATATTGTTGTTTGAACAATTGCTCCTGCTCACTAGCTACTTGATGTCACCAGGGCTCTCCATAGCGTTGGGGTGGTCCCACATTACGCCTAGGGCAGCCAGTAGGGGCAGGGGCTATGACAGGGGGTGGGGTGACTGGTGGGGGGGCAACTCCCACATTCGGGGTCTGGCTTTTATTTTGGCCAGTTCTTAGCAGATTTGCACGAAGCTGGCTGGTGGTGTCGAGTGGGGTCTCTTGTAAGGGTTGCTGTAGGCGAGGCGGTGTACGTTCTTCTAATAGGGGAAATGGGGGGATGGCAATGCTGGGAGAAAGCGTGGTGGGATCGGGAGCTCCAGGAGGGGTAGGGGAATGTCTTGAAGGGGAGGGGGGCTTCTTCTCCTGCGGAGGGCAGCGCCAGGCATGTTGGGACGGCGAACTGGTTCCATGGCTGCTGGAGCTTGGCCGTAGGGCTCAAGCCAAGCTTTGTATGGTTTGAGGCGGCTAACATTTTGCACCGAACGTTTTCCATGTTGGTCAATTAGGTAGGTATGGTTGCTGTAGGCCTCTTTGATGATATAGGGCCCAACAAACTTGGGTTGGAGCTTGGGGCTCTCTCCTTTTCTTCGCCTCTTGTTCTCTAGCCAGACCTCATCTCCTGGTCGGAATAACAACGGCTCTTCTCCGTCGTCTCCTCTAGTCTGCTTCTGTTCCATTCTCAGTGCCTCGTGGACATCCTCTAGTCTCTCTTGCAGGGCTCGGGCATATTCGTGAACTGGTACGCACTCTAGCAGAGGGGGGTGTTAGGTCAGCTGATCAGGGAGACGCAACTCTCTACCCATCATAAGGAAGTTGGGCGTTTCACCAGTAGTAGAGTGGGGGGTAGCGCGAATAGCTCTCATGATTTGGGGAAGGACCAAATCCCATTCCTCAGGGCATCTGTTCAGGAGGAGAGAACGTAGGGCGTCTCCGAGAACTCTATTATTCCGCTCCACAACTCCATTGGCCTGAGGGTGGTAGGGGATAGTGCTGGTTTTGGCCACCCTCCAAATGGTGCATAGTTCTCTCATCAGGCTGGACTCAAATTGGGCACTTCGATCGGTATGCATTTGCTCAGGTAAACCGAAATAGCTAAATACACGCTTGTCTAGGGCGGTGGCCACTACTGGGGCTGTAGCGTCTGGGAGGGGGAGGGCGTCCTGCCAGCGGGTAAAATGATCCGTCAAGACCAAAATCCACTTGTTACCACGCTGGGTCTCAGGAAGGGGACCAAATTGATCTACCGCTAGTTTTTGCCAAGGCCGGCCGGCATACATGCGTTGTTGTGCAGGGTTGGGTTTGGTACCTCCATGTTTAGCACACTGGCACGTCTCGCAGCTGTTGACCGCTCGCCGTACATCGGCTGTTATACCCGGACAGTACCAGGTGAGATTCAACCTCTTGAGGGTTCATTGAATACCTTGGTGGGCCATGACGTGGGTCTCCCACATGACTTTACCGCATAAACTGGGGGACACACGGCGCACCAGTGCGACCGGGTTTGGCCGGCATGGTTTATCTCCAGTACACCATCCGCGCGCAGTTGCATAGAATGTCTCCTCTTCTCCAATTGGCGCAACTCATTGCTGCCAAGCTCAAGCTGTTGGGGGTCTACGGGGGTGTTACTTTGGATGGCTTCATACATGACAGCTACGGGGTGACGGCCGGTCTTTTGAGCTTCCATCAGATCTGTATCAGGGGGTGGTGGATGTGGACGGGCAACGGCAACTACCCGGGGGTCTGAGGGAGTGGATGGGGTAGACAAGGGCTGGACAAGGGGGGTAGGGGAGGGGTTTGGGAAGGTCTGTATCACCTCGTCTTTGGTGGGGCCACCATCTCTACTCTCAATGTGGGTACACTGTTTGCAATCAGAGGGGCAACGCCTGCTCAGTCCGTCTGCGTTCCCGTGCAAATGTCCACTACGGTGTTCTATGGTGAACTGAAACTCTGAGAGGGCTTCCAGCCATCTGGCTACTCGGCTTGAAGGTTCCTTCCTCTTGCAGAGCCACATGAGGAGGCATGGTCGGTACGGACTCTAAAGGGTGGTCCGTAGAGATAGGGCTTAAAGTGTTTCACCGCCTTAACTACGGCTAACAACTCCTTGCGAGTGACACAGTAGTTTCGCTCTGGCAGGCTCAGCGTTTCACTGTAGTACGCTTTCACCCATTCTTCATTATTCTGGATCTGGGGCAGGACGGTTCCGACACCGTCGTCACTGGCGTCGGTGTCTAGGGTATAGGGACTGTTGGCATCGGGATACCCTAGAATGGGGGCGGAAACCAGTCCTGCATTTAGCAGCACAAATGCTTCTACCTGAGGTTGGGCCCACTCCCAGGGGGTATCTTTGCAAGTGAGTCTGATCAGGGGCTTGGCTACGGTAGAGAACCGTGGGAGGTACTGGCGGTAGTAACCGGCAGTTCCTAGGAACGCTTGTAGTTCTTTAAGACAAGTCAGGGGGGGCCAATCACGTACTGCAGCGATCTTTTCTGGATCATTGGAGACACCTCGTTCGCGGACAACCTGGCCTAGGTAGCGAACTTGGGATTGAATCAGCTCACACTTGCTGGGCTTTAGTTTCAAATCAGCTGCTTGGAGACGCTGGAGCACTTCGGACAGTTGGTGGAGATGGGTGGGGAAATCGGGGCCTATGACTATGATGTCATCTAAGTAAAGGAGAAGTGACTTCCAGTGGGGGCCGTGGAGCACCCTCTCCATAAGTCTCTGGAAAGTGGTGGGTGCGGAAGTTAATCCGAAGGGAAGGGCTTTCCATTTATATAGGCCGGAACAAGTGGAGAAAGCAGATTTGTCGCTGGCATCCGCATCCAGGGGAACCTGCCAGTACCCGCTCACCAGGTCTAGGGTGCTGAAGTAGCGGCTACCCGAAAAGGCGTCCAGGCTCTCATCTATCCAGGGCAGGGGGTAGGTATCTTGTTGTGTTACTGCATTTAACCACCGATAGTCTATGCAAAATCTCCACGAGCCGTTTTTCTTTTTTACTAGTACCACGGGAGAACTCCAGGCACCAGTGCTGGGTTCGATCAGCCCTCTCTCTAACAGTTTGGACACCTGCTCCTCGGCTTCTCGCTCTTTGTGGGGTCCTAATCTATGGGGGTGATGTCTAATTGGCTGGGCTCCGTGCTTCAGGGGGATGCTATGTGCCACGACGTCGGTACGACCCATGTCGTGATCTCCTTTACTGAACACCTCCTCGTAGGAGTGTAAAAGCTGGGCCAATTGGAAAGCTTCACTGGGGGTGTGGCAGTTGTTCAAGGCTTTGGTGTATAGTGCATGCAAGTGCTCGGGGACAGGGGAGGGAAGGAAAGTGGGGGGATGGAGGTAGGGGGGTTCTCCATCAATGGCAACTCTACGTCACTGGCCTGTACACCTTTATACTGGCCTATAGTCTTTCCTGCCTTCAAATTTAACGGCTGACTAGTGGGGTTAAGGCATTTAATGAGCAGGTGGTGTTTGGTATCAGGGGAGTTGAGACTGGCGGCGAGGGGCGGGGAGTCTGGGGTACCTTCTACTATACCGAGGGGGAGGTGTGAGGGGTTGGTTACTTTACAGAGTACCGTCGCCTCGGTATTCGGGGGAATGTGAGTGTCTCTTATGACTTGGACAGAGGTGGAGAGCATTCGTCCCTGTTGGTCAGTGCATGGAAGTTCTTGGCCATCTATTTCAATGACTGAACGATCAAATTTCATGTGACACTGGTGGGCAGTAAGAAAGGGCATGCCTAAGATGGGGTCTTCGTTAATCTGTCCGACTACGAACGTAGCATCCGTCTTTATGTCTCGCAGTCGAAGGGGCAGGTGTAGGGTACCAAAGAAGGGGATATGGGATCCGTCCGCCAAAATGCCGTGGGTGTCACTCTCTTGAAGGGCATCCCGGGTGGTAGGAGACAGCCGGTTGAACAGGTGCTGTGATAGCAAATTGGTGGCACATCCGGTATCAATGAGTATAGACACCGGCTTGCCTTCAATTCGACCGGGCAAGAAATAACTTGCCTTGTATGGGCGTTCTGGCGGGGAGTAAACAATGTCAGTGGGTCTGACGGCTGATGGTCGGGGGGTAGGGGGTTGTTTCTCCCGAGGGCGGGAGGGGCGTATTTGGGTTGGGGGAGTAGGGGGCTTTTGGGGTGAATCCCTCGGCTCAGAGATTGAGCTGGTTCAGAGGGGTAGTATAATTTGTGTCAATGACTAACTGGGTGCTGCTGACGAGACAGGCGGGTAAGGTCAGCACCACAGGGGGGCAGGCGGGTGATATGGTTGGTTGTTACCCCAGACAGGCTGGGCAGACGGGTAGTAGTCTGTATCTTCCAGCTCTTGTAATGGCGCATACCAATTGGCAGTGGGTAGCTGCCAGGGTTCTGGGGTTGGCACAGGATACCGTCTCTCTGGACGGGGAGGGGGAATCTGAGTCACAGGGTTATGTCGCTCTAGTCTTTCTATTGCCTTCCTGTAATTCCAAGGAGCCCGGGGGCAGTTATGAACCGGTCTCCCTACTGCGGGCGGCACCCGTATTTTGACGGTTGGTTAGGAAGGGGGTAGGAGACGGCAAGGGTTTGACAGGACAACTCCTCTGTAAGAGACCAATGGGGCCACACCCCCAACACTGAGGGGGCGGGAAGGTGTGATGGGGGGGGGGGGTAGGAGGAGTGGGGATGGCCAGTGGGGTTTGGTTGCTGTTTCAGTCTCTGGAGTTCTTCTGACTGGAGCTTGATGGCGTCGGTGAGCAACTGCATGTTTTTCATCAGAACAGCAAGGGTGTCTGGGGACGGGGTAGCTGTCTGGTGAACTTGACTGCGTGGGGGGTTGGCTGAAGTTCTGCCACTGAGCGGTTCTAACATGTCGTCTTCTTCCTCCACTACTCTGATTCGGGAAGGTTTGTCCTCAAATCCCGTCTTGATTTGGAGAAATTCACTGCCTGCTCTTACTGCTTCCTTGACAGTGTGGAGTTGCACGGCCAGTAAATGTCATTGAAGGTATGCATTGCCTATTGTGCTAGCGAAGGTTTCCAGTACCATGCGGTCAACTCTTCGAGGAAGCAGGTCATCATAAGCAACACGGACCAGTTTTTCAACTTCATTAGCGTGTTGTTGCAACGAAGTTTTGGGGGAACGACACAGTGTAATCAGCTGGGCTTGTGCCTCTTTGGGGGTAAGTCCAAACCGTGCACGTAGGGCAGCAAGGATACCTTCTACATGGGGAAGGCGGCCACACTCAAGGGCGTCGTCTCTCAGTGCCTCTCGTAAGTGTAGTAGGGCAGTAGCTTGGCCCCAATCATTTGCGTCAGCTACTTCAGTAAACCGAGTGATAAAATATTCAACGTCGGCCGTGCCATCGTATTTGGGGGGTTTGAAGGGGGTTGGGGTGTGTCTCTGGATAGGTTGTACCAATCTTTGTAAGGCGTCCGTCAACTCATGTAAGGCTACTGTTGGTTGAACCACAATGGGATTTCGGCCAGCGCTTCTTGCTCTCTGGGTTGCCATTTTTGTTTATTGGCGAGCTAGGGGGTATATAATAATTGTTTTGTACAGAAAATCAGTATCCCGGGTATCCCGGGTCAGGATAACTCCTGGGAAGTGAAGGGGGTAGTGTAGTAAGTGACACTGGCACAGTACAGCTTCGGGGTAAGAGGGGGTAGAGGTATACAAGGTAGACAAGGTATACCGGCACTGTATATCTTCGGGATAAGGGAGAATGGCATTATACAGGGTATACAGGGTATCCCGGGTCAGGGTAGGTTCGGGGTAAGGAGGATGGAGGTATAAAAGGTAGACAGGGTATACTGGGTCGGAATAACTTCGGGGTAAGGGGGGATGGAGGTATACGGGATAGACAGGGTATACCGGCACTGTATAGCTTCGGGGTAAGGGGGAATGGCAGTATACAGGGTATACAAGGTCAAGGTAACTTCGGGGTGAGGGGAAAATGGCGGTAAGCAGGGTGAACAGGCTTGGGGTAGTTCCTAGCTCTTGTTTCTACTTTATTTTCTTGCAATCTTCTTATCTTCTCACCTTATTTTCTTTCTTCTTTCTCTCTCTATCTTCTCAATCTATATCTTCTTACTTCTTACCTCCTTTCTCTCTCTCTGTCCGTTGTGTCCTTGTTCTTCAGATATCCCACCGCTGTCACCAATGTAATAGATTTGTGTCCTCTATTAGCTAACACAACGGATTCTCTACTCCTCTCCTTCCACTTGCTTCTATCTCAGTCTCCAACAACGTTAACAACTCACAGAGTCCTCGACTCAAACGCACTAGAAGTGTTTTCTCAATGGGTATACTTTATTATATTACAAGTAAAAGGGGTGCTTACTCTATAACAACTGCCTGCCCAAGGCACAGCAGCTCTATTTATAGAGTAACAGGTACAGCTTCATTACCTTATAAGGCACAAACGAATGATAATACATGATACAAGGAAATTGCCAATGATAATACACTATACAACACATAATTATAAAGCAGTCCAATCATGTAGAGAGCACATGGTGCTTTGCTCTGGGCACTTGTTGCCGCTCTTTTCTGTAGCTGGTGATCTTCCAGTCCTTATTAGGGCATGCTTGTACTTGGCCTGCTCTCCTGGGCTTCGTAGTTGTCCGATTTGAATCCTGATTGGGGCATTAGGTAGCTTAGATCCCAGGCTACCTCTTCCACTTACTTTCTATCCCGGCCCGGGGTGGCTGACCCGAGGTAGACCCGGGGTAGGTTTGGGATAGCTCAATTTGATGTATACAGGGGGATAGCGACCCGAGGTAGCCGGTATCCCTTTTTCAGGGTATTCGGAGTAACCCCGGGGGAGGTAGGGCTCTGGCGGGGTAGTAACTTGTTATTAAGGGCACCAAGGGTGTACAGAGGGGGGTTGGGGGGTTGCCACCATTTACTTATCATGCAAATCTCCCACAATACACCAATGATACAACATATATAAGTAGATAACAAATAGGAATACAAGTAAGGGCTTAAAGGGAATAGGTGCCCTATGGTAATGGGCGGAGTCATAATGACTGTATCCAATCACATCCAGTCTCTGGGTACTCAGTCTTCTCAGCTCTTGATCCAGCTTCTTCGGTGAGGGGTAAGGGCGGCTACTTCCATTAGATGGTGCTTAGGTTCTCCCAGGCTACTTTCGGGATCTCAGGCTCTGCTGACTCACTTCCTACCAGCCCATTGAGGTCGGAATGGGTGCATAGAGGGTCGGTATCGGTGGTATGCAGGGTCAGTGTAGGTGTACCCAGGGTCGGAATAGTAATAGTTATAATTGCTGTCCATTTAGTAATAACTACTAGGTATCCTGGCTGTCCAATGGCTATCGTAGTGAAGCCAGGATGTAGTGATGGTTGTGCGCAGAGGATGTGTACACTAAAACCCACCACACACCTCCCTCCATTAAAAACATTCTCTTGTTTCTAATAAACTATAGCAAACAAGAGAAAAGTAAGGGGTGAACAACTCCCGTGTTCAGATTAATATATTTTTTCTGCAAACTTTTTGTTGCAGATAAAAAAGTATAATAAAATGCTGCGGAGTCTGTGTCTGCATGGTAATACACAAATGATTAATAATGCTATATACAATGTTTTGTTCCTTCAAAACAAATCTCCACGTAGGTGATTAGCCTGCGTTGTGAGCCTAGTCATTTCCTGCGTGACGGCTCGTGCTTCTGTTTTGGCGAGGGTAATGTCTTCCTCGGTCAGCTGCTGGCTCACGATGATACGTCGCAGCTCTTGCAATGTTTGTTGTAGGGTGGCCGCATGTTGTTTTACGGTCTCTGCCAGGCAGTTGTTATGTTGTGGAAACCGCATTGATGGCCTAGGTACTGTCTGTACAGTAGGCTCGCTATTTGGACTCTGTCTCTCAAGAGTGGGTGGTGTGGGGCTGGCACCCTGTTGTATAAGCTTCGGTATCTTATACTGCCGGACTGCCGGTAATGAGTCGGCTGCTTTGGTTACTGCCACCTTGCTCACCTGGCGCTCTGGAGAGCATCTCCGTTTAGCCGGTGGTGGTATTGGGTGATGACCACTTTGAGTAGGCTGGCATCTCCTGAACTTTGCGGGGTTCGCCCACCGCACAAACTGGCAGAATCGGCTGTAACTCGCCCTGTCTACCGTGTTTATAATTCCAGTCTTTTGATGGTGTACCGGATCTCCTGGTGCATCGAATTTTGCTTGGTGCGAATACACCGCATCATGACTTGCACTTCCAAAGTGGCAACGGCAATAATGCCTTATGTAATGTTGTCCCAAATGTATGCGCAACAGCCGCGCATTCTTGGCTTGGAAGTGGCATTTGGGGCAGACAGCGTTGCATGCCTCTTGCATCAAGGTGTCTATCCTAACTTCCGTGGCTACCGTTACCCACCGTGGCATACGCCACAGGGTGGGGTTTCGCTGCCCATCAGGTGTCCACGAAGTAGTTGGCTTGTCCTCCACCGTGAGCTGCTCTTCCTCTCCCAGCTCTCCTTCTTCCAACGGTGTTGGAGGGGTGGTTCTCACCAGCCTTACCATCAACTTCCGCTTTTCAGCAGCTGCAACAATAACATCCTTACAGGAAACAGTACAAGCGTTGTGCACTGGCAGTGTTGTGTGGCAGGGGGAAGTTGGGGGGCTGGATTGTAGCACCTTTACAGGTCTTTTTATCACAGGGGGTGTCTGAACACCGTCCTAAGGGACAGTAGAATGGGCAACGCCTTCTAGCGAACACCGACGTCGTTGGTCTATGTTCGGGGGTTCTTGCTCTCTCACAAGACTTCTTCCACACCCCTGGGTGGGGGTGGAAGGCACAGACTTTGCAGGAGCCTGCTCCACACTCTCTGTGTGGGGTGTGCTTACTATTCGAGCAGTGGCACCGTTCTTCCTACTCTGAGGGGGCCGCGAAGGGTGGCTATCGCCTTCGCCCCATTTCTACAACTTTTTGCCTGTTGCAGGGTGACACTGGGCCGGTATTTGAGGCAGGGTATTCTTGGCAGCTGCAGCAGGGGTGCATCCTGTAGCATCTCTCAATAGATCAGCCGTGGGTACTGCCAGCAGAGCTTCCTCCTCTAATCCTGTGAAGGGCTGGTACTTCGCCAGTCCTGCTTCCAACAAAACGTTTTCGTTGTCTTCACTTAGGTCCAAGCAAGCAGCCATCTTATTGGTAAAATGTGGCTGTTCAAGTATTGATCTGCACTGATCACTGTCATTAGAAAGAATGAGCGTTTCTCCTCTGCTGCATGGTCTCTCATAACTGTGACTCATCGTGCATGTACTTTTATGCAGTGGAGCTGTAGTGGGGTATTTGGGGCAATCTTTGCCGCCGGCTGTGGGCTGTCCAGCTGTCCGTACAGCAGCAGCGGGTAGGTGGGTGGCAAGTGTGTCTGTGGGGGCTTCATAGACACCAATGACGGTTGTTCTGGCGTGTACGGTTTGGCATCTACAACTACTGAAACATTTTTCCCACACATTCCATGTCTTGCATCGTAGATCCTGGCTACACTCCTTCCGGGCAACCGCCTTGAACTGGATATTGCACTGCTTGCAATTTTTGCTGTATGGGAGGGCTTTCTCTCTCGCTCCTGGCTGTTAAGCGTACACTTTGCTACAAAGAGTGTAGCCAACAGGGGCGTAGTGACATCTTTCACTGTTACCTCCATACCTTTCTCAGTTTTAGCCACATTTGGCTGAAACTTTCTGGAGAGGCATATCTTCCCTCTCTCCAGAGTATGGGCTGGTCTTATGGCAGCCATGTCGGCCCAGCTAGGTTTGGTAGGGGGAAACTCATCCCTGCCAAGGGAGAACAACGCTGCGCTGTACCTCAAATCCCCTTTCTTTGCTGGATCTGCGTTCAGCAGCCTGTCACTATCCTTCTGTGGTTGTCTGTCATCTTTCAACAGAATATTTGGGTGAGCAGGTTTGATGGTCCGCTGTTTTCTGGGGCAAGTTCCCAGCATGTGTCCACTTTTGCCACAGCTCAAGCATGGTGGCATGGGTGTGGTCTCTAGGTAAGGTGTAGCAGTTGGCGAGCTGTCCATCTTTCCAGACAAGCAATGCTCTCTTGGTATGGGCGTTTCAGGTGGTTACTGGCAACCTCTGTTGCCTGCATCTCAAGAGGTTTATTTGCAGGGACGTAGTCCACCTGCTGACCTCGTTTAGGGGCTGTACGGCTGGCCTTATTGCAGCTAGATGCCGTCGGCTCTACTGCGGCCGGTAACCATTTCCCTTTCTCGACGGTTGGCTAACCTTATTCTGCCAAGGTCTCTGCGTACAGTGCCTCTGTACATGTTTGTCTTCCTTTAGTGACTTTATTTCTTGCGTCAAAGCCTGCAAGGTTTCCATCACTAGCTGAAGTGGATCTTGTCCAGTGCTGGGCGGCACACTGACTTGTTGCACCGGTGAGTTAGGGGAGCCGGAGTGGATAGCAATGGAGGAACACCGCCTCTATACTCATCATCATCATCCGTTTCATCTCCTATAGTGCGCACGTGCGTGGGGGGCTCTTCATGGGCTGTCTTAATCTGCAGGTACTCATTACCTGCCCTTACAGTGTCTGCCAGGTCTGTCGGCTGAATAGCCAAGAGATGGCGCTGCAAGTATGCATTCCCTATCGTAGAAATGAACGTGCCAAGAATCATGCGTTGCACTGCTCTCTGAGGGAGGTCTTCGTACGCCAGTCGAATCAACCGCTCTACCTCATTAGCGTGTTCCTGTAGGGAGGTCTTAAATGACCTTCGAAGACTAGTCAACCTCGACATAGCTTCTCTAGGGGTCACTCCAAAGCGTGCTCTCAACGCTGTGAAGATCCCTTGTATCTGTGGGGGCTTTCCACACTCTAACGCACTGCCTCTCAACGACTCCCGCAAGTGCAACATAGCAGTCTGCTCTTACGAGTCAATAGCCTCGGCCACCTCAATGAAGCGTGCGATGAAGTACTCCACATCTCCTTCGCCTTCGTACTTGGGTGCCTTGAATCTTGAGCGAGCGTCGACATTAGTTGTTCGCATGGCAGCTTGCAAAGCTTCCGCCAAACGATCCATGGCTGTGGTTTCAGGGTTAACAGCAGGGGCTCTGCCTGCACTACGCGCTCTGTTGGCTGCCATTGCTACGTACTGGCTGCTGTGCCGGTATAGGTGCTAGACAGGGCCGGTATAGACTGTGCAGGGTCGGTATAGACGGCTGCAGGGTCGGGCTGTCCAGTAGTTGTTCATCAACATTCACAAGAATGTCCGTGTAGCTTCGCAAGATGGAGTGTAGACTCTACGTCGATTGCTGTAACAAACTGTTGCAGGCAGAGGGTAGTCGACGCCTTGGTGCAAGTCTGTGTTGCTCAAAAATACTGTCTGTGTGGCTGTGCAAAATGTAGTGAAACTCAACGTTGATTGCTATGATAAACTGCAAGTCTGTTTGCTCAAAAATACTGTGTGATACGTCAATTGCTGGGAATACTGCTGCAGTCGGAGGGTAGTCGACAACTTTCGCAGGAATGTTCTTTTTCGTCCTGTACTGTTAATACAGGAGCGGGAAACTGACTCTGTTTAGTGCAGAGCCAGGGTAACGTAGCTGAGTAGGGTGTGCAACGGATCCCACCGCTGCCACTAATGTAATTGATTTTGGGGGCGACAAAATCCCTAGCTGTGTGCGGTAGCTTGCTGCCACCAGTTGTTAGATTAACCTGTTACAACAACAGGGTCGGTGAGTTACCGAATGTATACCAGACAGAGTGTTGCCACTTTGCAACCAAATGCGAGCCCTCGGCTCAAACACATATCTCAGAGTAGTTGAGCATACATGACTTTATTCAACCAGAATAAAGCGAGTTAGTAAACAATTTCAATTCCCACTTTACAACTGACTGTTATGGCAAGAGTTCTGCCTTTTATAGGCAGGCGAAAAGAACAGTCATACAATTACCATGCAATGTCACAAAATACACCAATGATACAACATATATAAATAGATAACAAATAGGAATACAAATAAGGGCTTAAAGAGAATAGGCGCCCTATGGTAATGGGCGGAGTCATAATGTCTGTATCCAATCACGTCCAGTCTCTGGGTACTCAGTCCTCTCAGCTCTTGATCCAGCTTCTTCGGTGAGGGGTAAGGGCGGCTACTTCCATTAGATGGTGCTTAGGTTCTCCCAGGCTACTTTCGGGATCTCAGGCTCTTCTGACTTGCTTCCTGCCGGCCCAGTAAGGTCGGTATGGGTGGTATGCAGGGTCGGCATAGTAATAGTTATAATTGCTGTCCATTTAGTAATAACTACTAGGTATCCTGGCTGTCCAATGGCTATCGTAGTGAAGCCAGGATGTAGTGATAGTTGTGCGCAGAGGATGTGTACTCTAAAATCCACCACACTGGATACAAACTGATTGCAAAATTGAAGTAATAAGCTAGCGCATTGTAATATCAGTTAATTGCGTACAAGCGTGTTGGCTCATTGATATTTAGTCACACGCCTATATTAGTAAGCCGCTAGTAGTAGAGTTGGAATTCCCTTGGCTCAGCATCTTCTTCTGCAGCCCATATAGTTAGTAGAGCTTTCAACCAGACAGGCCCAGCATGTTGGGTAGGGCATTCCGCTGACTCACCTTGCTGGCAGTCAAAAGCACACTAGATCAGATCAGTGTTTACAGCGAGCAAATACTATTTGCAGGCTACTAGTACAGTTGCCATTCTATGTAAAATGTATCACATTACAAGGCTACAAGTTCACTACCAAAAACATGAAGTAGGTTGCACATCTTTTACTGTTAATGTTGGCAAAATGAACCAATGTTATGGTGACTTTATGTTTCTTTGGAGTGAAATTTTAACTTAAGAATGATTATAAGAAATTTTTTTTCCCAGTTTTGAACTTATTGCTTTGAAATTATTTTACAAATTTGATGCTACCAAGCAACAGAACTAATTTGTAGGCACCATTATCTTTGCTTATATCCACTTTCATGCAGTAAATAAGTTTTTGGGTTTATCAGTCATTTCCTATGGGTTTTGATAAATAATGATGTCCTGGTAGCATGGCTTAAAGAGATAAAAGAAGTGTGGTAGTGTTTTTGTCTAATTAGATTGAAACAGTAGAGGTAGCATCTCAAGAGTGAAAGACAACTTTCAAATGATTTGAGAATGGAGAGAGAGGGGGAATAGCGAAATGGTGGTGGTGAAGATATGGGTCGGAAATTACGGGAGAGTAAAGAAACGCACAAAGAGTGAAGGGGTTTGGACACAAGGCAAGTAGTGGGTGTTTACCCAAACCTATAACAATATGGAATTTTCCTTATACATAAATATTAGTGACCATAGCTATTCTACATAATATGGCAGCACTGTGAATACCCCTTGGAGTAAAATCTTTCATTGGATTGTCCTTGTTTAATGTTTAAAGACAGAGCAATGGAAACCAGATTTTAGCGAGTTTAAGCACATTTCAAATTAACATTGGGGAGAGGTCAATATTAAAGAGCGGAAATGTCTGCTTTATAAGGAGCGATAAAATTTGAACCAAGTTGAGCGAGGATGGACACTTGTATCATGTCATCCTCTTCATAGGCTCCAGATATAATAGCAAAAAAGTGTTTTACACTTTTTTCCCTCAGATGGAAACCAGGACAGGACAATACACTTGAAGATATTTGCAAGTTATGGCGATTGGGTTGGGAGGCAGTTCAGCTTCACTCGCTGGGTCTTCTTCGCAATTGACTTCAGTTATCTCAAATGTCAGTTCCCCCTTTTCACTGTTGGATTAAATCTCTGGCAACCCAAAGCATAAATTGACAGTTTATAACAATTTTAGATTCATCTTAATCTGTAGTTGTACTTTACATTCGTACATCTGTATGACGTTTTATAGCCAAAACAGACTTACCCTTTTCTTCTTTCGCTCTTGTTTCCGCTCCTGTCTTTCCTCAGCTTTTTTCTAAAGTGAGAGTTTCACTGAGGTGTCAGTGAGGATAGTTGTTGACTTCTTTTTTCTTCCAACTGCGGTTTTTGAGGTCCGGTTTAGGGTAGGGTCTAATTTTCTCAGGTGTAAGTGTTGGTAGTGGTGCAGTTGATTCATCACTGTACGAGCAGTTTGTATTTCTATTTTCTGATGGAGCAACAGTTTTTGGCAGCATTTCCTCAGGGTTTGGCCAATCTGTCAGAAATGCGCCAAGAAACTCGTCATCTCCAAAACTGTTGTGGTCAAATTGTGACATGCCTGATCGCTGAAGCCGGACATAATACTTGATATTTTCAATGATGACTCCTCTAAATGGTTAAATTTCATCTAATTGTACAAATTTACAAAAAAACAAACTATTTGGTAAAATATTCTTTCATTTCATTAAATTTTCCCTCTAAATGGTTAAATTTCATCTATTTGTACAAGTTTACAAAAAACAGGTTATTTGGTACAATATTCTTTCATTTCATTAAATTTTCATTAATTTTTTGCAAAAATAAATCATCCTGTAAATGGTTAAATTTTATCTGTTTGTATATCTTTACAAAAAACCAGGGTATTTGGTAAAATATTCTTTTATTCTATTCAATTTTCATTAATTCTTTCAATAATTGTAAACAATCTATCATACAAAATTAGTTTCTTGAGTGAGGGTTTTATCCCACATTCTTCTTTTGAATTTTTTTAAAAATTTACCATTTTTTCAAAACAATCATTTATATATACAATTTCCATTATTTTTTTTAAACAGAACAATCTCTATCTCTGAGAAGTTGGAGATATTGCGGCAGAAAACTTAGACATGATGATGAGAAAGCTATGGTTTTACCCATTCAAGAACAAACCGTTTTCGATGGCAATTTCAATTCTAAAAACTAAATCAATGTAATTTGTTTTTCAAAATGCAATCATCAGAAAACTTCTGTCATGATGATGAGGAGGCTATGGATTTACTCATTCAAGAACAATCCATTTTCGATGGCAACTTCAATTCTAAAAACTAAATCAATGTAACTTTTCATTCTTTGTCTCCCATGAAATTGTTCAAACGAATTAGAACTGAAGTATGTGGTATTACGTAATCATTGGTTTTTTTAAAAAAAAACATCAGAATCGACAAATTACTCCTCTAGATAGTTAAAATTTACAATATTTGAGAATTAATTGCAATAGAAACATTAAGTCTACTTGATAATAAAGAATTTGAGTGTTAAATTTGACTAATTGATTCAAAGATATTATATAAATCTTTTTGAAAATAAACATTTCAATGACACTCTTAAAACCATTTTACAGTAAATTTCACCGACAATATTTTAGAAATTTTTACTATATATTCACAAGAAAAATGTGGTATTTGGTAAAATATTCTTTTATTCCATTCAATTTTCATTAATTTTTTTGAGCGAGGGTTTTATCCTACAGCATCCTTTAAAATTTTTTCATGTTTCAAAACAGGGTTTTATTACATAGCTTTTTTTTGGTTTTTTTCAACTTTTTTAAAAAAATAATCATTAAAATATATATATAGCTTTTCTTTTTAACCTTTTCGAAACTAATCATTATTTTTTAAAAAAATCATTATAAATTACCGAGTTACTCCTCTAGGTGATTAAAATTTACACTATTTGTGAAATAATTGCAGCAACAACAGCAGGAGTGAAGTTGTCACCACCTGCCGACACTCTAATAAATTTACACTCAGCCAGGCGTAGCTCTATGCCCTTAGCCACCTTTGACGCCCGTGCACCCTTACCAACATATTAACAATACGATCCTTGTGCACTTAATATTCTCGGTCTGAACTATCTGTTTCCTGTTCCACCTTCATTTTTTAACAGTGGAGAGCCGACCTGATGATTGTGCCTAGAATTATTTTCTTTTTCCATCTTTTTTTCTAGCACATGAAACAACTTGTAGTCAGCCAATAGTTTTAACATTTTTTACTATTTTACCTTTTAGTATCTAGCTCCTCGATTTTTTCCTGTTGAGCACTGTTTTACTTGCTTCAGTCTTGACTGGTTTTTCCATCTCTCGGGCAACTAATATTAATAATTAATTATTTATTATTTATTTATTTGATTGTTTCTATTTAGTCTAAGCCCCCGTGCACATCTTGTGCCCCAGTCATACTTTTACTTATATATATATATATATATATATATATATATATATATATATATATATATATATATATATATATATATATATATATATATATATATATATATATATATACATATATATACATATATATACATATATATATATATATATATATATATATATATATATATATATATATATATATATATATATATATATATATATATATATATATATATATATATATATATATATATATATATATATATATATATATATATATATATATATATATATATATATATATATATATATATGTATGTATATATATATATATGTATATATATATATATATGTATATATATATATATATATATATATATATATATATATATATATATATATATATAAGATACTTTAACTAATAAATACACCCTTAGTCACTCATGCAAATGTTACCCATTTATTTTTAGAATGTTATGGATGATCTTTGTGAAGAGCTCTTTTGCACAGATCCATATCCAACAGTAAATAAAATGAAAAACCGCAAAACAACTCCTAAGAGAAAGAAAACTGCTCCAAAAAAGCGAGTAGTAAGGAAACGAAAAAAATAGTGAGAAAACAAACTACTTCCGTTGATAAGAAAACAATGAAGAATGGAGCTATAGCTCATTTAACAGTTGAATATCTCAACGAACGGAGAGCTAGGGAATTAGAAAAGTCTAAAGGTTCTCAAGTGATTGACTCACCAAAAGTTCCGGTTTGCAAAACATTTGAAGATCTTCCTATCCCGAGCATTATGCGAGTGTCTGGTGTGATACATCCATCAAGTAAGGAGAAGTGTAGATATTCTCAAGTCCGCTACCATGATCCTTCAGATATAAATGAACTCGAACACAAAATATTTTTCTGTCCAGTTGAAATAGCTAAAAACTTCAACTGTGATAATCACCCCCCTCCGTTTAACGTTGTATATTTGGGTAGAAAGGGAAAACTGAAAAAATAAAAGTGTTTTTTGGTATGACGTCAAATGTGTAAGCAGACATCCTCTAAGCAATAAGGAAGCTGAAGAAGAATCACTATACTTGAGTACATTGACTAAATTTCAGCTCAAAACGCTTCTTGAACATCAAGACCCTCAATAGTTTCCAACCTGGTGCTATTTTCCCTTACCGAGATGTTGTTCATAGATTCGTTCCTCATCGATTTAAAGGAGGACAGTCGAATGTAATTTGTATCCGTTATACCATTGAACAATGTGGAGAAACGCTGATGAAGACGCTTGCCATACCAGACAAATATGCTTCAGAAGCTAAACAACATGCTCAAGGTGTGATGATCTACAGAGGAAAAAACCCACGGAAAATTTAATACGGAATACGATCTTTCATTTTGCTCTTCATACAGACTCGGTCAAATTTATTGGAGGGAATATTGTGATCAAGCAAAGCACAACAAAGAGATATTAGAAATCGATGATGATGATGATGATGATGATGATGATGATGATGATGATGATGATGATGATGATGATGATGATGATGATGATGATCTTGAAGATTTTCCACGTGGAGATTTTGATGATTTTGCTGAAAAAAAGGATGAGACACATGATAAAACTCGGTGGGAGTTTTTCTTTTCTATTTAATAAATTTTAACCATTGTAAATAATACTTCAACTCAATTTAGATGTAGTTGTAGTTATTTTCACCCCAAATAATTTTTTGTTTTAGCAATGGATAGTCTCTAATTCAAAAAAACAAGTTGGACAATGTGACTTGGTGAGTTATTTCCCTTTTCTATATAATGTAAACTATCCAATGTAACTAAAGCTATAATTCAAATTCATGTAATTATTTTAAATTTCTGTTTAATCATTCTATACTAATACATAACTTTTTTTATTTTAGTCAATTACGAAATCAAAAGCACTTAGAACAGAAGTCTGCCTTCTTAAGATATAACATCAGTACATCAAAGACATCATTGTAAAGAAAACGACTATGTATTAATTGTTATTACTTAGTATTTACTGACTCTAGCTATATTATGTAATAAATGTGTATAATCATATATTGATTCATTTTAATCAATGTATTTATCCAATGTAGATATATCTTCTCTCTCCTCCCTCTCCTCTTTTCCTCTCTCTCAATATGTCATATGAGTTTGAATTACAAAAAATTATCCAAACTTAAATGCCATACATTCAAAATCTAGCTGCCATATGAGTTCAAATTGAGTAAAAAAATTATCCAAACTTAAATGCCATACATTCAAAATCTAGCTGCCATATGAGTTCAAATTGAGTAAAAAAATTATCAAAAACTTAAATGCCATACATTCAAAATCTGAATGCCATATAAGTTCAAATTACGTAAGAAAATAATCAAAACTCAAATGCCACCTCAATGCCACTCAAATGCCCCTCAAATGAAATACAATATTAACTTGGCGAATCAATTTAACAACCTAACCCATTGCATCACGCGAAGTCAAACCCACAAAAAAAACACTTGATAGGGAGATCTGCTCATATATTACTTCTAACAACCAAGCCCCCATCCAGCCAATAATCTTCTAGATTCTCTAGGTCAGTTTTTGAAGGCGCACCAATCTCTGCAAGTTTGAAGTCTCCATAGTAAAGCAAAATACTCTAGGCTCACTCCGATTTCATATGTCAAGCTAGAGAACCGTAATTTTGACCACGGGTGCAGATAAATTTGAGACCACCAAGATTTCCAAGAAGTAAACCTGCCGATGCTTTGGAAATTAAATGGTTACAATTTGAAATGGACAGGATGGTGAGCTGTCCAATGAAAAATAATTATTCCAACCACCCCTGTTCTCAGTGTAGCTAGGATAAAATTTTCATGTAGTTTTTCTTGTGTCAGATTTTTTAGTGAACATATCCATTGAGTTTTTTGATTATCTAGAACCACTAAATTTTGCTCAACTTTGCTTCTGATGCAGTGTGTCATGTAGCATGCCATCACTTGATTTTAGTGTTGGTTGATGAAGTAACCCGGTGGTTGGTTGTGGCTGCGTGCCACTGTTTGGGTCTAGTGAAATCAAACTTTGATCAAGCGGCTTGGATTCCGGTCAAGTGTGTGATTGAAGTCAAGTTGTATAAAAAAGCTAATTATCTGTTGTTCTGCCCAATTTATCAGCATTTCGTTGACCAAACCATGCATACCCTTAGGTGTACAAACAGTTGTTAATTCCAGAAAGAATGTTCTATGTCTGAAAAAATTGGTTCATATACCAAAATGTAGTAAGTAGCCCAGTTGCACCCCAGTTGTTTGCCTCAGCAATGTCTAAAAAATGTGTAATCAAGTATTTTACGCCTCTCTTGACTGTCAAACTTTAGAGGTCTAAAACTCTGTGAACAGCTAGGAAGAGGCAGAAGTCTGCAGCATTCCATGGAATGTTGGTGTAAGTTTGTTAAGGGCTGTGGTTTCTGCTCAACTTGTTGCATCCTATTAACGCTGCTAGCTTTCTGTGCAGCCATCGAAAGAAACGGCTCCCAGGAGACAAAATTGGTACTTTAAACCCAAAGGGGGGACGTTTTTGAGTTGAAGGGGGAGGGGGGGAGAAAGCCGCCAGAAAGACAGGGGTGACTCTCACTGTGACTGGGAGTTAACAGAGTCAAGCATCGTGTCAGAAACACTGGCCGTATTCATAGGAAAGTTAGAAACAGCTTCTGATTTCATCTACAGGAGATGGCAAGGAAAGGGGGGAAAATCCAACACAGGAGGGCTAACTCTGAGCTGGGGTGTCACAAGTTCATGGGGTAACAGGAATTCAAGGTGAGGGTGTCTGTACAACTATACCGAGTCAACGCAGTGATTAACGAGTAACACCCAATTATGTTAAGCACTGCAAGAGTTAATACAGTCCCTACAATCTAGTAGTGTCTGAACACACACTAAAATCCCACCTCTGCGACCAATGCAAAGGATTTTACCCTCACCTTTATTGAATAAATACTAGAGGAGAGACAGCTAAAGGCAGTCTGACACTATCACACAGTGTTACAATACACAGCCCGAAAATTACCAAGCTGCAGCAAGCTGGATATCACCAGTGGAAAGCACTACTGTAATCAGTGTCCACTTTGCTGTCAACTACAAAACACTACAGGGTAGCACCGAGTTTGGTAGAATGCTATATATTAAGAAAGACAACAGCCAGACTAATTATCACCAGGTTCAATTATTAATAAATATTGTAGGGGATTTTCATAGCACTCACATCTGCGCAAATACTTACCAACTGATTTGGTATCACTAGTATAGCCATTGGATGACCAGAATGTCAATAATAATGGGTATCTAAGATACCGACCCTGTATGAGTCAGTACCATCCCTGTATGAGTAAGTACCGACCCTATATGAGCCATAGCGGGTCAGCAGGAAATGAATCATCATAGACTGCGATATGGGAAGTAGCCTGGTAGCAGTAGAAGGTCACATCAAGGAAGTATCCACCAGTATATCTGGCGCAAGCCAAGGAACAGAGCCTAGAGAGACTGTTTACCAACAGCAGGAAGCGCAGATCCCTAGGATTGGCTAGATTGACTATGACTCCGCCTACCACTTCTGGGTGTCACATTCATTTAACCCTATATGCCATAACTTATTCGCTTGCTATTTATATCTGCCTGTTCATTTGTGCATTGTGTATTACTCCTGTGTTATTGGCTATTTACCTAAATCAATTCCTGTGATATGCCTATAAAAGGCAGAACTTTTACCATGATAATCAGTTTGTATTGGGAGTTGTACTTACTCGTATTCTTATGGAAGAACACAGGCATATTTACTTACAACCTGACAAGTATTTCTGCCCTAGCTTCGCTTATGTTAAAAAATGTGTATAGTATAAATGCAAACCAGGCAGTTGAAAATAAAAATATGTAAACATTAGTAAAGAAAGCATATATGCAACAAAGCGAAAATATCATGCCTTTTTAGCAGGCCTTAACCACCTCTTCTCAGCTCTATATGAGTTGCATTTGGCGCCAAACTCTTTACAAGAGGTTATATGATTTGTTTACCTCCTTACTTAGTATGCTTGTCAGTTTGTGAGTTTTAATAATGGCCAGGCAGGTTATGCCTTTTTTGGCAGATCTATTTTGGATTTCGCTTAGGCTGTTAGATTTTTGGACAGCCAGCAACAATAATTCTATTTAGCTTCAATCTTGCATCATCTGTTGAGCCTTTTGTTTATTGGTCTGAGTTATGTAAGACAGGAGGTACATATCATATTGATGGAAAGGGCTTGAGGTAGAGTCAACTATTATACAGTGGTGGGTATGTAATGAAGTGAGAATAGGAGGGGGAGTTGTATTAGATTTCAGGCTATTATATTTGCAGTAGGTGTGACTCAACTTTGCTCTCTGTTTAAGCATAGATACCACTTGTTAAATTGTTAATGCTACAGTTTTCTCTGTCAAATGTATAAAACTAAGTTAAAAATTCTTAGTCCAGAGTGAATTTTTATCAGGTGCCTTCACAGATATCTGATATTTTGCTAACATTTTTTATGTCAAAAAACAAGAACTTTGGTAATAAATTGGTTTTTTCGATTGAAAAAAGCATGGATGCCAGCGTACAATTAAACCCTAGGTTCATCCACTTAGACACAATGATGAGTTGATATGATGAGGTGATAAAAGTTGCTTGCAGTGTTTTAACTAAATGTAAGGCAATCGGAAACAACAGGCATATGCTTTTGTGTACAGCTTAGACCTACTACTCCGTTCAGCTACCCAAAAATAACTTTCTAAGCGGTTTACAGTTTGTAATGTCTTTATCCCACTGGTTTATGAATTTTTGATGCATCGTGTTTCTTTCAATTAAATAGGCAAATCTCACTAAGAAAACAGAGCTGTCAACATATTGTGGTAGATTTTGGTGAAGGTTCAAAATAAACTGGTTGTTTACTGTTCACTCCTCGAAACTTGTGAGCTAGAATTCCACCCACAGCCTTCGGTAGACTGCTGTACAGGTGAAAAGCTATACTGTGCTGGTGGCACAACATGCAGGGCCGGTATTGACCTCTTGACAACCCGGTATAGATATACTGAGCCGGCATAAGATGGCCGCCATTGTGGAGGATCCTCAAAGCTACCCAGGAACCCACTTTAGGACAAGAACTGGAAGTCCCCCCCTCAGATTACCAGACGGGAAGACCACGAGCTGGATATAGCCTGGGAGCCCTGCAGAATATATGATTGGAAAATAGAGACAGGACTCAGCCCTTTAGCCTCTTGGCACCAATTACCTTTAAATAATATTCCTTACCTTATTCGCTATTTAACTATATAACACTTTTTATTGGCTTGATTACTTCCAGTACCATTACTCTTGTATGTTATATGCAACTGATCTCCTGCCAGTTTACCTATAAAATGGCTCACTCCGCTTATGTTCGATGCATTTATTCACTCATGTTTTGCCAATCACCCTTGTGGATTGCCACCAGGGGACTTTGGTTGTTGAGGAATAAAGCCAATATTCAAACCCCACTAAGTGTAGTTTCTTTGAGTCATGGGCTCTGTGTGTGCCCATTGATCCGGCAGTGCTAAACCTAGTTATCACTGTCATTCATTACGGCGTCCCCTCTGGAGAGAAGTACAATACTTGAGACTAGTGGACTTTGTGGCAACAATATCGAAATCCATTGCAATATTAAGGTGATCAACAGAAATGCCATATCACATTATGTAAATTGGTTTTGATAGGGGCCTGTACGGAGCTGTCAGATGTTTTTTCTACCATTGTATCATATTGATAGGTTGACTTGTAAATAGGTTGTTTGATACGCGTTATTAATTATAATTGATACTGTTGCACAGACTTGTCAGATATTTATGTTAATTCTAAAATGAGGATTTGGTAAAATTTATTTTACTATGTTGGAAGTGCCCCTCTTGTTTTAGATCCCCATTGAAATATTCACAGTAGTTCCCAAAAGTTTTGTGAGATTATAGTCATCACTTGAGAAATCGACAATATCTGGATCTATAATCAAATTTGACAGTTTTTCATCATATTTTACTTGACTGCAGTTGTTTGCTATTCATCGGAGCTGAATACTGATAGGAAAACTACATTTCGATACATATTCCCATTGGAGCCGTTTTTCCTTTTGTAAATCAACACTTCCAGAGCACATATTTAGCGTGTCTGATATATTTGTTTGGTATGAGCAGCGTTCTCACCTCTCTCCCACGATTTTTCTCGAAGACGTACCAAATGCCAGGCACTATAGATTCTTCTAACTGGAATCATATTCGGATGAGTCTTTCTACAACCTCGATATAAGAGAAAGCTGTGCAATGAGCAAAACTTTTGAGGTAATCCATAATGTAGCTGGGATTGAGTTCATCCTTGGATAGCTGTCCCATTTTTGGAGCTCGAGCAGCAACTTCTGCCGGGTTTAACTTTTCCATGTTGATGCGTTTCATATTGTAGCAGCTAATATTTTTCTTTTTGAGAATAAGCAACTCACCCTAGTAAACAATAATGCAAGGTTACGGGTGCTCGGAGAGATTTAGACTTTTTAACTATTCTTATTGGGCAAACTTTTTTTCGATTCCCTCTCACATCCGTTTCATCATAGTAAGAGCCATTGAAGCAGTAACCAAATATGCTTGCGTTTTTATCAACGGCGACACTTTTATTTTAGTTGGGAAAATGAGACTTCTTAACCAATTGAAATATCCTATTTTTTTGAAAAGTCACTCATGCTTAGTTTAAACGGCCGTATATCAGCCGCATTACGCAGCCGTGTGTTCTCACTACGGCACCAAATTCGGCTGTATAAAGCAGTCACATCAGAGTCGAACTTTCAGCCGTAAGTTTGGCAGCGGTTGCCGTAACTCCGACATAGAAACGGCCAGCCGAATTTGTAGCCGTATCTTTAGGCGTGTTTAGAGCGAGATTTCACGAGACTGCAGAGCAAACAACAACGACCACATGACATGGCAGCCTGCAAGGTGAGAATTGTCTCTATTTCAAACAGTGTGAACACATTCCACCATGTATAGTAGCAGTTGTTCTTGTCATTCATCGATGACAGACAGCTGCCCAATCGAGAAAGTTATAAAAATCTGTCCATGATGTCAAATGGTCGTGGTAGGCTTGATAATAAGGGTAATAAATAATAAAAAAATAATAATAAATAATTAATTAATTAATTAATAAATGAATAATAAATTGATAAATAGCAATTTCAATAATAATTATAATGATAATCAATAATAATAATATTCAAAATAATAACAATTATGTATATTATTAGATAATAATATGATAAATCATTATTATTAAAATGATTTAATATAATAATAATTAATAATTATATTATTATTATTTAATTAATAAATATAATAATAATAATAAATAATAGTAATAATAATAATAATACACAGACAGATAATTTATTACCGTTATTTTTATTATAATAATATTGAAACTAATATTAAAAAAATGGTTGGATGATGGATGGACGTGCCACACCAATACATATATTTATTTATTATATTATTATTATATTTATAAAATAAGTATATATATATAAATAATATTGATATATATATTATAATAATAATAATAATAATAAAGATAACGATAAAATGATAGTAGTGGTGGTGATCGATAATGATGACTGAATCACTCAATTTTCTTCCAGTCAATTGAAGCTGAACTAGGCCATGATGATCATGATGAGGAAGATGCTGCCAACCAAAAGAGATCTCTTGATAATGAACATGAAGAAGATGATGATGATTGCCCCCAAATGAAAAGAAATAAAACAGGTTAGTCACTTCAGTTATCATACACATGAGCATCCATATTATGTGAGATATAATAATTAGTAGTATACGCAGCAGCATTTATTAAATGATGAAGCAGCTAGCCACAGGCAGTGCAGCTAAACTTTTCAACTTGAATTTCAGTGGATAAATTTGGTACCAACTTGTACAGCTATAAATATTAGTATGAATGACTTTTAAATGCCTAAATTTATATTTTAACAATAATAAAAACAAATTGCAAATTATAGCCCAAAAAAGCCTCAATTTCATTTGGCCCAAACTTAGGGTAGTATGTAATGGCACCTGCAATTACTGAATTATGTTTTTTCAGCTACATTGTTGCTTATTTTAAACCGCTCAAAATTATTAGTAGGATTTTTGAAATAAATTCTTATTAATTAGCAATACTAATCTGAATCAGAACAACAATCTGTCAGTGAGTTGATAAGCCATTGGTGTTTCATTTGTAATTGTAAAAACTTATTAAATTGCTCGGGTGAAATTTGAACATTTACGCCAATTTTGTGTAATCTCTATGACTAGTTATTAGTGGGTAGAGCACATTTCAGACCCGAAATTGTATTGGCTGTTTGGAGAACAAATTTCAGCTGCACTGGCTAAGCTATTTCGATTGATTTACTGGTAGCAATAAATTATTATTAACTGCAGTAGTTGTAAGCATGTATGCATATACATACCTGAACATATACAATAATAATAGTTGAATATGCGTGTCTTGCAGTGAAAAAAGCCAAAGCCTGCTGGCCGTCACCAGTTGTAGATGATTTTATTGACATCTTAGTAAATGATGACGACTTAGTGGAAAAGTTGTTGGTGAAGCCAAGTAACCGTTCCACCTCACACCAATACGCCAAGATTCAAGAAAAATTACGTGAAAGGTATGCTCAAGGGCTTATGACGAGCTTTGCCAGACACTTTTTGTGTAGAATTGTTCTTTCATCAAGCATCGTAAAACTATTGAGAAAACTCACTTGCGGCAACAAAAGTTCAATAGGTTTGTATAAGTCTATGGAGGTCTATGACAACGCTTTCGACGTAAAGGAACTATCTGCAGCCGAAGTTCCATTATGATATTATATAGTATATTCCAACAAGCCAAAATTTAGAAAATTCGCTTTATTGCTGTATATAACTTGTTGCATCGTCGGAAAAAAATGCATTTTGGTGAGTGCTGTGTGTGTCTATAGGAATCGCCGTACTTGTGAGAGGGCAACTCCAGATATTTTTTGAACATATTTCAACCTCTGAAAGTTTAAATTAAATAAAATCCTCTTCAAATTAGGCATCCTAGGCCCTTACAGATATCTTTATCCGAAATAGTCACGATTTCTACGTTTTCTCCATCAGTATTGACACTATATTGTAGATACCCAACAAAAGAATATTCAATTGAACAGCTCAGGGCTAAACTGAAACTTTGTGTAAAGACGGTGAATGCTGCAATCAAGACTGTGAAAACAGCAACTGGTACTCTTCTAAACCTATACCATCAATGCCTATTTTGTGGTAATTAATTAAATATTAGAATTTATATCAATATTTGTTTTTTTAGGTACTGCCGCGTTCTGTGTCGAGCATGGATACACAGAGTGGTTCGATAAATTACGTGAGATTCTCGTACAGAAAGCTTCAAACAACCCAGCAACTGTCGTTGAGCCAGGGATGCCTGATGCAGGAGAACCTATATCTGAGGAACCAATTGGTCCTATCCTGTCAAAACCTGCAACACCTGTACCAGGTAAATAAGGCTGGATTCATAGTGTAGTATCACTATGCAAAGTTGTGTTATCATGATCTGTCGTCATAACCTCCACAGTGAATGAAATTTAGCCTTTCCTTGTGGAGCAATTTGCGTAGAAAGTACAGCTATTTCTTCTACAGTCATTAGTTCACTATCAGGGACCACAGTTAATTATCTTGCAGGCAATAGGAAAGACAAAGGCAAAGAGAAAGATGGTGGGAAGGGTTCTCTGGAAGATTCCATATCCAAACTTGTGACTGAAATTTCTGGCTCATTCAAGTGTGTCCAAGAGTCAATGGCACAAATGTTGCAGCTGCAAATGATGCAAATGCAAACAGCAGCAATCCACAAGCAACATCCACAATGGACAAACCAGAACCAAGGTTTTCCTCCAGTTCAGCAACCATTCCATCCACTACAGCAAGCTGTACAACCATTTTCACCAATCACACCAGGACCAATAGCAACAAATGCCTCTTCAACAGCAACAGGTTTTCCTCCAGTTCAGCAGCCGTTCCATCCACTACAACAAACTGTACAACCATTTTCACCAAGACCAATAGCAACAAATGCCTCTTCAACAGCAACAGGTTTTCCTCCAGTTCAGCAGCCGTTCCATCCACTACAACAAACTGTACAACTATTTTCACCAAGATCAATAGCAACAAATGCCTCTTCAACAGCAACAGGTTTTCCTCCAGTTCAGCAACCGTTCCATCCACTACAACAAGCTGTACAACCAATCTCACCAAGCACACCAAGATCAATAACAACTACCGACTCTTCAACTCCAAATTATTCCTCCAACAACACCAAACAACTCCATGCTATTCAACCATCCCAACAGGAACAGGCTATACAGCCAGAACCGCAACAGCTCCAGTATACTGGTCTAGATTGAGCAGACAGACGCACACATACATAAACAGTTTATATCATATATATGCAATTTCATTTATCAAGTTGACAGTTTTTATTGATTTTCTTGTTGATGTTAAGTATGGCTTACTTAATAAAATAGACAATCAATAACAGCTCCTGATTATTGATAGCTTTAGATTTGTGAATTTAAACAAAATATAAAATTGCTGATGTCATCTAGTTTACTCAGGTGATTGATAATTGGACTACACTGGCTTATGTTTTGACCCAAACATACTGAGCACAAAAGTGAAAAAGAAAGGTATGCAACAGGGATAATTAGTAATTGCTACTGCACAAGTGGGACTAATGCATCGCGAATCCTTGATGCTAAACCATTGTTCTCTCTCGCAATATGTGGTTCAAGGTGCACTATGCCCTCTTTGTCAGGGCCACCGACTGGCAAACCATGGCGATCTGTGAGAAGATTGTGCAATGTTACAGCAGCAAGTACACTGTACTTCAGATTTTCTGGACTAGATTCACTTCCACGAAATAGCTCTCTGAAGCGCATCTTAAGATAGCCGAAGCTGTCTTCCACTACCACCCTACTACTGCTCAGCGCTTTATTGAACTTTCTCTGCTGGGCTGTCTTTTGCGACTGAGTGAACCTCTTCATTAAAAAGCTGCGAAAGGGGAAGGCATTGTCGCCTAGAATGAAACTTGGAATTTCCATCCCATTTATCATACTGATCTTTTGCCTGCTCATATTATGAAGGAGTGGCCATAGTGATGTGCTTTGAAGTAACGTACTATCATGGCAGTTGCCGGGCATACCGGAGGCAGCCCAGAGAAAACGACATTTTGCATCTACCAGAGCTAGTAGGATAATAGAATAAAAGCCTTTAAAATTGTAGTAGTCCTTGCGAGAATGTTCTCCTACAGGACACTGTAGGCGAATGTGGCAGCCATCTATTGCAGCCCATGCAAAGGGGAAGTCCATTTGACGCTGTAGCGTTTCCAGTTCATCTGCTGTTGATGGCAGCAAATCTGTCACATGTCGTTTAAACAACTTGTTGACAATTACTCTTATTGTCTCATTATGGATCTGCTGTGCTGTTGTCTCACCTAAAAATGATAGCACGATATTTATGATAAATATTAACCTTTATCATGATACCTAGCAGGCTTGGGACAAATGTATGCGTATCGTGAATCGTTATCACTACACCACTGCACCACTACACCACTGCATATATGGTCATAAATCAAATAATGCAAATAGTAATCAAAAACACTAAAAGTGGTAGTTGTCTTTTTTATTAGTAAAACAACTCCCAATGTTATGCAGTAAAACAGTAAAAATATTTATTTTATTTATTGCTCGGCTCAAAAGTAATGTAAGAATGAGCGACATAAAACGATCAAAAATTTTAATACCTCCATAAGTAATTTTTTCAAATTATTTATTTCCCCTTTTTGCTATAGAATATTTTTCATTTGCAAAAAATCAAACTAAAACATACTTCAAGAGTATACAGTGTAATCAACTATCGTTGGTGTAATGCTTTGTCGACATCCAATTTAGGCTAGTCGACGACCTGGTCAAAGTTGTTGACAAGCAATCCGACTTTGTTGCCATTAAGGTTGTCGACATTCTGCCATTCCAAAATCGGTCCAGTTACCTTTCACAAATGACTAGTCTATTTACAATGGTTTTCAAGTTGATAAATGATTAGTGCTTAATTTAAATGCTTGACATATGTAATCGTTTTTTTTCAAGATATGGAAGTTGAAAATACTTTGCTATGCTCTGGTGTGCAGTAGTGGGTAAACATGATCAGATGTAACTCCTAGCTCACTGATCGATTAAATTGCGCCAACAATATGTGTAATCTGTTTCCCGACAACAGATTGTGCAACACACAGAGAAGTGAGAGCCTTTAGCTTCCATCTTACCTTGAAAATCAGAAGTACGTATTAATGACAACAACGGTAATCTACAGCCACCTTACTTTTTTTTTAAATTAGAAAACTTGTCAGTTGGACTGGTGAATCGAGAACTAATAAATGCCTAATATTAGGCATTTTCGGATCAAGAACGTCCATGCCTCGAAAAAATTGGCATGGGAAAGTGCTCCCGAATGAAATTTTGACGTTTGTTCTTGGCATAATTTCTGTGAGTTGAACATTTTGGCATGAACGTTCACGATCCGAAAATGCCTATTGAGGCAACTGTCAGATTTGCACTGACTCAAGATTTCACCCGTCTAACTGCAAAATTATTTTTAAAAAGAAAGATCTAGCTGTTGAAGCAGTCCAAGTCACATTTAAGGAATGCCATCATATAACATACTACAGGTCTTTGCGAAATTATGATCATCACTAATCAGCCTAGTCTTTGCCATGATGCAAAAACCGGATTTTCTTTTGAGACTATAAATAAACGCTATGAAATGGTTTTTTTTTACCAGCGATGACGAGGTACGTTCCGATAGAAACAGCTCCTTGATATTGCGCTATCAAGTCACATCATTATCATTGGTAATTACTGAATACAAATAAACGTAACATTAGCAACAAAGACTAATAATTTAGAAGATGACTCTATACCACATAAATGTTGTCAAGATAAACAACCATACAGAGCATAAAATCACTTGTGCATTCCTTCATCCTTTCTTTTTAAAAAAATCAAAATGATATATTACTTTCTTTTCAATGTTAAAATTGAAATCAAATTAATCCTTTATTTTTCCAAAACCGAGTCCCAAGTTTGATACATAGATGTGGTGCTTCTTACCAATACCAAAACTTTCTCCTATTGAATAGAAGTACTCCCCACGTACAAGGCGAGCAAGTGTAACAGCCAGTCGTTTGTTAGGTGGGATGGTGTCGCCATCTATGTCTTTTTTTCTAATTTCACCCTCTATGTTTTCCAGAATATACGTAAAGGTCGCTTTACTCATCTGTAAAAAATTAAATGGTTTGTACATAGATGGAAAAATAACCAATAAATAGTACATGGGTATCAAGCCAACATCACACAAGATGAATGCAAAATACTTACTCTGAAGGCCTCAACAAATCGTTCCTCATCTCCATTCCATAGTTCTTCAAATCTTTTAGAATTGCGAACTGTTGGTAATAGAAAAAAATGTTTTTATCATACTTAAGCGCAAGAAATAATAAAAACAATTTGGTTGAAATACACAACAATGTTGTATGAAAGCTAGTTCCATTTCTGCTTCAGCCATTTCTACTACTACTAGGTACTACTACTACTACTACGATCGATGATCATAATAATAATGATATAGTAGTAATGATAATAAAAAATTGAGATTATAATAAATAATTTCAAATTATTATTATAATTATTATAATCTATATATTGGTTATCATCACTACTACTGTGACTACTGCTGCTACTACTACACTACCACTACTACTATTTACTACCACTACTTACTACCAGTACTGTACAGTAGTAGTACTAACTATTAAATTTACTACCACTGACTGAGTCTGTTCTGACTAGACTATTCTAAGTCTTACCGTTATTGTAAGCATTAGTACTAAACTAATACTGTAATTATACTACTATTCATTGATAATATATAATAATCATTATTATAATAATAATAATAATATATATATTTATTATTAAACTAAATTATTAAACTAACTAACTACTGTCAATCAACAATATTATCAAACTAAATAAATATTATTAAATTATTATTAATTAATAATAATTTATTATCAACAATTATTAATAATAGATTATTATAAAATAATAGTAATAATTTATTTAATAATTATTTAGTTAGTAGTAGAGTAGTTATAATAATTAATTAATTAATAATAATTAATTAATTGACTGAATGTTGTTGTATACATATATAATATATACTCACTGTGTCGTTTGAAACGACGGGTTCGTGGAATCCGTGCTCCAGCATTAACATGAATGATGTAGAGCAAGATGGTGAGCGCAATGAGTTGCGAGTAGAGTACACAGAGGGAGAAATATAACAGATAAGTCAAAAACGCAATGTTGAGCATGTTGAATTTAAAACTGATTCTGTACGCATGCGTTCACATAAAACACGACTCGGAAGCTTGATGGTTTAAACCAGGAGCGCTTTGCAGCCGAATCACAAAACCGACTATCCGATCTTCCTCAAATCCCGCTGATTAAATCGGTCGAGAGGTGCAGTCGGCTCACAGCCATATTGAAAACACGACTGCGTAATGCGGCTGAAACACGGCCGTTTAAACTAAGTATCAATTTTCACTCTTCGATGCACTTGGCAGCTTTGGAGCTTTATCCATATCTGTTTCCACTTGGTTATGCTACTGCTTTTCACAAATTTGGCTTACGAGTAGAATCAAGTTCAAAGAAGCTTTTTTTTGTTGGTTCTCTCTCAAGATCATTTCTTTTCTCAAGTGGTGTTTTGCTGTTTTGATTGTGACATTTCTTGGGTTACAACAACAACCAATTCAAAAGTAACATCCATGAGAGGCTGATAAATAAAAGCAAAAAAAAATAATGTTGGTATTCTAATGAACAACAAGACATAATTGTGTGGATGTTGAAAATTTAGAGCAATTCCAAAAAATATTTTTATAGTCTACGGAAGAATTATGTTTTAATGCAAGCTATGCAACAGCACGCAGTATCAAAAAACTATGCTCAATGATAAAACAGTAGAACCCAGTTTGCTCTCAGAGTAATCCTCAATATTTTTCAGCATGAAATGCTGTGTAGTCTTGAGTGCAATAAATTTTAAACTTTAAAAGAAACAGTGACGACTATATAACTACTCTTAATAATAAACAAATGAATTATAGTTGTCCCTCTGATAAAAAGAGTATTTATCAACGTCCAACGACTGTGCAGACTTCAGAGGGCAAGCTCAATGATTTTTAGAACGAATCCGTTTTTTACCATGAACTTCATAAATATACTTGATAACAGACAGATAAATAGAATGTAGTTTTCTCTCAGATAAATTTCTGCACATTTATCAGCGCTAAAAATTGTTTAGTCTTGAAGGCAAACTTCTTAGACTCTAGGAGAAATTGCCTTCTCCTGCACTACTAGTGGAGTTCTTCAATTAGTTTAAGAAAATTATTTCTTTGTTCTTACCCTAATGCAGAAAGTCATAGAAATAGCAGTAGACGTTGCTCCTCTCAGTCATTGTTGCTGAAGTGGATCCTTTCTCTCTAAAAAAGTGGGTCTTAATTAAGCAGCTAAAGTTACACTGATTAACCTATGCCTACAGTCAATTAGAATGCCTGTGCAAAAAATTTCCTTGTCGCGCAAAAATTCCTATGTAATATAGTCTAGTTTTTACACAAAGAAAACCTCTTTAATGTGGAAAAAATTGCTATGCAATATGGCATATTTCTGTGAGCAAGATTTTTCGTTGTGCAAAAATCCCTTTACAATAAAGTCTAGTTGTCCATAAAAGAATTCTTTGTTGCACGATAATCCTTATACAATGTCGTATAGTTTTTTCATGAAAAAATTGTTCTGTCACGCAAAAACCTCTATATAATAGTCATTTTTAAAAAAGAGTTCATGAGAGATGGGATATTGCACTGAACTCTAAATCCTACTAATTGTTGAGGTGAAAAAAAGAAACGAGTTTAGCTCAACAGATTTAAAGAACACAAGTAACGGGTTAAACAAAAACAGTTATCTATATGTCTTGAGTAGAGGAAAGTAATTTAAATAAATAGTTGCGGATTAGTAATGAAAGATAAAAAGATGTCTATGTATAGGCAAATAAAACGAGGGCTGACATGTTTCAGAACCTACTTGTGTGTAGAAAAAAAAAACATCACACTTCATATAAATCTTCATCTCCTTAACATTAGTAACTTCACACATACATATCTAACTGTATTATAACAAATATTGATTAATTTATATAGGTAAAACTTAGAATTTATAACAAATGTTATAAACATTTTGAGCAGTTGTCCATAGTGCTCCGCTCATGGAACAGCCAAACAACACCTTGCTCCTAGAGGTAATACAGGGTCGGTCAGACCCGCAGGGTGCAACGGGGAAGTTGCTCACAACTCCATAACTAATGAGCTCGTGAGTCAGACAAACTATGCAGAGTTTTAGTAATACACACATTTATTATCCACAAATCCATGCTCAGGAGAGGCAATCACCTAGAGAAGTTAACAGCTGTAGGAGTAGTACATAAGTAGCACAGAACAAAAAATAAACTGGCCTTTCATAGGCTGGTGGCCGAAAGTTGATTGTATCATCTTAAGTTATCCAAGGGACAGTACAGAAAGTAAAATGAGCCAATCAGCATAGCATACATAAAAAAATGCCTGCAATAGCGCACGAGATGAAACATGCAAGGTGCCTAGTGGCAAAGAATAATACTATAAATAAGGTTCTCAGTTTTTGGCAGCCTCAGGGCCATGACAGGTAAGCTGGAAAAGTATGTAGGTCCTGGATCTGTCCTTCTGAAGCAATTCAGGCTTTTTCTGGAACTCTTACTATGGTGGCCATCTTATTGCCAGCCTGATATGGCATCGCAGGGCCGGTAGGGGTTGCTCCTTGGTCGGTAAAGGACACTGCATTGCCGGTATGGAAATCTGTAGAGGCAGTATAGTATCTGTTTGGCTTGTATAGTATATGCAGAACCGGTAAAATTCTTTCTTCTTTTTCTGATACCATCACTTTCTATACCATCACTTAGGAAGGTCTGTCTGACAGAATACCCGGTCAGAGTCACCTCTAAAATAACATATGTGCACAGGGCATGTGTGCTGCTAAAATCCACCACATGTATCTCTCCATCAAAGAAATTAATTATTAATGCCTTTAATAACAAAACCAAACTCAGCATATATGAGGGGGCAATTCCACACCCAGATTACAGATATTTACTATATGTATATATAAGTACTGTGGTGGATTTTAGTGTACATACACTCTGCGCGCACGTTGTACCACATTCTGACGTCCCTATAATAGCCATTAGATAGTCAGAATAACTAGTAACTACCAAACCGAATGGACTACAACTATATCCATGTCCATACCGACCTATACCGACCCTGAATGCAGCTATACCGACCTCACTGGGCCTGCAAGGAAGTGAGTCAATGAAACCTGAGAATCCAAAAGTAGCTTGGGAGAAGCAGGGAGCCAGCTGCCAGAAATTTTTGCCCCTAACCCTTACGTAAGATGAAGGGCAGAACCTACAAAGACTAAGGACCTAGAGACTAACTGTGATTGATGCATGAGCTCTTAACTCCACCTACTACTACAGGGCGCCTATTCTCTTTAAGCCCTTTCAGATTACCTTATTTGTTATGTATTTATATAACCACGTTCATTGGTGCATATTGTAATGTTTTTCTGTGATTGGTTACTTACTTCCTGTGCATTGCCTATAAAAGGCAGAACTTTGCTTATATTTGTCAGTTGTAATTGGACTTTTACTAACTCGTTTATTCTGGAGGAATAAAAGCATATGTACCCAATAGCACTGAGTTATGCGTCTGAGCCGAGGGCTCGCTACTGGCTGTGAAGTATAAATACTCTGTCTTGTATTAATTTGGTACATCACCGACCCTATTGTTGTAACAGGTAAAACTGACAACTGTTGGCAGCATGCTACCAACCTCAGCTAGTGATTTTCAGCCCCCAAAATCCACTATCGTACAACAGATTATATGCCATGTAATTATAATGAGAGTTTGTCAATTCTAGAACAAATCTACACGCAGGGTCTGGGCCTGCTGTTTTAATCTTGTTATTTTACGAGTGACTAGTGGAGCCTCAGTTTTGGCCATTTCTAAGTCATCAGCAGGTAGTTGCTGCAGGATAAGGAGTTGTTTCATCCAATTGAGGCTTCCATCTAGTGCCAGCACCTGAGTTTCGATCAACCTATCGAAACGATCACCTTCTAATAAGAAGTGTTGAGATGATCAAAGAACAGAGTGCCAACAGGGTGGGCTACTGACAACTGGGTCATCAGACCTTTCTGCTGGCTCAGTACTAGCAAGAGGTACAGTCCACTTCGAGATGCGGTAGGGTGCCAGTGGGCAAGCATGGATGGGAGTAGTGGTCAGCGACGGTCTCGTTGCAAGAGGCTTGGTTGGCGATATCTCTCTCTTTTTGCTGGCACTTCTTCTATCTTTTGGGTTGGAGAGTTGAGTGGGCTTGCACAACTTGAACACTGGAGGTTCCTCCCAGTGGAAAAATTGACAAAACCTACTGTAACTGTGTCGGTCTATTGCACATATTATACCAGTCTTTTGCTGGTGTATTGAGTTTCCCGGAGTGTTGAACTTGACTTGGTGGGAATATACAGATTCCCTGCTCTTACTAGCATACTTCCAATGGCAGTAATGTCGTATGTAGTGTTGTGCCTGGTGAACCCTCAGCTGTCGGAGGTTTCTGGCTATGCAGTCACCCTTCCAAGAAGCTCTGCCATCAATGGTTCTCAGGAGAGAAGTAGTTCTCTTCTCTGTCTCATCAGACACCCATCGGAACGCTCTCCATCTGTTGGGTTTACACTTACTCTCAGCCATCATCATTTACCATTGGGGTTACTTCTATCACTTCACCCTCTTCCAAGGGGGAATATTTATGATCCTCACCAGGCGCAACGTCAGCTTTGGTTTTACCCCCACACTTGACGTAGAATCTGCAACAATAGAATTGGAATCAATCACCTGTATTTTATCTGCTAATATTATGGAGTGACTAGGTGCTCCAGGAAGTACAGAAGTTCCTAAAATCTCCCTTCACCTCTTGGCACTATCCTCTGAAGCTTCTGATGCCGCAGAACTGTTAGAAGGGGGTTGCCAGTCTTCGACGCGTTTTCCCACTTTCCTGCAATTCTGTACAAGAGCTTTAACATCACTCTGAGTTTGAGTGTAGTGTTTCACAGTATGAGGCAATGAGGGAGAAGGGTCAGAGGTAGTGGGGCTTCTGCAAGGATGAGTAACAGCAAGGTGTCCTTAAAGGTCACATAAAGGGTGGTGATCTCCTTAAATACTGCTACTTGGCTCTCTCCGAGCTGTATGATCACCCCAGGCCAGCATAGAGTTTCCTCAAGTCGGCAGTTGAGACACCAGGGCCAATGGGCAACTGCCGGGGCTAAGAAGGAGTAATCTTTTCTAGCAAGGTCATTCGCTTTACTAGATACGCTGTTTACAGATATGTATAGAGGCGCAGCTAGCTTTGGAAGCAGCATACTACCATTTTTACCAATCAGACATGGTACTTGCCCCTGCACCTAGGCTGCAAGAGGTGAAACTGATGGAATGCTGCCGCTACGCAGAGCTGGTCGGTTTTTTCAAGCTCATGTTTAAAAATCCACTTGGTAAATGACCCATTATCCACCTCAGCCTCATTAATTGTAACCGAAGGGTGTCTGGATGCTGTCTCTACGGCTTGTTTTGCAGGAGACTTCAATAGTTCTCAGGTAGGCATGGATAAGAGATTGTCTTCAGATAGCTTCTTAGGTGGCTGGTACTCAGCTGAATTTGTTTCCCATAAAAGCTGGTGCTTGCTATCCTCGAGTTCTGAGTCGTTAACTGTATACCATACCGATTGCGAAGCGCTGAGATGCAGATGTATTACTGTGGCTGTCACTGTTAGAAATGAGTCGCATTTCTTTCGGACGAGTTTTCTCACACTTCTGACTCATCATGTATGTAGTCACAGGAAGTACAGGAGGTGATGCGGTACTAACGCCCTTTTTCTTTGGTCACTGCTTGCTGTTTACAGCGTAACTAAAAAGTTAAAGACAACTGGTAGAAGTGCTTCTTTCAGTCCTTCTGAATTCAACTTTGATACGCCTAGTGCGGTTTGTTCACAGGAGTTATGGCTGTTCTAGGTGATTTATCCTATCTCCCAACTACCGTATCTCGAGTATTCCCTTTTCTGGATGCTTGTGCATGCTTTTGCAGTGGTTGCTCACTGTGTAGCTTGGCTTTGGTTGGCTTAATGGCATTGCTCTCTCTCTCTATCTCTTTGGCTAGGTGAATTCCCTCTTGCTGACAGGGTCATAGCCAACAGGGGGGCAAGGGTAACTGATGAGACCCTTTCTTTCCTAGCGGCCAAGTTTTTTTCCAATCTAGACGAAACTGTTGGGAGGTATGTGAATTGAATCTTTCTTTCTCTTGGGTAAAGTTATGTGTCTTGTTTTGTTTACGGGAATGCTACAGATGATAATCTGTGTTGTCTGAGGGGTTAAGTCATGGTTTTTGGTACAAATTGACACTTTCCCAATTGCTTTGTCTGTACCAGTCTAGAACTGTCTTGTATTAGTCGCCCATGCTTATCTGTGGAAGTCTGTCTGACTGAATATCTCAATCAGAGTCATCTCCGAGATAACATATGTGTGCTTGTCATATGTGCTGCTAAAATCCACCACATACACATGAAGTGACTTAACCGAACAGCATTGCATGGCTGAAAATATTAACAAACACAACAGCAATAACAAATATTTAAAGGTAATGAGAGCCCAGGAACAAAGGGGTGGAGTTTATGGATAGATTATCTATTGGTATCCTGTCCTATCTCCTACTTTGTCTTTGTGTTTTTCTTAGCCTGATGTCCACCTTTCTTTGGATCTGTTGGTGGATAATTCCTGAAATTGACCTTCTGTGGCTCCACATCTTACTTTTCAATTCTAGGTTAAGGCAGCAATTTTGTGCTGGCCCAGTAGGTCAGCAGATTTGCCCTGTAAGAGTCAACACCAGTCAATACTGGCACTGTAAGGTACCCGATACTAATTTTTGTGCTTTTATGTTCAATTCTTGCATTGAAGATTGGTCTACTCCATAAAAAATAAGTTAAGAATGTGCTAAACAAAATGCAATTACCCTACGACGTTAATTGGAAGACATGTGGTGAACAAAGTTAGAGACAATCCGAACTATAAACACCAACCATTCATGATATTGATGTGACACATTAAATAAGTGCTAGACAGACGTGGAATGAGCCATGTTTATAATTTATCATATAACGTTGAGCAAACGCACGTGAGTGAAATGGGCATAACGTTATATAGAGATGCTAAGATGTTCGCACAAAGTTGGTAATTAAAATTTTGGAAGAGATTGGAAAGAGAACCTTGATCGACATGCAGGGAATACTAATGCAACATTCATCTAATTGCTACGATAGTAGAGTCTTGATAAATTCTAGAAACTATTTTGAAGTCACACCAGAATCCGAGGCTACAACATCATATGAAAAACGCAAATCAGCGATTGAATAATGGCTGACTGTCACATCAGTGGTCTTCGGGTCTTACTCAAATAGTTGTTGGTAGTGTAGTGCTAAATTTGGTCACTTCCTGTTGCACAATTACTTATATGGCTTTTTGCATAGCTTGTCTACAGCTTGTCTACTACCTGTCGCTGAAATTCTTTTGAATTACTAAAGCAAAACTACAAATTCACTTGATAGTAAAAAAAACTTGTCATTCACATTACATATTTTTGTCTTAGTAATTATGAAAGTTTAGTTCTGGTCCACATCTACAGCTGGAAAGTGATGTCAAAACTTGTGATTAAGGTTTTACAGTTTTTCTAGCAGCTGTGTGTTCTTCTGGAAACTGTAATGCAGCAATTTTATATGAAAAGTAAAGTCCAGGAGAAGAAAATTTCACGTAAAATAAAATTTCCGACCAATACCATATCATTCTACTGTTGAGACCTTCTACCTGTACTCAAAATCCCCTATCTCTGAATGAAATATCATACTTAAAAGTGCATTTTAAAGTTTTGAACATCTCATAAACAAAAGCAATATCAGAGTTGAAAAGTCTAACTTTTAAAACAAATGTCCAAATATTTCGATAGTAGTTCACAAATTATTTCTCACAAAACGTCAGCCTAGCATTTTCGGTATCGATGTTGTAACCAATAACAACAATAATTTTCAACTCTGTATTACAAAACGCTTTGCTTCAGAAAAATACAGCACATTTTAGAATAAAAAGAGCAAACTAATTGTTTTAAACCTGGATTGGGCGCGTGACTTGCACAGCACTAGTAAACAATTTGACCCATATTTACATCAATATTTGTAGAAAGTTTTGGATAAGGCAAAACTCCATACCGATACCCTACTATGCTGTAGCCTGCCATTGAAAACCTCTGCTGCTAGTCAAAATTCCATACCACTAGAAGTGTTATATTTTCTTAGTATCAAAGAAGTTTCAGCAATCATAACCAAGAAACTAAAACAAAATTAAACTAACGTATATTTCTTTTTCAATTCATTTAAAAAACAATAAATATACACAATAAGTATACATGCAATACATTATTGGCATCAATGTCTTCTTTTGACAATCAAATGTTTTTCATAAACTGACAGGAGTTGAAGAAAAGGAAAAGCAAAAGCAACAAACAACAAAAACTAGGTTGATGGAGAAACAGGTTTGTGAAAATGCTAATTCATTGATATTCCAAAGGTATCTAATTATGTTGGATTTCAAAATTGGCAAGGTATGTTCGTCTCTCAGATATTAATGCATTCAGTCAGATGTGGTAAATATCTGAGCTCATTTTGAGCTCTAGTTACTAATTAGTAGCTAGATGTACTCGTTTACCCATTGTTCACCATCTTATACCGCTTGAATGCCGTTCTAATTGCAGGTGGTCCATATGCATATTTCAATAAGCCTGACAATATGTTCGGTTTACTTTTTAAAAGAAAGAAGCATAACCTTGGTGCAACAGCTATTCTGCCATGCCATTGGTTTTCTGGTAACATTTTTGGAATGTTGCTTTCCCTCACTTGTGGACACCAAACATGAAAGACATTGTAGTTAATTTCTTTGAAGTACGCAACCTAAAGAATGAAGGAAAAAAAAATAAAAATAACATAAATGAACAAAAATGAAGGGGTGAACAGTTTATTGATATTGCAGCACAAGGCTGTCAAACAGACGAAAGTAATTATGAAATTTTAAATGAACAGGCTGCAACACCATGCAGCAAAATTGCCTTTTTCAACAATCAATGTTTTAAATGTAAAACAGTTGTCCTGATTTAAATATTTTAGGTTGTGTGCTAAATGTGAAAAGAGAAAGTATTTTGTATTATTCTTACTTCATCCCAAAAGTGCTGGTTTTGAACTTCTGGCTGGTTCCACCAAGTGGCATTTACTTTTTCATACAACATTTTTTCTCCCAAGTTTGCTTCTAGCGAAAACAGTGTATTTCTTGCACTCGCAGATAATGGCATACTCTTTGTTCTTTTCCCCACTGTTTGCACTTTGTAAAATATGTCTGTATACTCCCAACAGAATCGTCTTCTCATTATTATCAGTGATGCATCGAACTGCTCAAGGGGTACCGGGATGTCAATTCTGTAAGCACAGTAAAAAAATGCAATCATCAATTTTGAATAGTTTGTAGATCCTTTTCATTTTTTCCCAACTCAATGAAAGTCAAACCAGAGTCCCTCGGATGACATCCGTTGGTCGCGGAGTCCTAAGAATACCTAAAGAAATCCTACTTATTTGTATATAACTCTCATGTAAACCTGATTAAACTAAATTGTTTAAAAACAACCAAAAATGTTAGTAATTAGTTAATTAAACGTGAACGTTGAACTGCTTTTGAGTTTTAAAATGATCATGGTAGGTAATGTAACCAGTTCTAAAAATAAAACCTTCATGAATTGCTCAATATTTTGTAGAGAACTCCAATGTCGACACCAATACCGATACATGCCACCCCAACACCAAACCAGATTCACAAAGATTTATGCGACGCTTTTGTGTTTAAATGGCCTTTTTCAAAAACAAGAGTAGATTTCAGTCTGGGGCCACCAAGTCTCACTAAGCTCCAGTACCATGCCACTCTCTCCAAAAGGGACACCACCAGTATGGCTGCTACCACTTGTCCATGTGAACATAGCAACTGGCAAAGAGAGCCCACGACTTACCTAAACTAGTCTGGCTTCTGTAGTTTAAATACATTTACAGTATTTTGTACCGTTCTAGGGAAGTGGCAAGAGTAAACACAACGGTACAAATGCAAAAAGTGTAAATAAGCTCCAGCCTTGTATAGGCTGGAGCACAGAAAGCTCACACAGTCACAAACCAGTAGCATGCTTAAAATTCAAATAATAACCAATCTTGTTTACAGGAAGTTATTAGGACAAATAACAATACATAGTTAAATATAGTAACAAATACTAGGATACTTTCAAGTAGTTACGTAGAACAAGTGCCCAATGATAGAGGTGAGGAGTTAATTGGTAGAGTGTCCGCTGACAGGTGCTCCCATCCCCTGGCAAGTGCTCAGGCTGTATAATAGTCTGGCGTCTCTTTTTCTTGGCTTTTAGAGGTCGATAGATCTCAAGCATGGCCTTCTGCAGTTCCAAAGCCATTCTTGAGCTCTTAGGCTAAATCATTCATTTGACTTTGTCCCGGTAAGGTTACTACAGGCCCAGTAAAGGTCCCCACTAGCCCAGTGAAGATCACCACTGGCCGAGGAAAGATTATCACCGGCCCTGTCATGTTTGTAATACAGGGAAGGCAGCACTGTTTGCTCTACTGCTTGCAACAGGGAAAACCACCAGTCATCTAATCAACACTATAAGGGGTGTCTGGCCCATAAAGAAATACTTTAGTAGGTAAAGGCATGAGAAGCTTAGTGTTCATAGGTTTGGTTAATAAAAATCTACCACCATGTCGTATAAAACTTTTTTATTTTTTTTTGTTCTTGCGAAGTCAATTATACAATGTGCAAGCAGCATTACACAACTAACACTACATGAGTGAAAAAACTAGAGACTTGGTTTTATAAAAAAGTTATTGTTAATAAGAACACAACAAAAACTTGCAACAACCCAATTTTTTTAGGGCCCTTACATATGAACTAATTTCTGCAAAGAATATATTTTTTTGTAAAACGAAATACAAGAAATACTTTCAATGTTTCAAGTCAGACATTTTGGATATAAGAAACAACGATCAAGTAGCTGAGCAAAGTGCAACATATTTTTTAGAACTGTTGGTTGGTTGTGCTGGTTCTTGTTGTCCACACAACGTAACCACTCACTGTCGCCTAATGGTCAAATACAGACAGACAACCTGCCTGCTGGCACAGCAGCTGAGTCTGCCTCCACAGAATTGACAACCACTATCTCATCTCACCAGAGAAGAAACTGTGCCGGTATGGCTCCCGCAAAATATTATGGCGTATAAGCTTAACTTCACAACTAATGGTGAAATATAAGCTCAAGTGTATAACTCGTTGTTTTCAAGTCTACACATTTATTTTCCCATACAATTCCAGTCTTAGAGAGATGGTAGCAGAAGTTACAATTGGCAAAAGCAATAGGATTTGGCAAGTGGCAATGAACGCACAAAAATTTGGTCCGTTATAAGCTGAGCCATAAGAGTTACACAGGAAGTAGTTGGCCTACTTTATGAGTAGACCAATCAAAAATCATACATTTACAAGTAGGCAATTATCAATACCGACAAGTGAGTTGTCATGCATAGGGTTAAATGTGAATGATGGCCAAATGTAAGGATTGGAGGTAGTATGTACATAACCAATGTAAATTGTTACTAGGCGCGTCTTTGACTTCAGGTAGTTCTTCGGTCTTTACGAAGGTTTTTGTTTTTGAGTATTTTTATCTGTATCCATTTAAGAGGTGGATAGGGGCTGCTGAGGTCCTTAAGCTATATTTCGCTCCTCCGGCTATGGCCACCATTGAGTTACCAGCCAAAGATACCCTCCCAGGGTTGGCACTGTGCTGATACTGTACATGGACTTCACTAGTGCTTTGCCAGTATGGGTAAATATGCTCGGTATTGAGTGGAAAATCGGCAGGCTCATTCGGTGGCTTGTGCCATAGTTCACTATGAATGTGTCTAATGCCAAATGGCCAACAGAGACACGTTTTAGACACATTGGTCATGACAGAGCTCCACACAAATCAGCCACAAAACTAAACTGTAAATGGGCAACTAAATATTTTGTTTTTACCATTTTACATATATGTACATACTTTGTATTGATACAAATTTAGACTAGAAATAGATGGCAAAAGAAACTTTTAGTCGACTACAAATTGTTTCGTGTTTCATAAAAAGATTCATAAAATTTGAAACGCATATTCATTAAGCCGAGAAAAATAAGCCTGTGTATGCCTGTCATTTCAGAGAGGTGAATACCTGTAATAATAAGCTAAAAACCTACAAAACCATTACATTGATAGCAATAGCAATTGATGTAAGAACTCAACCTTAGGTTAAACTAACGTTAGGCAGGGGTTTGATATCACTATTTGCTCTCAAACCACAGGTTTGTTTTCTGTCTTTAGCCTTTTAAAATGACCAAAATTTAACAGATTTGAATGAGAACCATGTTTTTATCCAGGTCATTTTTGACAAAATATATCGCAGTAAATAAACTAAACAGAGTTACATGCTAATCCCCAAATTCATTGGGTGGTATGAAATTGTTATAAATTCAGCTTTAAAAACAATACAAAAATTTTAATGCAGCAATCTGTTATCACTCCAAGTTGTTAATTTTCTCTTTTTTTGTCTATTCATTATGACAACTATGTTTTTCAGTTGCTAGCTTGAAAAAGAATTACTAGAACAGTATAGCATTCATTATAACTACAAGTTTTTGCAACTTAAGTAACTGAACAAATGATAACCATGAGAATACATGATGAAAGTCAATGATAATGTGTTATTATGATTATTCTGACACAGGATTCCTTTTGCCCTGGCCATAGACAAGAAGAATCCTGTCTCCGTTTATGTAGAAGTATCCTGACTTAATCAGGGAGGTTAGCACCCAGAAACTGTAATGTATGCAGCCATTAAAAATAACGTTCTACTAGGCCAGGAACAATCAGACCCGAAAAGCAGAAAATTGAGAGCATTACTTTTTGCCAGTCATTGATGAAAATCCAACCACACAGCATACTTGAAATCCTGCTAGCTGTAAACAAAAAGTCCTGCTGATGCGTCCTCTCTTCTCTTAGCCTAAGAGAGCCACAATGTGGCAGGCGCGTGCCATGGTACAACAAGGTACCAACTGTCCACAGAAGAGGGGCTATTGACTCAATACTGGACTAAAACTTTTGCTGATACCTGCAGAAAAGTGTGGAGCTGCGATGTGTTTCAACATGCTAAAAGTAACGGTTTCCTGCCAAACTCAGCTGGAAAACAAATGTACGCCAGATGGCATTGGGAATAAGTCACTGTCAACTTAGTTAGATTATTACCGAAACCTGATAGAGAAAAAAAACGGATCTACATATGCCACTGCATCTGTAGTGACCACAGTTCTAGTTGAAATATTACTCACCGATTCTGGCTGAACCCCCAAAGATCCCTGCGAACAAAGGAGCCCAATCCAAGATCAGTTTAATGCAATAAATGTGTTCGCATGGAACACTGAGACAACTCGAAAACCTCCCCATCATCCACAAGCAAATGGAGTGGCGGTGAAGAAAAACAAGATTATGGAAGATTCTCTGAGGTCACGGCATTAAAATGGCAACCAACTAAGTGGGACCATCTCCTACCACAACTGAGAAGGGTCTTCGTAATTATACCTCCTGCAGTAACAGCAAAACCTCCATTTTTCATTGTTGTCTCACTGGTTTTGTCTACAACCCCAAATTTGTTGCCGTCCTTCACTTTCTGAAAAGCTTACCTTCCACACCTAGGTGCTCAATGATTGACTCAAAGAAGTACACAAGACCATATAAGAACAATGAACACAAATCTGGACAAAAATGAATCAAAAGCATACCTTGTTTGCTCAAGGTAACTTTGTGTGGTTAAAAACTTGGAGATGGCATAAAGGAGAGAGTAGCGAACTCCAGGCAAAGGTTATAGGCCCACACAAGGTTGAAGAAGCCTATGATATCCGCATTCACCTGTTTTCCAGACACAAACAACAATCCGTACCCGGAAAAAATGTCCAAGAAAAATTGCTTGGGTGCATTGGACTCCAATTGTGGACCCAAGATGAGGAGTGCAGTACAGAGAGCATTGCAACAAGCAGCTCGCCTCAAGCCAACACGCTCACTTCCCTTGTTTTTGTAGAAGAAACCCTTGTGGGTGAATTACTTGAGAGACTAACCCAATCAAGTTTCCTCAAGTTGCGATCAGTACCTGTCAGCATTTCAACCCCCAATCTCAACTATCCTTGACGACACAAAACTCCCGCCTCCAAAAGAGCCCCGTTAGGTGAAAATCTCAACTGTCAATGAACGGAGAAAAGTTGAGGGGGTACAGGCCCTCCCACTTTGTATGGGGAAGTTTACTGTTGCCAGAGTGTCAGGAACAATTTTGCCTGCAAAAAAAACTTTTCTCCCTTTCTTCAACCAAATGAAGTGAGCCATCGGTCTGATACAACTACCTCTTGTTTTGCCAGGACCAGCATAAAATCGCTTGAAACTTCCAGCTCAAGAGAGACTGCAGTTGAAAGCCGCGAAAGAGTTATCAAAATTAGTCTTGGAAAAGTATGCCTGTCTATATATCTGAGATCGGAGACACTGCCACTTTATTTATCTTTTTAATTACGCTCTTTTGTGAACTGGCTGTCTTTAATGGCGAGACATCCTTGATGGATTTCACCAAACACAAAAGCGATCGCTTCATAACAAGGTCCCATTGGTCGCTTGCAGGCATCAGAGATGCCTCATTAACCCATATCAACAAAACTGACATCTATTGTACCGAATATATTGTCTCAAATATGCAAGAGAATCAAAAGGTTGCTCCAGCATCATTAGGTACTGTACTGGCTCAGCATCATTACTCTCCTGGGTCAGCAGCAAGCAGCAGAAACAGAGTCAGCATCAGTTAGGTTCTCTCTCTCGGATGTACCTTTCCTACCTCGGGTTATTATCGGTCTGTTTTACTAGCACTGGTGTGAGAACAGGGCAGAGACTGTATTGCACTCACCATAAGAGAAACTGGAGGGGTCTGTGGCCTTTGTACGGTGCTACCGCTGAACAGCTTGCTTTTTATCTGTCTTCTACTTCCCACAGATACCTTTCTCAATGTCTGAAGCTTCTCCCGGGTCGGGAAAGGACCCTGCCAACCTGGGAGGGTCTTTTCTGGGCTCATATTTCCTGCCAACTGATTTTGGGTGTCTGGTGGCACTGACTATAAAGTACAGTGCTGCCGGTTGGTCTCTGCAAGAGTGCCGGTCTGCTCTCAACTGCTACTCTCCCCTTAGGGAGTGGTAGGAATTCTGCTGCACTGGGTGGTGATGGCAGAGCACACTTTAGGGCAAAAGGATCGTTAGAATTGCTCTGACTGAGTACCTGTTGGTCGTACTCACCCTCTGTAGTAGCATCTGCCACCTCCATCCCTCAGGTACTCTTCCCTGCTTCCCCTGCATCTTTGACAGGTAGTAAAAGCTTGTTTATAGGCATAGCTATGAGCATCTTTTCTTCAGCTGGCAGTATAGGGTTAAATTCAGCAAGATTAGTCTACAGTAACGCATCTTCGTCCAACTCCAGCTGTTGTGTCTGCTCCTGTCCCTGCATGGTAGTTGTTGATAGGCGATCTCTGAGCAGCTGTATTAGCAAGGCTGGACTGTCTGCTACAGTATCACGTGAAGAAATGAACGGGCTGTAGTGGTGGCAAGATTGTGCCCAGGCTTGCCTAACTTCCTGTGAGTCATAGTGCTGCAGCCACTATATCAGCTTTACTGAGAGACTTCTTTCTGGGCTGCAACTTTCTGAGGTGGACGGATCTTGCCAGAATTTTGGTATGATTATTTCGGCTGGTTCATTTTAGTCTATATATGGGGTTGCTGCTCCTGGTGGCTCTCTGTTTTTACACACTTTCTCAGTATTTTTGTTTGTTGACTTTTTTCATCTATGTAGTGGCATACTGGCTCCCCATAATGCAGGGGTGGTCCTGCATTTCTTCTAGGTCACACATTGGCTCAGCTACTGGATGTGCCGCAGTCCACCACAGGGAGTCCATCCAGCAGGGGCATCAGGGTAATTTCCATGCCTCCTGGCCTAGCGGTCAGCATTTTTGGTTGACTACTACGCCGTTTGCAGGGAGGTTTCATTGGTAGATTTGCTACAAGTGGTCAGAGTTTGGTGGGTGGAAGTCAAGCAGCCAGGAGTATGGACACCTCCTGGAGTGGTGGAACAAAGGGTAACTTTGGTTCTCTAACTGGGAGTTGCCTCCTCCGCCTGTTGGTAGTTGCCCTCATGTTGGGCCTCCTACAGCAGCTGGTGCTTGACCCATAGGGTCGGTGCAACTCTTATACGGTTAGAGTCTACTGCCATTCCGCACAGACAGCTGCCCTTGTTGAGAGATGAGGTAAGTATGATTTGAATACGCCTCCTAGACAACATATGGGCCAACGAACTTGGGATGCAGTTTAGGGTTTTCACTCTTTCTCCTACGCTCCTTTAGTGCTTGAGCATACTCAAGAACTGGCATGTGATTCATTATGGGTGGGTGGTAAGCTATCTCATCCGGGAGCCTCAGCTCTCTGCCCAGCATCAAGTAGTTGGGCGTCTCATCAGTCACTGAGTGTGGAGTCGCTCTGAAGACTCTCATGAGTTTTGCCACAATACCAAGTCCCACTCTTCTGGCCACCTCTTCAACACCGAAGACCTCAACAAGTCTCTCAGCACCCAGTTGTTGTGTTCAACACCACCGTTTGCCTGTGGATTGTATGGCGTAGTTCGTGTCCTCTCTATGTTTCATAGAATACACAGCTCCTTCATCAAGCTTGACTCGAACTGCGTTCCTTGATCTGTGTGGATCTGTTCGGGTATGCCTAGTTAGCTAAATACCCGTTCATCTAGAGCAGTGGCCAGCACTGGTGCTGCGGCATCTGGCATGACTAGGGCGTGTTGCCACCTGGTAAAGCAATCCTTTAAGACATTTTCACTATCTGTCTCTGGCAATGGCCCAACCAGATCTACTGCCAATTTCTGCCTAGGCCTGCTTGCATACATCCTCTGCCGACCCGAGTTTGGCCTTACTACCTCCACTCTTGGCCCTCTGGCAGACTTCACAACTGGAAACCAGTCGCTGGACATCGGCCGTCATACCAGGCCAGTACCAGGTCAGCTGGAGGTGTCTGGTAGTTCTTTTTATGCGTGCATGAGCCAGGGAGTGTTTTCCCCACATCAGTGTCCCTTCAGGCTGTAAGGGCATACAGCCCACCATCGGAAGCGATTTCCAACTAATAGATGTAACTCTAGTACTCCATCATCTCTGAATCTGAGTGTAGATTCACGTTTGACATGTATTGACTTGACCTGAGACCAAAACTCAACTAACTTCAACCATCAACAACGTTAAGATATATACACACAATGAGAATAGAGGATTAGATGATAGCAATAAAAGCACACACTTAAACATTTATAATTGCAGTTTATCCTGACAAGCAATTCTACATCATCATGGAAATATACATACAAGCCACATTCCCCCTTGATCTTCAAGATCAAATCAATCAATATTAAAGTCTGCTAGCCATTGGGGAGGGCGTCTATTACGAACTGGTCTATTACGGACAGCTATTTCTACGTCTCCACATCCATCATTTATTACCGCCTCTTCTGCATCTTCCTGAACTACAACATCATCATTTCCTGTGTCCTCACCATTGCTGCCAAGGTCTACCTCGATGTCACTCAAGCTAACATTCTCACCTCGCCGCCAGGCTAACCTAATGTCACTGATGTGCCTGTTTGTACCATCCACTTCAACTGTTGTGTTGGAGATAAGCTTTGTTACGCAGCCTATCTTCCATACTGATGTAAATCGATTGTTTACTGGTTTGATATACATATGGTCACCAACATGGTAGGGATTGCAACCAGTTTCCCGGCTTTTAGTATTCATTGACGATATATCTGGCATTCTGGTGTCATATGAGTAGATATGTTTCGCTGGTATTGTTCCCTCATCAGTTGGTGTGTTGTTGTAAATAAATACCATCTCTGCAATACTTCTGCCACTGCGTGTGGCCATCCGTTTGATGGTACGGTGGTTCCGTTCAACGATGCCATTTCCAGTCGCTCTATAAGCACAGCTAAATATTTGCGTTACACTCCACTTATCCATAGCACTTTTCATGTTTCCACTCTTAAAGCATGGACCATTGTCAGATAGCAGCTCTGTTACAGGGCCACGTTCACTGAAAAGTCTCTCCAACTGTGCTATAACAGCATCAGACGTTTCATTCCTCAGCTTCATCCATACAGCAAATCTACTTGGGCCACAATCAACAGCAGTCAAATACGGTAAGCCACAATAGTGTGTGTGTGTGTGTGTGACTGCTGCCTCTGGCTCAATAGCTTCAGTTCACCACTTCCAATCTCCAGCTGTTGTTAGTCCGAACGGCAACACTTTCAATTTCCAGTGACCTGACCGAGTGGAGAAAGCAGAATTCTCACTTGCATCTTCGTCTAAAGGCACCTGCCAATAGCCGCTGACCAGGTCCAGGGTGCTAAAACAGCAAGAGCATATAAACTCTGATCAATCTGGAGCAATGGATATGCATCCAAGTGTGTCACTGCATTCAGTCTCTGATAGTCAATGCAGAAGTACCATGTTCCATCGTTCTCTTTCCCCAGCACTACTGATGAGCTCCAAGCTCTTGAGGCTGTTTCAATCAGCCTTTGTTCCAGTAGCTGGGTGACCTGCCTTTTGGCTTCTTCCTCCTTCTGTGGCGCTGGTCAGTGAGGAGGTTGGCGCACAAGTTTAGTGCCCGGCAGCGACGGGATGCTGTGCTTCACCAGCTCAGTTCATCCCCTGTCTTGATTTCCTTTACTGAAGACTGTTTCATACTGCCTGAGCAGCTGACTGGCTTCTCTTTTCTTGCTGCAGTTGTGCAGTGTTGTTTGAAACAGCTTCTGGAGGTCTGTTAGCACAGGATATGCAGAACAGAGCTTCTGGTCTGGCATTGGCACTTCTACTTGTGTATCTGCTACAACACACTCTTCGAGTGAGACTGCCAGATACTGGCAAATTTTCTTTTCTGCATTCAGCCAGACAGGTTGGATTGTGAGGTTCAGATACCAAATCAGGAGGTGGCCTTGTTGATCCGGCTGGTTGAGGCTGGCAGCCAGAGGTGGGGCATCTGCTCGCCCTTCGACTATGCCAAGTGGAAGATAGTTTTGGTTGTTCAGTCTGCACAGGACGGTTTGCCTCGGAGCAGGGAGTTATGTTTGTATCCCTGAGTACCTGCACATTAATTGCCATCAACATTCCATGCTTTTCCATGTAGGCACGTTCTTGGCCATCTAAGATAATAACTGCTTCATTGAATTTCATCTGGCACAGACGCCACATTAGAAATGGTATCTCGGTTATAACATCCTTGTTAATATGCCTTGTCACAAAAGTGGCCTCCATTTTGGATATCTCTGGTTTGGAGCGGCAGTTTGATAGTACCATGGAACGGGATGTGGGAGCCGTCTGCCATCAGCCCATGAGTCTCGCTCTCCGGCAGAATGCTGCAAATAGCTGGAGACAGCTTGTTAAAGGTGTGCTGCGAGAGTAGATTGGTGGTTCATCCGGTGTCCACTAGTATAGAGATGGGGTTTCCCTCCAGCTTGCCTGATAAGAGGTAACTTAGCTGGTACAGTCTCTTTAGGGGCTATGCCACTGCTTCCGTCGAGCAGACATCTGAGACTGCTCTCTTAGGTGAACGCCGTCTCTTTGGTCTCGTTTTCACCTGGCTGTGGAGAGGTAGGGCAGTACTGGATCCTCTGCTGGGAGTTGACTAGGCAACTCCTTATCGGTGCTGCTCTCTCCTTCCTCTGGTAGCAGATCAAAATGATTGGAGTTGGTCACTTCCTATGGTTTACTGATGGGGGTGACTTGGCGATTTAGCCTCTGCTTTACTTCCACTGGACTGTACTGCTCCATTCTGTCCAAAGTTTTTCTGTATCTTCCCTTTGACCAGTTGTTGCCAGCAGTTGGAAATACTGTAGCGGGCTCCTTCCGTTTCCCTGCTGTGGATTTGGTTTGGCGAGTTTGGTTACCTATGGCTTGACAAGGCAGTCCCGATGGTAACGGTCTTTATTGCCAAATCCCCAACAACTGGGGGTTGGAGCTCTTCAGTGGGTGGTTTAGCTCATTGCTTCTTCAACCGCTTCACCTCTTCCATCAGAGTCTGTAACGTCTCCATCATAACCAGCAGGGGGTTGCTCGATGGTGGCCAAGAGTTTAACTTGGTTAACGGTCACCTGTACAGCCGCAATTGGGGAGAGGGGTGTGTAGCGCTCAACTTCTTCAGCCTCATCACCTACCCCTCTTGCTTGGTTACACCTCTCATCAGGAAAATGTTTGATCTGCATGAACTTACAACTAGCTCTGACAGCATCCTCCACCGTTTGTGGCTGTATGGCTGGTAAATTTCTCTGCAATGCAGTGTTCCCCAACGTAACGGAGAAAGTGTTCAGCACCATCAATTCTACTTGCCGAGGCGGCAAGTCATTGTAGGCAACCTGTGCAAGGCGCTCCACCTGCTCACCCTGCATGGCGCATACAGGGTCGGTACTGACTTATACAGGGTCGGTACTGACTCATGTGCAGGGTCAGTAATTCGGTATTGATCATTCAAGTTATTCTGGCCATCTAGTGGCTTTAGTAATGATGCCAGAATGTTTGTACACTATGTGTGCAGATTTTAGTGTCATGAAAAGTCACTACAGTGTCATCATTGCTGTTGATAAAATAGTTGCTCATCCCCAAGTATTCATTCAAACACCCTTTATTTTATTTGTTGCCGCAAAGCATTCTACGTCTAACAAGGACATCACATAAAGTGAGTTCAACCAAAACTGTACCGGAATGGACAGTAGAGTGATAACTACTGAAAGCGAACAGTTGTGACTTTTGATAAGCAAAAGCAATAGTTTGATGTATTTGCGCCTTTTTATGGATTGGGGCATGATGAATCAGACAGATGGAGAGTTATCTAGAGCCGCTTCAGAACCAACATATGGAGATGCACACACACCACAAGCATGAAAATATGCTAATGGTTTGTCATTTTCCAAAGTGTTTTTCATTGGTGGATGACGCAATATTCCCAAATGTGGTGGCTAGTTGTCTTGTGCACAATGATAGAATGCTGAGCAGGGTAGTTTTTTTATCTGATCATGGATTGACTTGAAAGAAGATACTATTTTGTCGGATTTGCGTGTATGTTTCCAAAAGCATGAAAAATTACTGGCCTACCCTACCCATAGCCTTGGCTGGACCCGTAACTGCTGAGTCACACTACACTGAGTGGCAAATGTGACATTGGGTTGGCTCTTCAAGAAACAGTTAAAAGCAGAAAGTTTATTTCCCTTCGTAGTTTTTCCTAGGGGTGTGACCCTGGAGACAATCAGGAGGTATAGGTGATTGTCAGTTTTCTACTGGAAGAATGCTCAAGGATGAAATGAGTTAGTCAGCAAGCTCTGGTACCTGTATGGTTAGGGTAGTAACTTGTAAGGAAAACAATTAATGGTGTCCAGAGAGGCCACACAAATTTACAACTATGCATTGTAGCAAAGTAGTAGTAAAAAAATTTATGGCTACTAGTTTGTAGCTTGAAACCAGTGCACCTTTTAAAACAAAAAACTTAAAAACACTTGAGCACAGTTTGCAGTTGTCTTTGCTTGCATTTTCACAGGTAATTATTAAAAGGGGTGAAAAAAGGTATCTGGTGATTAATTTTGTTTTAAGGAAATACTGTAGTGGATTTTCATTTCACTTACACCTGCACAAACACTCTCTACATATTCTGGCATCCTCAGTTTAGCCATTAGATTGCCAGAATAACTAGTAATAATCAAAGCGAATGGACTATAACTATATCTATGTCCATACCGATCTATACCGACCCTGTATGCAGCTATACCGACCTATACCGACCTATACCGACCCTGTATGCAGCTATACCGACCTCACTGGGCCGGCAGGACGTGAGTCAGTGGAGCCTGAGAACCTAAAGGTAGCTTTGGGAGGAGCTAAGAGCCATCAACCGAAGATATCCACCCCTAACCCTTACGTAAGATGATGGACTAAAGCTACAAAAACCAAGGACCCAGAGACTAACTATGATTGGTGCATGAGCCTATGATTCCACCTACTATTACGGGGCGCCTATTCTCTTTAAACCCTTTCATATTACCCTATTTGTCATGTATTTATATATTCACTTTCATTGGCATATATTGTACTGTTATTCTGTGATTGGATAGTCACTTCCTGTGCACTGTCTATAGAAGGAAGAACTTTGCTCATGTTTGTCAGTTGTAATTGGGACTTTTACTAACTCGTCTATTCTAGAGGAATAAAAGCATATGGACTCAATAATATTGAGATATGAGTCTGAGCCGAGGGCTCCCAACTGGTTGTAGAGTAGCAATACTCTGTCTTGTATTCATTCGGTACATCACCGACCCAGTTGTTGTAACAGGTAAAACTAACAACTGGTGGCAGCACGCTACCAACCTTAGCTAGTTATTTAACCCCCCCGTCCCCAAAAAAAAAAAGAAATCCACTACAATATAAAACTCTATTGTTCTCTAAGCTTTCTTTCTTACTATTACCAATATCATTTCAAAATGTTTGAGCTCGTTTTGAGCAAAACGTACAATAAGTAGTGCATTCAATTATGAACTTTGGTTGCTTTAGATGATTAATTTTGAAAAACAGCACTTCTAAAATATCCAACTCACATTGATTCAAACTCGAAAAGCCGGAAAAACTAGTAGTTCTGCGGTTGCTTTTACATACAGTGGCCACTGCACTAGCAGTCTGCAAATGATATTTGGTTGCTGTACACACTGATCTGATCTAGTGTACTTATGACTGCCAGTCCAGCAAGGTGAGTCAGTGGAATGTGTTAGCCAACATGCTGGGCATGTGTGGCTGATAGCATTACTGGATGCAGCAGGAGAGCTGTGGTGAAGTTGATGAGTCAAAACATTCTTGTACTACGGGCGGCTAATTGCATGACTCCTGTACTTTGAATGGACTATTGTTATTGCTTCCACCTGTGTAACTCTTTTGTGGTAGTTTTCCATGATGTCATGATGTTTGTAACTAATAATATATATTATATTTTAAGCTTGATCATTTGCATATGCACTTGATAAGTTTATGACATTAGCACTGAGTACAGTTTGCACAAGGAGCTTACTTGAGTGAATACCTGTGTTAATAAAGTGATTGGTAGTTATAACTACTTGTATTTAGCTTGGCAGGTTGCATGTTATATTGTTGGTTCTTTCGCACACGACAGAGCTCACTGTATTTTCATACACATATAAACAGTAGAGAGGCTGCTTGCAGCAGCGCTCTCTAGTGAGAGTTTAGTCTTCTGAACCCTGGTACAGCTCTGCATAGCTGTTACCCTGTGTTGAGGTGTTGCTAGTAGCGAGATAAACTTGTTAGATGTCTAGTTGTCTAAACATTTCTAGAAGTTGTTTGGTAAAGGCACGGTGAAATCCCGTTCAGCCTTCAAGGAGGCCATAAAACGAGAAAGCAAGTCAATGGAAAGTGATGGCGCTTTCATCTATCCAATAGTGCACATTTTTGGATAAAATTGGTTTCATTTTTAAGAGGAAATTTTTAGTTTTCGAAATTTTTAGCTCTTGGAACAAAGTAGCTTCCTATTAGGGAACCAACTATTTGACTTTGATGCAGCCTAAGGTATCAGTTTGCCAGGTACGATATCGGAGGAAAATCCTTGCTGTTGCCTGTCGTTGCTGCAATTGTGTGGTAGGGAGAAGGCTGCGCAGCCCAGTGGAGAACTATCAGGTTTCTAAACAGCTCGAAAATACTCAACACTGGTTTGACCTAGATTTGACCCTGACTCAATGTTTACTTGACCCAAGATGGACCTAACTTGAAATTTTAACCAGCCTGGCAACTAACTACCAGATGCAACTGAGGTCACTGGCCAGGGATAATAGTCAATGGTAAAATCCTATAACTTTTTAATACAGGCAAAATATAAAAAGTTACAACAAGCTCACCACCTACTGACAATAATTGCGCTTTGGGCTTTTATCTGTAGAGTTAGGGTGTAGTTGAAATTATCACCACCGTAATCGAAGTTGACACTGCCCGATTGGTCTTGCATTACTTTATCAGTATATTATTTATGTTTACACTCATGCAAATTCTTTTTTAGTGCACCAGTTTGTAGAAAGCACCAAAACTCAATGTCACTTTTAGAAAGTTATCTTCATAGGGAAGGAAACTCAGGTATACTGACATGTAGTTTGGGCAGTACTCCAAAGGGAATAAGGGTACTTCTATTAACACTATAGAGTTGGGATTTGGGTGGCAAGAGAAGGATATCTGGGGCCCGACTGTTAGGTTTCCACTAGGCTAACATTGATAGGATGCCGATAAAAGATACAGATAGATAGACAGACAGACAGACACAAAAACATACAGGCAGACAGACCGACGGTCATACAGACAGACATACAGACAGACATACCGACAGACAGACAGGCAGACAGACATACAGACACACAGACATACAGACAGACATACCGACATACAGACATACAGACAGACATACATACAGACAGACACAAAGACATACAGACAGACAGACATACAGACAGACAGACATACAAACAGACAGACATACAGACAGACAAACACAAAGACAGACAGGCAGACACAGATAGATAGCGGAAGTAAACCACTCAGTTATAAAGCCAAATTATTTTCAAGCAGCCATGAACACTGTTTTTGAAAAATTATATTCTTTTATTTTCATTTGTCAGGGAAAACACAAATATTTCTTCTTTTTAAATAAAGACGAGAGAAGTACCAAACTCCCATAACTCAAGAGTCACAAATCTGGTCGCTGTAGTTTGTGTAAAATAACATGAAGTGACATCTCCTTAGACAGTCATCAGTTTTTATGCAGTTGGTTGATTGCAAACATACTTCAAAGAGAAAAACTACAAGTTCAGAGCCACTTTAGAGAAATGTTTTTTATTAATTTTTCTTCTAAATGACAGAGTTTTTATCGGTTTAAGAACTACCAGACATGATATTCAAGTGGTTAGTAGTGTCAAATCAGAAAAATTTCATTTGTTTCACTCAGTTTTGGATATGCACAATATTATAAGAGATTTTGCATAGTGTTGCCACTATGGTGCAGTAACATGCAAGTGACGCTGCTGCTAGCTATTTCATTTTAGTTCTACTACTTGTTAGTGACTATGGGGTGAGTCAATTAGATGCACTAGCAAGCTGGGTAAGATTGTTTATAGCACAACTTTTAGCGGACTTTTACGTCCTACTACTTTCCGCTAGGTGTTGTAACCGCACAAACTGCTTGTCTGCAGGGACAAATAAACAGTCAGCCTTCTTAGGCATTACAAAGAACGGTCAACCTCTCCCCAGAGGTGACTCAGTGCCAGGATGGCACAAACAACTGCTTGGATGGAGAGTAAACTTATTTACCAACTGTGATGAGTCCTCGGCTCAAACATATGTACTCGGTGCTTTCAAGTCATATATAAGAAACTTTGTTTACAGCAGAATACAAAGGTGGCAATCCAATACAAGGCTGTAAGGTAATGCAGTGAAGTATGAAAAAGCTCTACTTTTTATAGGCAGAGTCACAGGAGGTAACAGGAAGTGCTCAAAACATTTCCACCATGCCTAGGAAGCCTGTTAGCTAGCCAATACAAATGAGTATAACAATATTTTCTAATAAGATGTGAATAAGTATACTAAATAGAAGTGGTGCCCAGAAGTAAGGGTCAGAGTCTATAGCTATTTGACCGGTAACAGGTTGGTATCCTTTCTTGTTATAGTCCTTGGTCAGTGACAGCCTTTGGTCCAACTTTTCTGACTTCTGAGGATGGTAACCTCCTGGATATGGGTCCTTGAGGGTTTTGGGCTATGTTTGCCTCCTCAGGCTACGGCAGCCAGCTTGATGCCGGCCCGGGACAACTACTCAGGGTTGGGGCAGCAAGTACCCTGCACCAGTGTGATTACTTATTAACATTATTGCTTAACCAAAGCAATATGTTCACTGCAAATAGAGCCCAGTCTTGTTCTATTGTATTTAAGGAAGGTATGTATCTGGTAAAAACCATCAAGGGGATCTCTGCAAGGTAGTGGTCACTTTTGGCGCCCAATAAAATACACTACATACTGGCCGTAGCGGGCAGTCTACAGAGAAGCAGTTGAGCAGAAAAAATCCTCTCCAATTGGCAGCTGATTGTACCTTTCAAATTTGTGGGGTTAACTAGTTGATAACGCATCTGCTTGTGTGCGAATTATTTTTATTTCTATATTTTTTTCAGCCTGTTTACTTTTACCCAATCATGTGTGTTTATTTTCAACCGTATCATTTGCATATGTTACTTGATAAAGTTGTTGATAAATGCCCAAAGAGGACAGAACTGTTTGTGTGCTAATGTTGAGAATTTGCACACTGGCATATTTGTGAATAAACTTATTGGAATATGGAACTTCTACTCTGCAATTTTGAAGATTGTGTTACTAGTTACTCTTTTGCGGCCCCAAATTTGGCACATCACAGTGCTACCCGGGAAGACGTCATGGTTGATAGTAAAGCGGACACTGCTCGCAAGGGGTGCTTCCTTGACAAGAGCTAGCAAGGTACAGCTTGGTACAGTTTGTGCTACATGTTGCAATACTGTATAGTAGTATTGGACAGGCAATTTGTGTTTCTTCTGATACTCAACAATGCAAATGATGCATGAAAAATATAAAAAAGACTTTATCAAAGAGACCAAATGCAAAAACAGTAGATAGTCTTTCCGAATGCCTTTTAAATCAGCAGAAAGAAGGCAGCTATAGACATCAAGTAGAAGTCTCAGAGAGAAAAGCATTGGGTGTAGACGTAGATGGAAAAGATTTTCTGGTTGTGGCAGAGGAGTTCTATGTAAAGATAAGAGTGTTCATGCTGCATGAAAACAAAACCTCACAGTGATTTGGTGTTTGACTTCAAGATCTTGTAATGGATTGTGGTCTGGTAACCACGGACATCCACTGAGCTCGACTACCATACCTCTCTCCAGAGGGGACACTGTACTGCTCGACAGTGACAACTGTGTATCAGGCAATGGAGTTAGTCGGTAGAGCAAGAGCCCATGACTCACACAAAAATACAGAGTAGTGTTTGTATAATGAGTGTGTTCTCATAAGACAAAGTCCTGAAGAGTACGTGTAATTATTTCTCTAGGGTATTTTGGCGAGACATGAGAATGAATTCTATGATTGTGGCAAAAGTCTTTCCTTTTTAGGAGAGCTCACAGGAAGTAGTTAGCATAATTTGTAAAAACAGTAAGAGCACAGGAAGTAATTGAACCAATACAAGTGTACATATAAATAGGTAACCAATCATGCAGCCAATATGGATTAAATAGATAGGGCGCCAAGTGGCCAAGGACAAAGTCCTGGTCTCCTACTGTCCAATCAAAGTGTCCTACAGGGTCCCAAGGCTCTGGATAGCTTGTGGTCCTGGTTACCACAGATGTTAAGGTAGGTAGCTTTGGTTCCTGGCTTGGTATAAAGTCCTAGCTGGTTTCGGGAGCTCTCAACTATGCCAGCCATATTTGAACGGCCCTGTAGAGGTCACTATCGGCCCTGTACAGGAAACTACCGGCCCTGTACACTGTGCTATCAGCACAGTATAGCTTTGCCACCGGCACAGCATCTTACCGATGGCTGTAGGTGGATAACTAGCGAATCGCATGGGGATATGGTGCAGCAAACTCCCAGTTTACCATGAATGTTCACCAAAATCTACCACAATATGAAAATAACTTTTATCTTGATCTGCAGAGCAAGAATTTTAGTATCATAATGAACTTTTAAAGAGGGGTTAAAGCCTACACTTGTCCTAAGTACTCCACTTTTTTTGGAAAGACTCGGCAATGTGAAATGACACAGGCGTTTAAATTTGAAAGCTACAACTATAGATCTTCCCGGAGGTGAATATCTACCTCATTCCACAATTTTCTTCTAACTGAAAGAACAGTGTGGGATAAACATTGACAAAACAATTTTTTGATATACTGTTACTCTATGTTGTATGATAGGGCATCAAGTGCTTGCTACCCAAATGCACAAAAAGATCAGGATGCTGAGACCATTTCTACACTGGCGAACCTAGTCTATTAAGTATTTGTCTGTTCTGTCTGTCTACTGCGTAATCAATGAAGGTGACAAGCCAGAATGTGTTGCTAATTTCATGCCATACTTGGAAAAATTCACCTAAGAGGCGGGTTTGTGAGAGAGAAAAAAGTTTTCAGGGATTGTAAAAACAGCAGAAAATGAGATGGATTAATTGGAAAAGGTTGATCGAAAATATCTTGATTAATCGCCTCTTTAACTGAAACCCTATAAGCAAAACTCGAGATCTCTAGAATGTTGGACGAGCTGTAAAAGTGTATAAAACAGGCTCCTATCTTCAGATTTGATTCATTGAGCTATGGCATCAACGTGGTGAAAGTATTTCTGCTACCACGATTGAAAGCTGTTAGGGATAAAACTTTTTTCTGCTGTCATGAAAAAGGAACTAAGATGCCTTTGATTAGAACAGGACCAATTTTGTTTTTATTTCATAAAATTTATTGTGTCTGGATACAGTTATTAAGTTGCATTTCAAAGCATATAAATGTGAAGTTGGAGAGAGTTTCTTTCCTATGAGTGGATCAAAGACTTGAGTCAACTGCAACAGTAGCATTTACCACCAAGACAAACATTTTACAGCTCAGTAAAACAGAAAAGCATTAGCTAAGAAGAGTATAAAATTTGTCAACAAGTGTAGAAAAATAAAAGCATGCAAAGCATGACAGATTTTTTGACCTGATGCAACAACTTGGATGAAAAAATTTTCGTTCAAGTATTGGAAAAACAGGAGCTACCTACAAGGAACATGGGATCAATACGTTGAAAGACAGATACAATTTGGCAATTTGCTAGATACTTAACAAAGCTCCTCAGCCAGCACATCAGTAGCTTTCTTGCTATTTGACTTTTGATAACATGGTGAACCTTTTTGACCAACTCTTCCGACCTGATTGATCAAACTAATGCCAATCTTTATCTTTTAAACATTATAGGAGGTCCTAGATTGGTAAAACACAGATACCAAGAAAAGGGTCAAATTAGAATTAGAGAACACTGACTTGGAAAGGATGCAAAGCTCTCTGAAAGGATCTATGGAGTTAATGCCAAAACCTTTTACCTGTGGTGTATGATGCAGCCAATGCTTAGAGGACGTCCCAAAAGAAGGTCGCTGGAAAATTAATTTGCCACTGGTTCCGTTCCCTTTAGCAAGTTGGCTCACAGTTTTGGCGCAATAACAAATATGTGTGAAAAGGTTACATATAAGGCATCAACTGAACGGAGGACAAGTCTTTCGAAGACAGCAAAGTCATCCTGTTGGACAAATTTGTGTTGAAACATAAAACGCCGTTTTTTCAGTCTCACGGATGTTTTCGGCATACACACAATTGCTCTCAAAACTATTACAGTCTTCATGAGCTTCATCCTACTGGATGGAAGAAAATGGCTGAGTTGTATAAGGAGACATTGCAAAATGAAGAGTATTGTAATAGATTTCATAGTGTGGCCGTTACATTTCATTTACCCTAGTAAACAAATATAGCCAAACACTAGTATGTTGTCCACATGCAGTGGATTCTGGGAACCGCTAGCCGGGCGAGCCCATTTTTGTTTTGTTGATAGCACTAAGTTGCAGCAGGCAAGCTATGGAAGAAGATGAGTTGAGGTTCTGTATTCTTAGTAGCGGATCCAGGGTTGACTGTACTCCTTGTGAACTCTTGTCACTGATAGCTTACGGTAATTTTCGATTACGTCATGTATCTATTTGTTTGAATGTTGGAGGTTAGCCAGTCTATATTGTACCTGCCGGTGTATGTCATTGTTATTATATTGTGCCAGCTTGTTTTCATCCAATCGTATGCCTGTGTTTCAACTGCGATTTCCACTGCATGCTTCTCTATAAATAGAGAGACTTTTTGCCCAAGCGGGCAGATCTGTTTGTGCGCTTGTGAAGGAGACTGCTCCTGCAAGCTTTTGTGTTTTACAGTTGAAACAACCAAAGAAGGCAGGAGTCATTTTCCCCAGTGGTTGAGACGTCCCCAACCTTCACACAGACTGAGAACCAGCCACCCCATGTGACATCACAAGGACCACGGAGAAACGTGGGTCCTCCTATGTCCTTTGGACAGCCACTATGCCATTCAGTTGCGACAGCAGAAGCAGTGGATAGAGTAGCTAAGAAAAACAAAATGCCTGAGATCCAGGCAGAGTTCACACAGAGACCCCCACAAGAAAAGTATCTACAAGAAGGTCAGAAACTAGCGAAGCTGTCTGTCAAATTTAGTTACTTGGCAGAAAAAAAACCATTAAGCACTGAAGCAACAAATATAAACCAATTCTGCCTTAGAGGTGATAATTTGCACAAACTGTTGATGCTGCGCGAGAAGAACAATGATTCCTAACAAGGTGTAGCCGTTCCCCCATTCTTGGTGCAAGAAGAAAGAGAGTACTCTGGCGAAGCCTCTCGCAACAAACCCAGTAACAGTTTTCATCCACCCAAAAGATACGGCTTACGAAAATTTGAATTTAGCCACTTGCCAAAGACTCCTCATCCACTCCTGGCAGCTAGCTGCAACGCTCCAAAACTGGATCAAACCAGACTGCCACGCGCGGGAACAAGCATATCCAAAAAGTGCACAGAATGACTGGACGTGCTATGGCTGCTGACCAACCCATGGATAACTCAGACAACATTTCAACTGAACACGATAATTGGTGCCTTCAGTGGCAGGAAGAAGAGGATTTGAGATGGAGATCGCTCCTGCTGCTGCACCTCCACCTTCCCCCTTCTGCATAGCACCCTTTTCAACACACTCATCCAGGGCAGACAGCTACCCCTGCAAATGTACAACGCAGGGCAACAGAAGAGAGAAAACAGAATTTATTAATCGGACTTGAAGATCAAGTAGAACTGATCGACAGTTGGGTGCAACGTCACAGCTCACCCCGTGATCCCCTTGCTCTTAAGCAACCTTCTCCTCCACTGCGATCATCCCCTGAGTCTCCCCCCCCCCCTCCTTGCTGCTTCTCTACCACCCAGTGTATCCACTGCGCCAGTTGGAAGCATCACCTACAATCAGAGTGTTACCCAGTCTACAACCGTTACTCATCGCCGGGCCATTTCCCCTCTCCATATGCTGCATGTTACTGCATATACATGTGATTCTCCAGAAACGAGCTCCAGCACTGTAACGGTAATTGCAAAGCATCATGCAAGTATCAGAATACCCTGCGTAGGTACATGGGATCGGATGGAAATGCTAGGCAAGATAGTGCCTGGTAAAGCAAAGCTTTTGGCTAAACTCTCTAAGCAGCAGCGCCCCCACCCCTCTCAGTCAAACCTCCCTGCCCGCCCACCCCCCCCCCCACTCACTAGGCCCCCGTTGATCGTGAGAGTTGTGTCCACCCTCCGTGGAATCAACGTACCCGGCAGGCAATATCCCGTCACCGCTCTGGTGCCAACACGAATGCCTGCACTCACCCTACAATCACTCCTGCCGACAACCCTGTTCCCACCCCTCCTTCCACCCCTCTACCTGTGAGTGAGCCACCTCTCTCGACTCAAAACTTCGTTGTCAGATCGGTGGACGTTGATCCCCCGTCCTGCCTCACCTAGCATCACAGAGGAAGTAGTGGCTCCCCCATCAAGCAACAACAAAAAAACCATTGCTCGACGGCTCCTACAGTGGTTCGCTCCCAACATGGGAAGAGCAATCCGGGACCAATGGAAGAAAACACGGCGCAATACCTGCCCCTTCTGCAAGTTCCCTGCCAACAATATGAGACAACTCTCGGTACATTTGCATCAGTACTATATGCGTTAGTTTTGTCGCTGCCGATATGCCAGCAGTAGTTGAGACATCAGAAGAATTATGAAGGAACTGAGGACCCAGATCATCACCAGCGTTTGGTTGAATCTACAAAGTCGAAGGAGAAAGTTATCCCACCTTCTGCCGGTACCAAAAATAGGCAGACCCAGGAACCTGCGTCAGCGAACCTACTCAGACAGGCAATCCCTTGTTCAGAGAACCTTTGTCATCCCCAGCTGAAACTACAGCCATGTTACCACCGCTTCCCCGGAACCCTCTACTTCACAGTCAACAATCATACCCTTGATGGCTCTACCTCTCCCCGAGCACAAAATACCCAAGAAGCCCCGTACTAAAACTGTAACCAGTGCCTAGAACATGGTGGTCTCCCAAGTTCTTCCGGCCTGCCCACTCCCTGTTTCCCTGGCAGTACACACAGAACCTGCACCTGCTGTTCCTCCGGTGTCCTATACCGTCGGACCTCTACTCTGTAAGGCGGAACTTCCAGTTCGTTTCCTACAACACAGAATGAAGTGGGCAGCTGCCATAGGGCAGAGGGACAATGAATGGGAATCCAATTTGTAAGCACTCAGGACAAAGTTGATAACGGGTATCCCCTCTGATGCTGAAGTTGCTGAGGCTCCGGAGCAGGCTGAACTGGTCATGTAGGAAATCGCTGAGCTCAGAGATGTAGCACGAATAGTGTGAAGGCAGTTGTTCTAGAGCCAAAGCCCTTTTTTTCTTGTCAGTCACACTGGTTGTGTGCACCCCTCCTCTTTTCCCCTAGTCAGACACACAGATTGTGTGCCCCTCTTTTAAAAGGTCAATGGTTGTGGGCCTCTTTCCACTGTTCTTGTTGCTCATTTCCGGCGCCACCCCCTCCCGGTGACTCAGAATGTGTTGTCCTCAGACCAAACTTATGGTTTAAACGACCCCTTCTGGACTACCAATGTACCCTTAGTTGGATGTCTCCTAATGATACGCTCCATCCATATTGTATCCTACCCGAATTTACATCTACCCTACATTGTGAAATATCAGTACAGGTGTGCTTAAAGTTGAAGCGGCCTGTGTAATAAGTTTCATAGTGTGGCCATTACATTCCGTTTACCCGTTTAGTAAACAAATATAGCTAATCAATAGTGTGTTGTCCAAATGCAGTAGATTCTCGGAAGCGCTAGCTGGGCAAGCCCAGACTTGTCTTGTTTAAAGAACTGCGTTGCAGCAGGCGAGCTGATAAAGAAGGATAAGTCAAATTGTCTTACTCTTAGTATCCGATCTAAGGTCGACTGTACTCCTCGTAAACTCTTGTAATTGATAGCTTACAGTAACTTTCCATTATGTCATGTATCTGTTTGCTTGAATGTTGGCGGTTATCCAGTCTGTATTGTGCCAACCTGTATATGTCATTTTTATTATATTGTGCCAGCTTTTTTATACAATCGTATGCCTGTATTTCAACTGCAATTTCCGCTGCATGCTTTTCTATTAATAGAGAGTTTTCGCCCAAGCGGGCAGATCTGTTTGTGCGATTGTGAGTGAGACTGCTCCTGCAAGCTTTTGTGTCTTACAAGCAATAAAGGGTTTATAACTTAAACTCTGTGTTGTAAGTTTGGCAGGTGGTCGGCTTATGTGTTTGTTCCCTCATGTTCAGTGAGACTCAGTGTGTAGTGTTTACACTAGTAGTCAAAGACAGGAGCCATAACTACCACCCCAGTATCGCTCCCGACCCGGTACTGCTGATACAGTTGCTACCGCCTATCTTTGTGTGTAGTAAATAAAACGAACTGGTTAAAGGTTTGGTTTGGGGGTGGTCTGACATAGAAAAGCTAACACAACCATCAGATTCTCCGATGTCTTCTGTGTGCTGACCACAAATTTTAAGTCAATCCATCCATCACAAGCCATGTGGCAGCTGTTTTCGTTAACCAGCATTTGATGGCTGGTTAAAAAACATTACTAATTGTTGCAGCGATATTGTGACGTACATGGAACCTGTGTACTAGTAAAATTTTGGTTGTTAACCAATAAGCATTTAGCTACTGGGCAGTGATTGGTTACATATCCGAAGTGCCGTGTGACAATGCTACTGATACTAGTATTACTAACCAGGTTATCTAGTGAAAATGTCGTTGTAGATTGAGTTCAATGAACTGTATCAAAGTATTAGGGCTTTATTCTTTATTTGCAATCCTTCAATCGCATCTATGAGTAATAAATAGTTAATAATTCTCAATTACGCAACACTGTGTTGACAAGACATTTCCGAAGTTCAACCAATCACGGCCCAGTAGCGAAATGCTCATCGGCTTATAATCAAAATTTTACTAGTACACAGGTTCCATGTACGTCACGATATCACTGCGACAATTAGTAATGTTTTTCAACCAGCCATCATATGCTGGTGTACAAAAACAGCTGCCACATGGCTTGTGATGGATGGATTGACTTAAAATTTGTGGTTAGTACACAAAAGACATTGGAGAATCTGATGGTTGTGTTAGCTTTTCAATGTCCGACCACCCCAAACCAAGCCTTTAAGTTGTTGGACTTTCGTACACAGTTAACCTCTCTCTAGCATTGTCCGGTAAAGGCATTGTACAAGTCATCCACGGCAAAAGCCTTTTACAGTATATCTGACTCTTGGTTACATGGCTATCACGATTTGGCGATGCAGTTGGTTGAGTTGTTTAAAAACTCAAAAAAGTCTGCAATGTTTTGTATTTTTATTTTACAAGTCGTTCTATCTAAAAAAAATTGCAACAAAGAACCAATCGAAAGGTTTCTTTGGGTTCATCGAATGTAACATAAAACTTCCTGAGCAACTCTGAGAAATTTTTTCTGAAATGCCACCAACTTTCAACAATACTTTAATAATTAGAATACATTTAAGCAATGAGATGAGAGAATTTGGCAAATTCAAAAGATTTCTACCATCACTTTAGCAATAATTAGTTGGATGTATATTCGGGAAAACGATTTTGCTAATGCAAGGACAAAGAAGAGCATAAAGGAAGACAAGGAAGAGCATAAAATTCAAAATACGTTGAAAGTGCTAAAAAGCTTTACTGCTCATCAGAAAAAAACACATTTGCGTCTACGAAAGAGATATCGGAAGATTTCTACGAAATCAAAAGTGTTAAGATAAAGTGCTAATACTAGATAAGATCAAAACTTATTATGTATTGATCTATCATCCTAATGTTTTCAAAAGTTCTTGCTTTAATCAGTTTAATTTTTCCATTCGATTATGAACATTCGAGTTCACTTGGGCTTTTCCGTACTACAATATGCTGGACTGAGAATGTTAAGCTTTTACTACAACATCATGGACAAGTGAATATTCTACAGTTTTTTTCCTCCATTAAAGTTAACGTTTAACATACACCTCAAAGATAGTTAGAATACATTCTAGCCATTAGTTATAGACACATTGATAGAAGTGACTTTCAGTAAGTAAGCATGCATACAGATATCACGTACATGGCTTTGAGCAACGGACTAAAAACATTGGTGAAATCAGACATGAAAAAAGAGTTTTACATTGTCCAATGTCCAATCTCCAATGTGTCTGGCAGGATAGTCCTCTTGGCTGGTCATTACTACTCTGAGTCCTAAGCGTCTTCTCCTAAGCGCCTTCCAAAGTATTCCTCCTGGTAGTTCCAAACGATTCCTCAGCTTCTGGGACTGGCGCTGGCTAGCATTGAACGCTAGCTAAGACACACTAACAATAACTAAACAATACTAGTTGAAGACACTAACTCTATCTAACTGTATCTAATTGTATCTGAGCTGCTGGGCTGCATGCAGCTCTATATAAAGGGAGTACATATGTAGGCATAAAAGTATATGATTGGCTAATACATATTGAGCAATCAAAACAAGCTAGCATGTGAGTAGTAATATATGAGCAGATCTCCCACCAAGTGTTTTTTTGTGGGGTCATAATCTGGGGTGATGCAATGTGTTACGGCGTTGAATGAATTCGCCGAGTTTATATTGTATTTTATTTGAGGGGTACTTGAGTGGCATTTGAGTGGCATTTGAGTTTTGATTATTTTTTTACTTAATTTGAACTTATATGGTATATAGATTTTGAATGTATGGCATTCAAGTTTTGATAATTTTTTACATAATTATATACATTTATTACATAATAAGCAGGGGTAAATCTTCCCATATAATATAGGTAGAGTCAGTAAAGACTAAGTAATACAAAGCACCAGGTCTTGTAATGATAATCAATGCAAAGTCTTTTCCTTTACATCGCATCTTAAAAAATCCTCAAATGAGGTGTGGTAACACGTCTGACATCATACCAAAGAACACTTTTATTTTTCGGTTTTCCCTTTCTACCCAAATATACAACGTTAAACGGAGGGGGGTAATTATCACAGCTGAAGTTTTTAGCTATTTCGACTGGACAAAAAAGTATTTTGGGTTCGAGTTCATTTATATCTGAAGGATCATGGTAGCAAACTTGAGAATATCTACACTTCTCCTTACTTGATGGATGTATCACACCAGTCACCCGTATAATACTTGGGATAGGAAGATCTTCAAATGTTTTGCAAACCGGAACTTTTGGTGAGTCAATCACTTGAGAACCTTTAGACTTTTCTATGAATCAATATATGATTATATACATTTTATTGTATAATAAGTAGGGAAAATCTCTCCATATAATATAGTTAGAGTCACTAAATAGTAAGTAATACAAAACAGTACAACTTGTAATGTCAATCAGGTAAATAGTAAGTAATACAAAATAGTACAACTTGTAGTGTCAATTAATACACAGGCTTTTTTTATACATTCATTATCCGCTTGAGACTACCTGTTGTCAGCATTTGATATTGAGTTTACATACCATCAACACCAAGCTGTTTATCAAAATCTTGTAATTCGTTTTCTAGGAATTCCTTAAGAACTTCATCCTCATTATTCGTTTTTGTTAGCACCTCATTGGAATTTGTTTGTGTGCAATATTGCTCCCAATCACTAGCGTTGGTTGAAGAAATGAAGACAACATTGTGGTGTGGAATAGGATTTCCATTCTTACTCTGTTTTTTTCCTTTGTAAATCATCACACCAGGTGCACATCTTTTAGGTTCCTCGTTGTATCTGATCGGTAGTAAAAGCGTTCTCGTCTCTCTTTTTCCATTTTTTTCAGCGAAATAGCGAATGCAATTTACAATGGATTCTTCTCCATTGAATCGGAAAGGAATGAATCTTTCTACAACTTCGATGTAAGCAAAAATGGAACAATCTTTGAAATTGCTGAGATACTCGATGTCGTAAGCGAGTTTGAGTTCTTCTTCACTCATTTTTCTCAGTTTTTCAGCTTCAGCAGTAGCTTCCATTGTGGATAAGCGTTTTGTGCTGATACGTTTGACACTGTAGTAAGTAGTCTCTGGCTTTTTTGAGTTTTCCATCTCACCCAAATACAAAATGTTGAAAGGTAATGGGTAGTTATCAACATTGAAGCTTTCAACTACTCTACTTGGGCAAACGACTTTCTGAAAATTCGCTCCAGTTGAATTATCAAGATAAGTGAGAATGTAGTAATTTCCGTATGCACCAGTACTCTGTTCAATAGAAACGATTTGCAAAACTGATGGAACAGGAATTGATGCTAGTGAAAGAAACCCTCCAATCTTTTTCAAATCACATGCCGTCCATTTTTGGAGAGATTTGGCCATCTTGAGAGCTCTGTCAGCATCAGTGAGCAATTCTTTTTGTTCCATATTTTTTGATGTTGTGGGTAAAACCAGTTTTGGAAGAGTTCGTCTCTTTATTGTTGCTTCTTTTGTGACAGAGTTAGAGTTTTTTCTTTTGGAGGGTGTTTTGAATGTTTTTTGTTTGTTTTCGACTGGCTTTAAATCTGTGTAAGAAGCAGAAAAATCCTCCATAGTATTCTAAAAAAGAAATAATATATAATTCAGCTTTTAATGTGGAACTAAAAGATTATTTATTTCATACTTTACATTATAGCTAAACTAATTTTGATCTTTGCTAGGTAGGGAATAATAATTTTTTTAAATTTTACCTTTTATAAAGAGATAGCTCCTAGTAGTTGCAATGGAAGGTGTAGTAGATGTTGCTTCTCCGCTCACTGTTGTAGAACTGGATGCTTTCTGTGTGAAAACAGTGGCTCTTAAATAGCTAAAGTTGCACTGGTTGAACTCTATGAATACCAACCTTCTTTATAATATAACTATGAATCAGAATTTTGTCCACGCGAAAACCAATGTTTTCGCGGGAATAAATAACTTATTTTCACGCGAATAGAAACTGTTGCTTTCGCGGGAATACAAATTTTATTTTCACGCGGATACAATCCAATGCTTTCGCGGGAATAAATAATTTATTTTCACGCGAATAGAAACTGATGCTTTCGCGGGAATACAATTATTGTATTTTCACGCGGATACAAACCAATGTTTTCGCGGGAATAAATAATTTATTTTCATGCGAATAGAAACAGTTGCTTTCGCGGGAATAAATAATTTATTTTCATGCGAATAGAAACTGTTGCTTTCGCGGGAATACAAATTTTATTTTCACGCGGATACAAACCAATACTTTCCTTTGGAAATAAATTATTTATTCCCGCGAAAGCAACAGTTTCCATTCGCGTGAAAATAAAGTATTTATTCCCGCGAAAGCATTGGTTTGTATCCGCGTGAAAATAAAATTTGTATACCCGCAAAAGCAAGAGTTTCTATTCGCGTGAAAAGAAATTAGTTATTCCCGCTGCAACGGTTTCCCTTCGCGTGAAAACAAAGTATTTATTCCCACGAAAGCATTGGTTTGTATCCGCGTGAAAATACAATTTGTATTCCCGCGAAAGCAACAGTTTCTATTCGCGTGAAAATAAATCATTTATTCCCGCAAAAGCAACGGTTTCCATTCGCGCGAAAAGAAAGTATTTATTCCCGCGAAAGCATTGGATTGTATCCGCGTGAAAATAAAATCTGTATTCCCGCAAAAGCATCAGTTTCTATTCGCGTGAAAATAAATTATTTATTCCCGCGAAAGCATTGGATTGTATCCGCGTGAAAATAAAATTTGTATTCCCACGAAAGCAACAGTTTCTATTCGTGTGAAAATAAGTTATTTATTCCGGCGAACACATTGGTTTTCGCGTGGACAAAATTCTGATTCATAGTTATATTATAGAGAAGGTTGGTATTCATAGAGTTCAACCAGTGCAACTTTACCTATTTAAGAGCCACTGTTTTCACACAGAAAGCATCCAGTTCTACAACAGTGATTGGAGGAGCAACATCTACTACTACATCCACTGACTATTAAAAGTTTTTCTGTGTGAATTTGAAAATTTTCATTGAACTTAAGACTTAATTATCTGACTTAACTATCTCACTTAATTTTTTGTCTACTTAAAAAGTAATGTTTTCACACAATAAATCACTCGTTCTAACAACAGTAACTGAAGCCTCAACATCTACTATATAATATACCAACTGACTACTAGGAGTTTTATTCACAAGGTAAAATTTATTAGCTGAGACATTTAACTTACCTTTTTATGTGCTATTGTCACTTCTATTAAAAAGTAATGATTTTATTGCTATTATAGTGCTATGGAAATAGAAGAGGATGATACTGATGTAGACATACATAAGGAATGGGAATGGCTCATGAAAAATCAAAATGATATCAGTTTTTCAAACGCTGATAATGAATACATGAATGATGAATGCAATGCTGAATATGAAAATGAAATGGAGATGGAACTTGAAAATGCTTTTCAAGACAAACCTTCGACTTTTCAAGTTTCAGCAACTACTGAAAATACGATAGCCTTTGATAAGCAGTAAGTTTTTAAAATCATAAATTAATAACGTTAGTAGAGTAATTTTTTTTGCTGTTTTTTTATAGTCATCTCATGAATCAGCAAAAATAATACGTTATCTCTTTATTGTAGACAGGACTCAGAATATCAGAGAATTAATGTAAAAGAGGGAGTTGGGAATTCATGTCATAGTACACAGTAAGTTTTTAAAAACCTAACTAATAATAATGTTTGAGCCTTTTTTCCTAATTCCATTTTAGAAATTAATTGATAATGGTGTTTAAGTCATTTTTTCTTCTGTTACATTTCATACAAAATGTATGTGAATGTTTTATAGAACAACTATTATGTGTTAAAATTTTTATTGTAGACAGAGTTTAAATTATCGGGAGGAGAATGTAGAAGAAAAAAACCCTGAAATTTCCCCTAATTGGAAATGGTTAGAAGAAAATCTCATTTGTTTTCGTTTACCCGATGAAACAATCAATCAAATAGGATTTGGTGCTGAGCCTTCACCACCAAAGACTAGCATAATAGCTCAAGATATAGAGCCGGTTCTGGAGGAGATAGTTGAAGAAAATGAGAATGATCCAATGATAGAAAATGAAGAAGAAGAAGAAGAAGAAGAAGAAGAAGAAGAAGAAGAAGAAGAGGAAGAAGAAGAAGAAGAAGACGAAGAAGAAGAAGAAGAAGAAGAAGAAGAAGAAGAAGAAGAAGAAGAAGAAGAGGAAGAAGCACAAGAGGAAGAACAAGAAGAAGAAGAAATGGAAGACTTAAATTTTGAAAGACCTACCCGAGCATCAACCCTAGGTATTGTTGATGATAGCACAGCTCCAACTTTTCAAGATGAAGAATGGGATGATTTGATAGCTAGATATTGGGGAGCTATGAAAACGAAACATAGAGCTGGAAAAGTCATAGAACTTTTAAATGTAAGACTTTGGGATGGGATTCCAAGAGACCAAGCTGATACCTACCAAAATGACTATCATGATTCAATAGTGTTAGAATTGCTAAAAACAGTTTGGAGACAATTGAGCTCGAGAGCAAAAGTCAACTGTAGCGTAGGTTGTATACTAGAAAATAAAAATGATGGTGAACTCCGATACTTTCACTCATCATCAAACAATGCTACTGTATATCCAAAAGCTAAAATGATTGAAACTGAAGGAGATCTTGATGACTTCTTTGTTGATGTTATGGAGACTGATCATTGTACAAATAGCTTGAGACGGAGACCAAATACGACTTGGAGATTGATGTTAATCACAAACATTTCGTTTTATTTCTACAAACTACTCGGAATGGGAAAAGTTGGATCACCACCAGAGCATTTACCCTCTCACCTCATTAACAACAGACACATACGAACCATGTTAAAAAACACAAAAGGAAAACGAATTACCGACAATCTTTGTTTTTTTAGATGTCTAGCATTACACAAAGAACTACAAAAAAACGGTGGAATTGCAAAAGATCCGATAATTAAGGAGGTGAAGGAGTACCAACAACAATATCATAGTTTCATCTATGGTGATAGTGGTAAAAGGTGTGATGGGAAAGGAGTGACAGAAGCTGATTTATTGGTTTTGGAGCGAGCATTTCAACTGAAGATAACAGTGATTTCTTTAAATGATGATATGACTTCAACAGTTATTTGGAATTCAAACTCCAGTTATAAGGAGAATCTATATTTGGATCTTTATATCAATCACTTCAGTCTTATTACAAACTTGGAAGGATATGTCAGAGCCTACAGATGTCCAACCTGTTCTACTTGTTATGACAGATTGGGGAATCTGAAAAGACACAGATGTTCAATCTCAGAGGCAACAACTATGCAGTTTTCTGGAGAGCAATACAGTCCTACTGCTACAATATTCGGGATAAATATCGGGTCAGATGATTCCTTGAGAGACTATCCATTTTTTGCAACATTCGACATAGAGTGTTTGTTACCTAATTGCGAAAAAGATCGAGATACAGACACAACCATTTACACGAATGAGCATAAACTTCTAAGTATTTCAATTTGTTCAAACGTACCAGGCTTCAACAAGCCGTGTTGTATTGTCAACAAAGGGGATGATGAATGCGTTGGAAGGTTCATTGAATACTTGGATGATATTAGAGAAGAATCATATAGCCGATTGGAAAAACAATTTTCGCGAATCATAAAACAGATAGAAGGTGAATTACAACGACTGGAAGAAGCTGAAGAAAAGTTTCGTAGTATTTTGAAAAAACTCGTTTCAGACGTAGAACAGGTGCTGAAAAAATTCTGGATGATTTGTACAGCTATATGAAAAAACTCCCTATTCTAGGTTTCAATTCACAGACTTATGATGTCAATGTGATGAAAGGAAAACTGCTTCAAAAATTGAAAGATGTCTCCGACACAGATTTTGATTTTGTTATAAAAAAAGGAACCAAGATGCCTGTTATCGGAATAGGATCTTTTTTGTTTTTAGATTGTACAAACTTCATCGCTCCTGGATATAGCTATGAAATGTATCTCAAAGCATACAAATGTGAAGCCGGAAAAGGATTTTTTCCTTATGAATGGATGAAAGACTTGGAACAACTTAATCAAGAACATCTACCACCAAGAGAAGCTTTTTACAGTTCTTTAAAACAAAAGAATATCAGTGAAGAAGAGTACATAATTTGTCAAGAAGCATGGAAAAATAATGACATGAAGACAATGAGGGGTTTTTTAAAATGGTACAACAACTTGGATGTAAAACCATTTGTTCAAGCGTTGGAAAGACAAAGATCGATCTACAGAAAGCATGGGATTGATATGTTAAAAGATGGTATATCTTTACCAGAATTAGCGATTCGATGGATGTTTAACAAAGCTCCTCAACCACCCCCTCCATACCTCTCTACATACTTGAATTTTGATGAACTTGGTAACTCGTTTCGTCAGACTCTCCCAATTTGTCTGCTTGACAACTGCAATGCAGAACTTTATCCTCTAATAAAGAAAAACATAGTTGGTGGGCCAAGTCTAGTGATGCATAGATATCACGAAAAAGGTATAACTAAAATTAGAGAACATTGGTTGGGAAAAGAAGCAAAGGTTTGTGATAGAATCTATGGAGTTGATGCAAATGCGCTCTATTTATGGTGTATGATGCAATCAATGCCTACTGGCTACCCTCGAAGAAGAAAAATCGAAAACTACTTTGTCGCTGAACCAGTAAAATTTAGCAAGATAGCTCATAGCTGGTTACAGTTCCAAATGTTCTCAAAAAAAATCAATATCAGACATCAGCTCAATGGAGGAGAAGTTACTCTCGGACAGCGAGGATTACCAGTTGATGGATTCTGTGTTGAAAATCGTCATGTCTTTCAATTCCACGGATGTTTTTGGCATGGACACGACTGCTCTTATAACAACGCTAAAGAGCAAGAGCTTCAAGCTAGTGGAAGAAAATCAAAAGCAAATCTGTTTAAAACTACGATGGAAAATGAAGAATATCTTCGAGCATTAGGTTACACTGTAATCTCGATTTGGGAGCGTGACTGGATGAAGCGTGTAAAAACTCATACAAATTTACAAAAATTTGTCAACACGTTTTACAATTCTTTCTACCCTAAAATACTTGAAAAAAAGCTGAATCAAGAAAAAGTGTTGGAGAGAGTTCAATCAGAGAAATTCTTCGGATTTGTTGAATGTGACATCGAAGTTCCTGAGGAAGAGGAAGAAAAGTTCTCCGAAATGCCTCCGATTTTTAAAAATACGATGTTAACCAGAGAACACTTGAGCGATGAAATGAAAGTCTTTGCTGAAGCCGAAGGGTTTTCAAAGACTCCTCAACGCTCATTAGTTGGAAGTATGTACGGAGATAAGATATTGCTAATGAGTCCTTTGTTGAAATGGTACTTGAAACAAGGATTGAAAGTCACCAAAGTTTATCAGCTAATAGAATATATTCCTAGAAAAGCTTTTGAAGCTTTTGGAACATCGGTTTCAGAGGCTAGGAGAATGGGAGATGTAGACCCTAGTCAAGAATTACTCGCTACTACTAGCAAGTTGGTAGGAAATGCTGCTTATGGAAAAACAATCACTGATAAAGAAAAACATACCACCATCAAGTTCATCGAAGGCGCCAGAAAAGCTTCATTTCGTATCAGAGGAAACAAATTTATCTCCATGGAAGAGATAGCAGATGATTTTTATGAAATCGTAACCTGTAAACAGCTAGTGAGTTCTAAAACAATTATTTTGCAATTCAAAATTTATATTCCACAAGTTTACTTTGCTAATCAGTATCACCATCATTTCAGCTAACTATGAATGTTCCAGTACACTTGGGTTTCTCCGTGCTACAGTATGCTAAACTGAGAATGCTACAGTTTTACTACGACTTTATGGATAAGTAAGTAAAACCTAATTCCCTATTATTATCATGTATAAGTAAGTAAAACTTCCAAATAATTGAAGCAATCTTTTTATTTATAGATATATTGACAGAAGTGATTTTCAATATGTTGAAATGGATACAGATAGCGCATACATGGCGTTGAGCGGAACATTAGAAACACTGGTAAAACCAAGTATGAAAAAAGAGTTTTACTATGAATATGGTGATTGGTTTCCACGACCATACTGTGACAAACATAGAGATGAATTTTTAAGAATCAAAACAATGGATTTAGAATGGAGCATGCAAGAATGTTGTGAAAAAGTACTAAAACATGGAAAAAGAACACCTGGATTGTTTAAAGAGGAATTTACCGGAGATGGAATTGTTGCTCTTAACTCTAAATCCTATTATTGCTGGGGAGAAAAAGGAAACAAGTTTAGCTCAAAAGGTTTGAACAAACGAATTAATGAATTGAACAAAGACAGTTATCTAAATGTATTGAACACAAAAAAGTCGTTTATGGGTAAAAATCGAGGATTTGTAGTAAAGGATAAAAAAATGTTGACATACAAGCAAATAAAGCGAGGACTCACATATTTTTATGCTAAAAGACGAGTGTGTTCTGATGGAGTATCTACCGAACCTACTTTGGCTTAAATAAAAACCTTCATAATAGTCTTCTTTTTAGAATAGTTACTATAACTATATATATATATATAATACAAAAAATCATTCATCGTATATATATATAGACTTGATCTCAAAATGCTGATGTCATGTAGTCTCAAGTGAATAAATGAAGGTTATAGTACTTTGTACTACATAAAATCTACAGTAGATTTTAATAGATATAATGTTTTCTATTACAATTATTTCCCAAATACTGTAAATTTTAACCATATAGAAGCTAATTTGAGGATTTTTTAAGATGCAATATAAAGAAAAAGACTTTGCATTGATTATCATTACAAGACCTGGTGCTTTGTATTACTTAGTCTTTACTGACCCTAGCTATATTATACAAGGATATTTTCCTGCTTATTATGTAATAAATGTATTTATTCAAGCTAGATATAACTCCTCTCTCCTCTCTCTCAAAATACTATGTGAGTTCGAGTTATGTAAAAAATTATCATAACCTAAATGCCATACATTCAAAATTTAGATGCCATATAAGTTCAAATTAAGTAAAAAACTAATCAAAACTCAAATGCCACTTAAATGCCACTCAAATGCCACTCAAGTACCCCTCAAATAAAATACAATATAAACTCGGCGAATTCATTCAACGCCGTAACCCATTGCATCACCCCAGATTATGACCCCACAAAAAAACACATGGTAGGGAGATCTGCTCATATATTACTACTCATGTGAAAAGTGTCAAAGTTAATAATAAATCTTTAAGGCGGGAAAGTCCTTCCTGCGCTTGGCTTTAGTGAAGCGGTAGGTCCACTGCACTCTTGAGCATTCAGGCATCACCTCTAGGGGTATAGGCTGTAGGGTAGTCTTGGATATGTATATGGTGATTAGTATATGTTCTTAGCACCTGCTGAGATGATTGCAGCCCTGTGCAGTTCCATTACACAGGCCGCTTGAAGAATCACGTACTCCGTACTGATAGTTAAACAGGCACAGGGTGGCCATATAATAGGAGGCCGGGGATAAATAGGAGAGTATATATAGATATACATATATGGATAAATACGGCAGAGTCTCAAGAGACTGTCAACTACAAACCGTAGTCAAGAGGGTACACATGGAACATGTCCCGGAGCACAATTCCATGTGCGCAGAGAGAACACAGCTCCAAGAGATACATACGGAGTATGGCCTACAGCACAATACCATGTGCGGAGTGTGTATAATTACGGGCCTGCCATCCGGTAGTGGTAACTGGGTTGCACAGGGGCTGTCCATATCACGCAGGCGGGCCAACATTCCTGCGTGGCCTCTGTACCGGTGGATTAACAGGCTGGTTCTTACTCTGGTTGGTGCCGGGAAGTATCTCAGCAGCTGGAGGAGGCACCTCAAGTACATCCGGTTCATCTCAGTTTGCTAGAAGCGGCCGGTAGGTCGGTCGGCAGTGGTTCTCCTGGCTGCTCCAAACTGGCCTCCCTCCTAGGTAGAAGAGCTAATTCGAGTTCGTGTGGCATTGGATCAAATGGAGACGCTGCTGGTGCCTTCCTTGTGCGGGCTCCACGTATGTTGGGACGTCTTCTCGGCTCAATGGCGGCCGGCGCTTGTCCTCGGGGATCCACACTGGGGTAATAAGGCTTGAGGGGGCATTCATTCTGCACAGACTGTTGGCCATGTCTGTTGATGAGATAAATATGGTTGCCGTACGCCTCTTCTATCTCGAAAGGCCCCAGGAACTGGACCTGCAGCTTAGGATTCTCCCCACGACATCTGTGACAGTTTTCCAGCCAGACGGTCTCTAACTGCATATAGGCTTGATTCCTCTCCTTCCTTGACCCTGATCTCCATCTGTTGTTCTCTCACGGTTTCATGTTCCTCCTTTAGTCTTAACTTGAGGTCTTGGGCATACTCATGCATGGGCAAGCAGTCGGTCAGAGGGGGGTGGTAAGAGACTTGATAGGTTTGCCGCATTTCTCTACCCATCATCATGTAATTGGTTGTCTCTCCTGTGGTGGAATGGGGTGTAGCCCTGAAGGCTCTCATCAGTTGGGGACGCAACAGGTCCCAGTCACCGGGGCTCCTCTTCAAGAGCAAAGACCGCAGGGAGTCGCCTAGCACCCTGTTGTTTCTCACCGCAACTCCGTTGGCCTGATGGTGATATGGGGTAGCGCGAGTCTTCTCGATGCCCCACAGAGCACACAGCTCCTGCAACAGGTGAGACTCGAACTGAGCCCCTTGGTCAGTGTGCATCTGTTTGGGTATACCCAGGTAACAAAAGACCCGTTCATCTAAAGCACTGGCCACTACCGAGGCGGTGGCGCTCGGGAGAGCCAGGGCGTCTTGCCATCGGGTGAAGTGGTCTGTTAACACTAAAACCCAGGCGTTACCACGCTCGGTCTCGGGAAAAGGCCCCACCAAATCTACAGCTAACTTCTGCCAGGGGCGGCCAGCGCACATGCGCTGGTGGCCGGGGCTAGGCGTGGTGCCACCACTTTTGGCTATTTGGCAAACCTCTCAGCTCCCGACCATACGGTGTATGTCAGATGTCATACCTGGCCAATACCAAGTGAGCTGGATGTGTTTCAGGGTTTTGCCTACTCCCTGGTGTGCAAGAGAATGGGTATGCCAGACCGTGTGGCCACGTAATCCTGCCGGACAGACCACACACCGACATGAGCGGCGGTTAGGAGAGACCTGTAACTCCAGCACACCATCTGTCCGGAGTCTCATGGCTCCAATACAGCTAGTCAGCTGTCTCAGCTTTCGGCTGCCAAGTTCCAACTGCTCTTTAGTGAGAGGGCGCTGTGTAGACATTGCCTGGTAAATGACAGCCACCGCGTGATTGCCTTCGCTCTGAGCCCAAACAAGGTCAGTATCCTGATGGACGGGGTGAACTGCATGGGGGGTAAGCCTGAGGGGCGGTGCCCAACTCCGGTTGTACTTCTGCCTTAGAGGGCCCGCCATCCCTTTCTTGAATGCGCATGCACTGCCTACACTCTGAGGGGCACGTACGGCTCAACCCATCCGGATTGCCATGCCGGGGGCCGCTTCTATGTTCAATAGTGTATTTGAACTCCTAGAGCGACTCTAGCCACCTAGCCACCTAACTAGTGGGTTCCCGGTGGCGACACAGCCACAGCAGGTAGGCATGGTCTGTCCGAAGACAAAAGTACTGGCCATAGAGGTAGGGACGAAAGTGCTTAACAGCCTTCACTGCTGCTAACAGCTCTCTCCGCGTCACACAATAGTTGCGCTCTTGAGGACTGAGCGTCTTGATGTAGTAAGTGATTACTCGCTCACTACCGTCCTGTACCTGTGACAGCACAGCACCTACACCTGCATTGCTGGCATCAGTGTCCAAGGTGTTTTGTAGCTTAGGATCAGGGTAACCAAGAACAGGGGCACGGGTCATAGCTACTTCCAGCTGCTGGAATGCGGTCTCCTGGGCAGTGGACCATTCCCGAGGTGCCGGCTTACTAGTGAGCTGGGTAAAGGCCGTGCCACTGTGGAAAAGTCAGGGATGTACTGCCTGTAGTATCCTATGGTATCCAAGAAGGCTTGCAAACCCTTCAATTCCGTGGGCGTCTTCCACTGTGCTATTGCAGCCAGCAACCTTTTCCGGGTCTGTGGCTACTTCTCACTGCTCACCACGTGTCCTAAATACTGGACCTCTGGCCTGAATAGCTCACACTTACTGGGTTTGAGTTTCAACCCGGCCTGCTGTAGCCGCTGAAAAACTTCGGCCAGGCGCTGAATGTGAGTAGGAAAATCCGGAGCGATGACAATTATTTCGTTGAGGTAGAGCAAGATAGTTTTCCAGTGGAGACCCTGGAGTACTTTCTCCATCAACCATTGGAAGGTGGCCGGGGCTGAAGTGAGGTCAAAAGGGAGGAACTTCAACATAAAACTGACCTGTAAGTGTGGTAAAGGCCGAGCATTCACTGGCTTCTTTGTCCAGGGAAACCTGCCAATATCCACTGACCAGATGCAAGGTACTAAAGAACTTGCTCACCAAAAGGCATCCAGACTCTCATCGATGCGGGGGCGGGGGTAGGCGTCCTGGTGTGTGACAGCGTTCAGTCGTCTGTAGTCAATACCGAACCTCCACGCACCGTCTTTATTCCTCACAAGGACCACGGAGAACTCCAGGCCCCTGAGGCAGGTTCTGTAAGTCCACGCTCCAGCAGCTGTTCCACTTGTCTCTCTGCTTCCGCTTCTTTCTCCGGACATAGTCTGTGAGGAGGTTGGCGAATAGGTCGAGTTCCCGGGAGGAGAGGGATGCTGTGTGTGACCAGAGTGGTTAGGCCAGCATCATGGTCTCCCGAATTCAACACGGCAGCATACTGCCGTAGCAATCCAGCTACTTGCTGCGCCTCGTGTCTGTTCTGATACTGGGGAGAGCGGCTGAGTATAGCTCAGCAACGTGAGGGGGAAACAGGGAGCGAGAAGAATGGACTGGAGGAGTAGGAGAGGGCATGGCAACTGCCTCCGTTTGCTCAATCTCCTCAGGGATCACTCCTATGTTGTGGCCCACCGAGCTTCCCGCCTTCAGTTCTACTGGCAGAGCAGTCGGATTCATACATCTGACTAGTACGTGCCCTTTACTATCCGGCTCGTTCAGACCAGCAGCAATAAGAGGACCTCCGGGCCGGGATTCCACGAGCCCAAGGGGTAGGTAACTCTGTGTGGTAACCTTACACAAGATAGTAGATTCCATGCCCGGGGGTAGCTGTGTGGTACGAAGGACCTGAACGTTATTCATCAGCAGCGTAGCGTCTTTATCTGTTCAGCGCATCTCCTTGTCTGCCACGACAATGGCACAATCACTGAACTTCAAACGGCAGTTATGGTCAGTGAGGAAGGGCATCCCTAAGATGGCGTCCTCGGTTATGTGACTAACTACGAACGTGGTCTCAGTTTTCATATCACGGAGGTGGAGGATAGCTTTCACTGTGCCATAGAAAGGAACCTGGGTGCCGTCGGCCATGATACAATGAGCCTCACTCTCCTACACTGACTGTCTTACTGGATCTGGTAACCAGTCGAAGGCGTGTTTAGATAGGAAGTTCGTTGTGCAGCCGGTATCGAAGAGGAGGGTTACTGGCTTACCTTCTAATTTTCCTGAGAGGAAATAGCTAGCTCGGTACGGCTGCTCTACCTCAATGTTGGACAACTGAGTGGGTTGAATCTTTGCAGCTCTGTGAGGAGGAGACAGTACTCTCTTTCTAGGGCGTGAGTAGTAATATATGAGCAGATCTCCCTACCAAGTGTTTTTTTGTGGATTAGACCTTGGAGTTTAGGCAATGGGTTACGACGTTGGATGAATTCGCCGAGTTTATATTGTATTTCATTTGAGGGGTACTTGAGTGGCATTTGAGTGGCATTTAAGTGGCATTTGAGTTTTGATTATTTTTTTACTTGATTTGAACTTATATGGCATATAGATTTTGAATGTATGGCACTCATATGACAACATTTTTGATGGAGTTGTAATTGCCGCGGAATTGTTTTTGTATATGTTGTATATGATATAACCATCTACAACGCTATAGTTATTGTTATAGTTTTATTATTACATAACAAGTATTACATTATTTGCTTACTCGAGAATGTAATAAAATATATATCATAATAAAGTGTAATAGGATGAATATATAGTGTTAAAGTCTATAAAAGCTTTTTAATTTGTAAAGTATTTGATGACTTTACAAGAAATATCATCACATTCAGGTTCAATCACGATGACAAGATTTTCTTCAAGTTTAAGTTTACTATCTTCCAATATAGATAGAGAAAGTTTTGAAAAATCCTCCAAGTCATTATAAATAAAAACTCTATAAATCGATGGTGTTGAATTTGTAATTGCTGCTGAATTGTTTTCGTATATGATGTATCTATCACACAGACAATCAGTAGTTGTTTCGATTTCTTCATAATTGTATATAGTAGAGTTTGTAGGACTTGGCTGTTCCAAAACTAAATCGACTAAACCCAGAGCTTGTGGAAGAGATGGAATTGATGGTGATAAAGCTGGAACTAGTTACTCGTTTGTAATTTTTGTTGTCGTCGTCGTTGTCTGCGGAGTTGTGGTGATTGTTGAAGTTGTTCTTCGAATCGTAGGTAGTAATCCCTCATCGTATAAATGAATGTAATTTAAGGCTTCATCGGTTTTGCAAACAAAGTATTGTTGAGGCCACATATCATAAGTGTCACAGCTTCTATGTCGGGGAGAAAACTGCATCAAACATGTGAGTGTATGTATACGATATTTTAAGCTTTTTCCTAAAATATGAGTTACTGAATTAACTGCTTCCATATTAAGAATTTCCGAAAAACATTCAATCTGTCTATGAGCTAACGTGAATGGGTGAATCTCTGTTGCAAGACAATAACTGCTTAGGATTGGGAATAATAGAAGATAGATTCGATATTTCATTTTTATTCAGAGAGAGAGACTTTTAACCTAGTTTATGCTTTCATCATCTAGAGTTAACTGTCTTGCATTTCGGTGGACTTTGGTTAATATGCTCCAACTAAAGTTCTATATATATAACTTTGGGATCGCATTTGTCTTTGTTATCTCCTTGACATGTGATGCTGATGATAATCTTGTTTTGAATAGACTTCAAACTTTCAAAACTCGAAAATGACAAATTTACACCTTCAATACCATTGATGTTAGTGATGATAGTAGCTATTTTCGGCTTCTCATTGGTCAAATGATTGCATTCCACACATGCAAAGTTGGTTGACTCAAACTCTTATGTTGGTGGACAAATCAAACGTGAGGTGTTGTATTCAAATACACATAATTCATCATTCCAAAATAGTCTTGTATTTTGAGTAAGACCGTCCGTATTATTTTTAACCCCTATTGCACATTCCTCCTGCTTCAGAGTGTATTTTGTTGGCGTACTGCAGGTCAGGGTATCTGTAGAAGTTTTGCTTTTGCAGATCCAAGAAGCGTTTTGAGCGATAATAAAACTACAATGTAAATAGTTGGAAGGATAGAGTCTCACACAGTTTGTTCCATTTTCATCTTTATATCGAATACTCTTTTCAAAAGGTGAAAAAAATAACAAATCATTTTTTTCCATAACTCCATCTATACATTCATCGATTTCGTCGGCATAAAATACTTCACTGACATTGAAACTGTCGAAACTCGAAAATGTTGAATTCACACCTTCGATTTTATTGATGTTAGTGATGTTAGCTGGATTTGGTTCCTTATTTACACCTTCGATATCATTGATGGCGGTGATGTTAGCTGAAATTGATTCCTCGGTATCTGTAGAATCTTTACTCTTACAGATCCAAGAAGCGTTTCGAGGGATGAAAAAACCGCAATATATATAGTCAGAAGGGTAGAGTCTCACACAGTTTTCCCCATTTTCATCTTTATATCGTAAAGTCCTTTCAAAAGGTGAAAAAACCAAGACATCGTTTTTTTCCATAACTCCAGCTAGACATTTATCAATTTTGTTGCTATAATACACTCCACTAGTTTTGAAACTGTCAAAAGTCGAAAGTGATGAATCTTTGATGTTAGTGATGTTAACTGGTTTTGGTTCCTTGTTGATTGAATGATCGGAATGAACACATTGCACGCATGCAAATTTGTATGTCATAAATTGTCTTCTCATCGGACAGATCACACGTCCGCCAATGTATTGAAATGCACATAAATTCCCATTTCGATATACTTTTGTATTTTGAGTAAGTCCTTCCGTATTATTTGTAATACCTATTTCACATTCCTCTTGATTCAAAACGTATTTTGTTGAAGTATCGCAAGACACAGCATCTGTAGAAGTTGTGCTCTTGCAGATCCAAGAAGCGCTTTGAGGGATGAAAAAACCACAATACAATAAGTCAGGAGGGTAGAGTCGCACACAGTTTTTTCCATTTTTATCTTTATGTCGTTTAGTCCTTTCGAAAGGTGAAAAAACCAAGACATCGTTCTTATCCATAGCTCCCGCTATACATTCATCAATTTTGTTGGCATAGAATACTCCATTAACGTTGGAAAATGTTAGTGTCAGTAGCAAGATAAATACGCAGCTCATTTTTTTAAAATGTTTTTGGTTTCAGTGTTGGAAGTTAAATACTTTCTTTCTTGATGTTCTTCCTATTTATACGTAAGTGGCTAGTGGCTTATTCAGCTCTCTCAGCTGATTTTGAAGATGTGAAACAGTCCCATCAAAGTGGTTACCGAAATGTAAGTATGGTTCCAATCAAGATTGAGACAAAAGAACATGTGTTCCTGTCCAGCGAAATGAAGTCAAACCTCTTAAAATCGAAATATCTATCAAATCACCCAGTTCAGCATCTTTCAAACATTGCTTAATATCAATCAGTTCGATCGCTCTTTTGAGATCTTCAAAATCTATCAACTTGTCTTGCGGACAGCATACTTTTGGATCAAAGCTCCTAGAACAGTTTAAGCATTCGAGAGGATTTGCTCTTGAAATACAATTACAGCTCAAAAGCATGCTTTGTATTGATTTACGAACTAGATTGAATCCTAACACAAAATAAAATACTTCTTCGGTGATGAGTTGAACAAAAAGAGGATTCGAAAGCTCTAAAGGAATGTGTTCAAAATGAGTCCTTATGAACTTAGGAACAAAATCAGCCAATGTAGCAATTGACTTGAATCCTTCAGTTTTTCCACTCATGTTTCTTCTGTAGTTCAGAGATAAATGAAGCAACATTTTGTAGCAGTTCTTTTATGAGTCCTCAGATATACTTGTCGAATCAATAGGTATTATCGGGTTGACTGAGTCTTCTTTTTCATCAGGAGTATAAGCATATGGATATCCTTCTGCTATCGCAAGTAATTTATCCTTTAGACGTTGATAAGCCAGTTTGCTCTGACTAGTAGGTAATAGGTAGGGATTTAATAGTGCTCTCAAATTTGTTAACATAAAGGGAGACTTCAAATCATCAGAGGAAAGATCCAAAAAAGCATTAATCCATTCATCATGCACCAAAAAACCCATTTTAGCGTTTTTCAAAACTTGTCTTCTATCAATCCAGTCGATAGCATCACCCAATTCTTTTTTGGTAGGTGTAGCACCTTCAACTATTTCAGCATATCTTTTACAAGTGATACATTTATCATCAACGTGTGAACAGTAACAGTTTAGCAGTGATAGATTGGTTGCTTGCTTGTAAAAACTTCCTCCTAGTACACAGTATACACATTCTTCCGTAAAATAAATCCTCAACATTTCATCAGAAACCTCAGCCAAAAAAGTCTTAGATCCTATAGCATCGGAAGCTTCTTGGTGAGCAAAGTCTTCAACACGTAACATATTTGTTGTTATTCCGTTAAATTACAAAACACGAATGATCCGTTTTCAAATTGAAATACCTATTTAATCATTCATTACTTTTTCTTTTTTTGAAGGTTAATTGTTATGCTAGCTCATGTAGATCTTCATAAATGCTTTAATTTCAACCTGACAACCATCGATTGGACAAGGTTTTACTTCTGATGAGCATTCAGTAAGTGCTTTTTCCTTACACTCACTACAGTAAATGAGATGTCCACACGGAAGAGAGATATGATTTGCAATTACTTTTTTTCATGTGACTCAGACACACATTGAGCGAGTTTGCTTTGCTTAGTCTGATCTTTATCTTTTTTTAACGAATCAATTGTTTCAGCATCATTTTTTTAACAGTGTTGACGAATTCTCAACAGATGTAAAATCATTTTCAAAAGTATGTAAGGCTTCAATCATAAAACCTATTCACTCAAAATGTTTTCCATTTAACACTAAAACTTGTTCGATATCGTTTTGACTGTATCCTAGTTTTTTGCAAATAAGTTTCATTTCTTCGGTATCATTGTTGAGCGTTATTTGTTTTACTTTTTCTCGATATTTTTCAACCCCTCGCTTACACCTTTTGCCTTCGTCTGTTCGCATGTAAACATCCTCAACATACTCTTCACCTTTACTCCCGAGTAAAAAATAACAGTCAGGGAACCATCGACAGTGTTCCTCCCACGGTAGATCACTCTCTTCCCATTCTTTAAGTTCACCTGAGCAAAAGAAGCATTTTACACTATCTCCGAACTTAGTATAGTAGAAACCTGCATTGGAAAGGAGTTTCATGGAGGCTTTACCCTTCCATTGTTTGAAACTGTCTTCTCTAGATGTTTCAGTAGCAAAACGTGGTGTAGCAGCACGATCAATTGATATACCTAGAGGTAATACTTCTGCGGTTAAATCTCCTCTTCTAGTTTTTTGTTCTTCCATCGTAAAACTTTTGACAATTGAGATGTTTTTCATTTCATCTGCAAGTAGTTTTCTAGGTCTATACACACGATTGTGAGTATTAAATCCTCTAACAAATCGACAAAACGGAAAACTTTTAGCATGTTCTTTCATCGGATGTTCATCTTCATCCTTCCAGTTTAGTAATACCCCTCGGCAAAAAGCACATCGAACAGCGTTGTCTTTTTCAAGGTTATAGAAACCAGCTCCAGCCATGTTTTCACCACAATGTTTACCTACTCGTCTCCAATTTGTAAGAAATGATTTTCTTCGATAACTTTCATCAAGCATTAAAGTCTCTCTTTCATAAAAAGAGAGTTCATTGCAAATGAACTTGAAAAAGTCCGTTGGGGAAAGTTGCGCAATAGTTTTTTGTAATTTTAATGACAAAAGACTACAGTGATTATCCGGATAAGTTGCGACGACATAAGTTATTGCAGTGGTATCAGGAAAAGTTCGTTGTAAAAACAACTACGAAGTAACAAGTAAACTATCATCTATCCATTCAGTGTAGTCTTTAGTATTTTTAAAACAATTCCGAGTTTTTCGCATTTCTTTTTTTTCGTTATAAATAGTATTTGCTACACATCTGTTGTTCGTTACTCGACACATTATTTATATATAATATAAGTAGTAGTTTCAGTTATTACTCAAGTTGAAGTTTTGTTGGAAAGTTCTTTCCCTTTGATCTAGTTTGTTGTTATTCTAAAAAAAAAATTATAATGCTTTATAGCAAAAAATAAAAAAAAGACTAAAGTTTCAATTTTTTTCAATATACTTGAATTGATTACTATTGTAATAGAATGTAAATACTTACATCAGAAATGAAGACTTGTCTTTCTTTGAATTAAAATGAATGATATTCCTAGTTGTTTGAACTTGAGCTGCTTTCTATAAAATTCAGATGAAGAAGGAGTACTTTTTTCATTTTGAAGTCCTGAAATAATAATAATAAAGCATAATTAAAACTTACATACAACATTTTTTGATATCTTAAATAGTGAATAATCTTGTTTTTTTCAGAAAATGTCTTCACGTTTAAACTGATTACAATTAAAACAAAATATAAATACTTACATCACAAATGAAGACTTGTTTTCTTTGAATTAGATGAATTATACACATAGTTGTTTGAACTTCAGCTGTTTCCTATGTAATTCAAATGATGAAGAAGGAGTGCTGTAGTAGATGATGATGATGTAGTAGATCTTGTTCCTTCAGTTACTAACGATGAAGTGAATGCTTTCTGTATGAAAACAGTGCTTCTTATTTAGCTTAAGTTGCACTGCTATAAATCAGCATTATTTTCATGTGAATAGAAACCGTTGCTTTCGCGGGAATAAATATTTGATTTTCATGTGAATGGAACCTGTTGCTTTCGCGGGAATAAATATTTTACTTTCACGCGAATACAAACCAATGTTTTCGCAGGAATAAAAAATGTTATTTTCCCGCGAATACAAACCAATGCTTTCGCGGGAATAAATAATTTATTTTCCCGCGAATGGAACCTGTTGCTTTCGCGGGAATGAAAATTTTTTTTTCCCGCGAATACAAACCAATGCTTTTGCGGGAATAAATAATTTATTTTCCCGCGAATGGAACCTGTTGCTTTCGCGGGAATAAATAATTTATTTTCCCGCGAATGGAACCTGTTGCTTTCGCGGGAATAAAAATTTTATTTTCCCGCGAATACAAACCAATGCTTTCGCGGGAATAAATAATTTATTTTCACACGAATGGATACTGTTGCTTTCGCGGGAATAAATATTTTATTTTCACGCGGATACAAACCAATGTTTTCGGGGGAATAAAAATGTAATTTTCCCGCGAATACAAACCAATTTTTTCGCGGGAATAAATAACTTATTTTCACGCGAATGGAAACCGTTGCTTTCGCGGGAATAAATATTTTATTTTCCGGCGAATACAAACCAATGCTTTCGCGGGAATAAACACTTTATTTTCACGTGAATGGAAACCGTTGCTTTCGCGGGAGTGAAAATTTTATTTTCACACGAATAAAAACCAATGCTTTCGCGGGAATATTGCGTGAAAAACTGCTGAGTCATAAATATATTATAAAGAAGGTTTCACGAGATGGTTTTTCATAGGGTTAATTAGTACAGCTTTAGCTATTTAAGAACCACTGTTTTCACACAGAAAGCATCCAGTTCTACAATAGCTAGCAAAGAAGCAACATCTACACAGCAACTACTACATTTACTTGAAACTATAGAAAGACTTTCATTCAATAAGGTGAGAATCACTAAATAATTCTTTAACATATATTGATAAAAAACTTCAACTAGATTTGCTATAATACTTCAGAAAGTTAATTTTATGTTTTAATATTTTGTTCTTATTAATAAAAGATCAAATAGTTTCACCATAATGCATCAGAAAAATTATTATGGTTTTGATTATGTGTTTATTTTATAAATATCTAGTTAGTTTATTCTTTTCAAAATATTTTTCAAATTCCAGCCATCTGTTACATATCTTTTACTCTCTTTTCAGTTCCAACTTCTGACTGAACGCTCTGAAAATGAATGAAGACCGTAATACCTCATTTCTCTCAACATTCGAACCATACTCTGATGATAAAGAAAATATCCCTCCTGATTCACATATAATAAGAAGGAAACTGAAAACAATTCGACCAAAGCCATGGGATTCGGATAGAAATAAAACGATTGACTATACTTGGACTTTGAAAGCACCATCTCTTTCTCATCTTTCCTGCTCGTCAAAAAATGCTGTTAGTTTGCTCAATTCTTGCGATACCAATGAAAGAGTAATGATTGGAAGGTTTCAACCACTTCACTTAACTCAAACACCATCGCTTCTCGAGATAATCTCCATCGAAAGACCGGCTGAGGATGTCTATAAAAACTTATGCATTATCTGCTACAATGTCGAAACATTTGGCAACAGACGACAAGTGAGGTCTATGGTGAGAAATGAGGATTACAACAAATTAGCTCCAACACAACCGGATGTTCCAAAACTGGTGGTTTTTATGGAATTCGATTCAGACAAGCATCCAATCTTTCACCCTATCAACTTCCCATCCAATATTTCCCTTGAGGAAGCTAAACAGCTAAGTAGATTAACAAAAAAAAAAACACCTAGTCAGTTGATCAGTATGGTTCGTATCGCAACACTCTCTCAATTTGCTGTTGGAAGTGTAATCAGTTTTGAATCTCCTCAAATATCAACACAGTTAACATTAACTAATGGAGAAGTGGTGATGGATGCGCTACTGGTAAACTACAGATGTTTGCAATACGATGGTTTGATGATGGGAGTTCTATATATACCTGAAAAACATGCTAGCGACGTCAAACGAATTGGAACAGGAGTCATACTTGTAAGAAATCGTGAAGTTAGTAGATTTGGTTATCATCGACATGATATAATCACATTCACAGCATTACAAGCGATAGAAACGGCTCAAAACCTATCCAACAAACTTGATGATTCCAACCAGATGAAGTACTTTACTACAGATGAGGTTGTTGAGAACAAGGTCTTAGTGCTTTCAATGGGAGTGGGAAACACATCTTCTACATCTTTGAGAGAACCAACACCCCCTGGTGAAAACTATATTCAAAAAGAGCATGTCAGACAAGACAACATAGTGAGTATTTTTTATTTAATGTAAACTAACTGATATAAGTAATACTTCCAATTAGATAATATTTGTTTATAAAGCAATTATTTTTTGTTTTGCTTTAGATAGAAGAGAGAGAATCAAAAACACTTGATGAAATATAACTTGGTGAGTTACTTCCCTTTACTATATAATGTTAACTAACCAATGTAAAAAGAACTATAATTCAAATTCATGTAATTATTTTACATTTTTGTTTAATCATCCTATACTAATACATAACTTTTTATTTTAGTTCATTATGGAATCAAAAGTACATAGAACAGAAGTCTTCCTTCCTAAGTTATAACATCAGTACAACAATGACGATATTGTAAAGAAAAAGACTATCATCCATTGATTGTCATTACAAGTTGTAGTGCTTTGTATTACTTAGTATTTACTAACTCTAGCTATAATATACAAGAATATTTTGCTACTTATTATGTAATAAATGTATATAATCATATATTGATTCAATGTAGATATATCTCCTCTCTCTCCTCTCTCAAGATATCATATGAGTCGAATTACAAAAAATTATCAAAACTTAAATGCCATACATTCAAAATCTAGATGCTCTATGAGTTAAAGTTATGTATATAATTATGTAAAAAATTATCAAAACTTGAATGCCATACATTCAAAATCTATAAGCTCAAATTAAGTAAAAAATAATCAAAACTCAAATGCCACTTAAATGCCACTCAAATGCCCCTCAAATAAAATACAATATAAACTCGGCGAATCCATCCAACGCCGTAACTCACTGCATAACCCCCAAGATCAAATCCACAAAAAAACACTTGGTAGGGAGATCTGCTCATATATTACTACTGGCGTGAAGGGCGCTCTGCTGGCAGACGGACTGGTGTAGTTACCGTCGGGTATTCCTTAGCTGGTGCAGGCCGGTTCCTCCTGGGACTTACAGGCCCTAACGAGGGCAGGTCCAGCTCGGAAAGTGCGTCGGCAGACATTTCATAAGGCTCTGAATCGTCTGGTTCTTCTGGCAACACCGCGTAGCGGTTAGAGGTCCGCAGCTGCCAATTGGGTGAGGAAGGCATTTCCTTCTTCCTAAGGGGTGGTCTAACGGACCCGGGTGAATGGGCAAGGGGCACAGGGTTATACTTCTCTATCCTCGCTAGCTGTTTCTTCCACCAGTTTGCCCGGTCATGGTTAACCGAAGGGGTGACTTGGCCGTCACTTGAAGGGACTAGCTGCTCACCAGGAGGAGACGGCTCACTTCTTGTATAGTCTCTCTGGCAGCTGGCAGGAGAGGTAGGCAACTTGGCATGCCTCACTTCATTCCTCTTCTGCACTCTTTGTAGGGGTGTCTCATCCAAGGGGTGTGGCGACACAGGGTTTCGTCTCTCCGTCTTCTTCAGTCCCGTACTTAGGGGCTCCCGGATAAAATCTGATAAGAGTAATGGAGTAGAATCACGCCTCTATGGCTTCTTTACTTCTTTCTTCCACCTTCTTGCCTTATTGCAGGTAGCCGGTGAGGTAACTACTGCAGGCGATGCTCATTTCCTGTGCTGGGGTCCTCTCTGCTTGTAACGACAGTCGGCTGGCTGGATTGAAAAATTCTGCTGTATTGTCCAGGCTGTCCACAGCTCCAACCCGGGAAAGATGCAGAACGGGCCGTTGAGAGAGGTGGCCACTCATTGCCAGGCGTGGTAGGTGACACAGGAGAAGGGTGGTACACCGTATGTGGAGCCTGCACAGGAGGTTTAGGAGTGGGCTGCGCCACAGGAGTAGGTGTAGGCACTGTCTGTTGCCACTGTGCCATCTGACGCATCTCAGTTGTCATGTCTTATACTTTCTGTAACAACCGTGTCAGGGTATCCTCATGTGTAGGTGAGGGCTGAAGAGCCAGATAGTGATGCCTCACCACTGGATAGGGATACCCCACCTCTCTCAGAGCCGGGGTAACTGCGGCAGCCGTCGGTGAATGATAGTAATGGGACATGGCAGGTTGATGGTACTCTTCGTCATACATGTCTTCATCCTCTTCTTCTTCTTCTTCTTCTTCGATAATCTGTACTCTGGATGGCTTGTTGTCGGTGTAAGCCCTTATCTGTATGAACTCTCCTTCCACACGAACAGCTTCTTCTAGGCTTCTGGGGTTAACTGCTAACAGGTGTCTCTGTAGATACGGGTGACCCAGGGTGGTGGCAAATGTCTCTAGTACTAGACGTTCCACATGTCCATCCGGGAACATGCACTAGTCTCTCAACTTCATTAGCATGCTCCTGCAATGAAGTCTTGCTTTCCTCAGCTGTGCAATGTTCTGCAGGGTCTCACGGCGTGTCAGGCCAAAGCGGGCACGGAGTGAGGTGAACACAGCTCTAAGGTTGTTAGGCTTTCCACAATCCAGGGCATCTTCTCTGAGGGCTTCTCTTACGTGTAGCAAGGAGGCGTTGTCATACCGACCGTTCTCTTCAGCAACTTCCAGAAACCGTCCAATGAAGTATTCCACATCTCCACTTCCATTAAACTTGGGTGGTTTGAAGATCGGTGCAGGTGCACGGGGTTGTAGCACTCCTCTCAATGTATTTGCTAGGCGGTCTAGAGCAGCCGCTTCTGGGGTGCCAGCTGGCAGTCGCCCTGCACTTCTTGCTCTATGAGCCATACAAAAGGGGCTCTTATGCCTATGCACTAATAGGCTGCATTCACTCCACACTGTAGGAGGATGCTGGAAGGGAGGGAAACAGTATCCGTGGGGTGATAAGGGGGTGATCTAACGGATGCTGTTATATGTGGGGAAGGCACCAATACTCAGGGCGGAAGGGAAGGAGTAGTTGGTGAGTTTACTGAATGCTGCTAGCTAGCAGACACGACTAAGTTCGGCAACCGGCCAAACGGATTCCACAAGTTTAACAGGGTAACAGTACTTTATTTCTACTTGCTACTAAACCACAACGCACAGGACTGAACACTAAGTACAGGTGTAAAATGAACGAGAAGTCTCTAAATACGTATTGAGTAATAGTCCAATGTATCTGGCAGTATAGTCCTCTTGGCTGGTCGTGGCTACGCGGAATCCTAAGCATCTTTTCCTAAGCGCCTTCCAAGGTATTCCTCCTGGTAGTTTCAAACAATTCCTCAGCTTCTGGGACTGGTGCTGGCTAGCATTGAACGCTAGCTAAGACACACTAACAGTAACTAGACAATACTAGTTTGAGACACTAACTCTATCTAACTGTATCTAATCGTATCTGAGCGGCTGGGCTGCGTGCAGCTCTATATAAAGGAGGTACAAAATCATGTACGCATAAAAATGTATGATTGGCTAATACAGATTGAGTAATCAAAACAAGCTAGAATGTGACAAGTGTCAAAGTTAATAATAAAACTTAGAGGGGGAAAAGTCCTTCCTACGCTTGGCTTTAGTGAAGTGGTAGGTCCACTGCACTCTCGAGCATTCAGGCATAACCTCTAGTAGTATAGGCTGTAGGGTAGTCTTGGATATGTATACGGTGATTAGTATATGTTCTTAGCACCGGCTGAGATGATTGCAGCCCTGTGCAATTTCATTACAATATATGGTTTTTGGCAGTCAACATTGCTCTGATGACTTTTGAAACTGTTGTCATGTTTGTCATAAACAAATTAGTTGTTAAAGCATGTGAACAATAACTAGCACCAAAAAATATCAGTGACTGCTAATAGGTAGTATCAATGAGGGACAATAATAAATAATAATTGTTATCAGTAAAAGCATTTTAAAAGGAGTGATAATAATTCAAACAGCCGATCCAATAAAATTTAGTAAATAATGATAATAAAATTATTTAATAAAAATATTAGTCATTTTGTATGGGGGGGGGGGAAATTAGAGAATATGTTCTTATTGTCATATGGTGAATATGTTTGGACCAAAGAACAACAACCATGCTGTCATAATACGCAGTAACAATAGACAGAAATAATACTAACAACAAAAGTAATATATCATCATGGATCATCATGTAATACTGCCATTGTTGGATCAATAACTTTAATTGTAAAACTTCATAATGATAATAAATTATGCATTATCATTGTGTTAGTAATAGTTTTTTTAAGTGACAAGTCTAATCCATAGTAGAAAAATTTAGCTGAAGTAATAATGAACTTGAGAAAAATAGTGACCTACAATAACTTAACAGAGCAATGCTAAGCCAATCGATGAACATTGCAATACATGATGCATTGTGGCTACAGTTCCGTAACTCGGCTACAGTATGATACATAAGACCCTGATCAAAGTACAAAAGTCATTGAAATTAGTTTTGTTTTGACATTTTTGACACGTTAAAAACTCAAAAAACTCTTGTTTGAGACAAAATGAGAAATTTATACTGCAGCATATCTTAGATTAATCTAATAGATCACTCTCACAGCAGTATTCATTTGTCTCTGTGTAGCACTTTTTTGTGTTTATAAATGTGAAAGTACAAACAGATACACAGACGACAGGCACTTTTCAAATTTATGTACTCAACTAGGATGCAGATAATGATAAATATCACCCTATACTAAACAACTGTCAGTCACGAGTAACAATCTGATATATAAATGTAAGTCAGTTTTTGTGTTGTTAGCTTAAAACTCCGCCACTACTGAATCAATCTAAATAAAAAATACATATTCAAAGTGGTCATCATTACCTTCTCTAGGTTATAACCCTCTTGAATTTTTATTTTGCTAGAAGATCGCAGCAATAATCTCAATAAAAACCTCATTTTCATCAGTTACGCCAATTTATATCTGACCGCATTTTTCTGCCTTACGTGTCATGTTCAGCTTATTGTGTTTACATTCCGACATGCTACAGTCTTTTGATTGGTCAGCAGTAGTTACAGCGAATTAAGTATTAACATCTGTGTGCCAAACAGCATCGTTTTGCTACAGCTGTTAGCTTTGTTCGGTCTTATAATTGCTTCTCCACCAACTCACCTATAAACTGTACTTGCTTTTCATGTTCCAACATTATATCATTGCTTATGCCAGCCTGATATTGCTGTTTAGCAACTTTCTTGAAGCCCAGGGCTGTATTATCATAATATTTATAGTAATGATAATAATAATATATAACAACGATAAATAATAGTTAGTTTCAATAATAGTCCAAGTAATAATTAATTAATAAACACGATCTCCGCCTGCATTGTTGTTAGTTTTATGCTTAAGTAACTGTTGTTATTTTATATCATTAATCATGCATTTGAGAGAAATAATAAGGATGAAAATAGTTCTCATTTAGTAAAATGAGTATAAATAACAAAAATGTTGATATTAACTATTAATAATTTTATAAAACAATAATAAGGGTAATAATTATTAAAAATAGTAACATGAATAACAATAATAATATTAATAATAATGTGGTGGATTTCAGCGTACACATCCTCTGCACACAACTAGTATTACATTCTGGCACCACTACAATAGCCATTGGATGGCCAGAATGCCTAGTATTTACTACCAAGTGGACGGTGACTGTATTTATTCCTATACCGACCCTGTGTACACCTATACCGACCCTGTGTACACCTATACCAACCTCACTAGGCCGGCAGGAAGTGAGTCAGTGGAGCCTGAGATCTTAGAAGTAGCCTGGGAGGACCTAAGAGTCATCTGCCGGAAGTAGCCACCCTTACCCCTTACCAAAGATGATGGATTAAGAGCTGAAAGACCTATGACCCAGAGACTACCTGTGATTGGTTTATGAGCCTATGACTCCGCCTACTACCACAGGGCGCCTATTCCTTTTAAGCCTTTTACTGGCATCTTATTTGCTATGTATTTATATATTTAATCTCATTGGTGTGTATTACAATGTTGTACTGTAATTGGATGATTGTTCTTGTGCACTGCCTGTAAAAGGCAGAACTTTGGCCATAATCATCAGTTGTAATTGGGACTTCTTACTAACTCGTTTTATTCTGAATGAATAAAGCCATGTGAACTCAATTACTTTGATATATGAGTCTGAGCCGAGGACTCACAATTGGTTGTAGAGTAGCAGTACTCTATCTTATATACATTCGGTACCTCACCGACCCTGTTGTTGTAACAGGTTAATCTAACAACTGGTGGCAGCAAGCTACCAACCTCAGCTAGTGATTTTACAGCCCCCCAAAATCCACTACAATAATCAATAAAATTTATGTTGTTAATGACTAATAAAATAAATGTCATTGATTATTATTAATATTATAATTATCCATGTTACTATTGTTAATGATTAATACCCTTATTATTTTTTCATAAAAATATTGGTTTCACCTTTTAATTCTCAGTTAATAACATTGTAATTAAATACTGCTCATTAATGTAAGTACTGTTATATATTCTCACCTCTTCCCTATTCATTAAGGGTTGCTTGTTATTATTATATTCATCAATAATTCAAGCAAACAGCTTATATACATACATATAAATAACATAAGCATTTAAACTTATGAATAAAAACCATAGCGTACCATAACAATAATAACAACAATGAATGAGCAACACTGGTAATGCATACAAAATAATGATATATACCAAAATAAAAAAGTAATCATAAAAGGAACCCAGTGTATCAGAGTTGTGCTCAATTTCCCTGGCTTTATCCAGCCAAAACTTTTTTCTTCTTATTTATTTTATTTTCTTTTAAAAATTGCTTAGCATGACAAAAACATGCTTAAACAATCATTAGTAGGTCTACAACAGCCGCCCAAAGCGGGTATAGGTTTAAGAACTGACAACATTTTTGAGTAAAGGTTTTTAAATGATTTTTATTATTACTACTCCAGCATGAATAATAATTAATCAACCTATCTCTACACAACATTGGTAATAATCACCATAGTTGAAATATTAATGTTAAACGGTTGATAACAGATACAAAATATTATACAAAATCTGCATAAAAAAATGACAAAAAAGTCCTTTATTTTTGCAAAATTTGTACACAATGATATTTAAATTTACCTGCTACTCAACATGCAATGACAACGAACTGGCTCAAATACTCCAAACAGTTTTTATCCAACTCCACAGCGTTTTTGTAAAGTCAGCGAAAATAAAAATGACTGTGAATTTTGGTTACAATTGGTTTGTGATTGCCACACTGTGAAGAGTGCACGTTTTGTTGACTTACTTACACAATTGATGCAGCATTCTCAAATACATTTCCAAAAGATTGACCACTGGGTTGCATAGTCACTAAGCATATCTCTTGATATGGAAAGTTAAAATACAAGCACTTGAATTTCCACCAAGTTTTTTGTGTTGGTTTTTCACTAAATGTACAACTACAGCAAAGCACTTTGTTAAGTTTTTAGAAATATAACCTATGCTGCTTGACAATTTCCTTTGGTGGGGCCAGCAAACTTACAGAAAAGATTTTTACCTCCTGGAATATCTAGACTCAAGCTATTACAAAAGAGGTGCGCTTTCATCTCTTCAAAAAAAAGTTGACGTTTTTGGAAGTCGTTGTTATAGGTTGTGGTGAGCAATAGGGAGAGCAACGTGATGTATGGAACAACCGTTGCACTGCTGCAGACGGTGCATAATTATGTTCTTAGATTCAAATATGTTATAAAACAAAAGGAAATTTGGCATACCCGCGAGACTATAAATTAAGATTTGTGTGGACAAAAAATTTCCAAGAAATGTTAGACGCGTTGGCAGCAAACTTGGTAAAAATTGTAACCAGTTACATAATGCTCAAAATACTTGGACATATTGAGCATCCTCAAGCCAACTGGCAAGTCTAAACTTTATAAGGACTCCATAACACTAGCCTTCTTGATTTCCCTAACATCGCTTTCGCACTTTTTATGCTATCTCCACGGGCAACGCCGGGTATTTCTGCGAGTCAAATAATAAAAGGAACAAATGTTGCTAGTAACATAACATAATAGTTTTATAAAACTATGAACCATATAGGATAACACTATTGTTGTACAGAGGACATGATTGGAAACTGTATCAAGTTTTATCGAATCCTTTTCTCTCAATTTTACTGAACTAACAGCTTTTTAAAGTGAAATCCCTAAGATACGTGAATTCTGGAAAACTATTCAATTTTACTGAATTGCATTAAACTAGTTTATCGAAGAATTGCTCAGCTCAACTCTAGGATTTAGGCGGCAGTAGATCTTTTGTTGTAACTGGAAGTTAGCCCTAGACAATGCACGCTGGATATGAGTGGTCAGTATCATTCCATTAAACTCTGGTTACAATGTGCTTTGCATTACCAGCTATTCATTGGCAGCTGGCGACACTCTGTGACGGCCTAAACCAAGTCTATGTACTGTCACTCAATAAGCCATGGTTTGGTAACCACAAATGACTATTAATTTTGTTCAGCATTAGTTTTTGAAAAAAAATATTTTATGATAAACCAAAATTATAGCAACAATGGAGTGCTTCACTGTGTTCTGCCACAAAAATTTGAAGGTGAAAATGAGTGGGGTATCATTTCAAAAAGAAGTCTCAAATTCAATTCTCTTGGAGGAAAAGTCTTTCCTTGTTTTTCTCTAATATACTGCAACTTTGTAGAAAAAAGTATAGCGCATTATAGTGTTCAACTTTACCGTGTTATGCCCTGTCCAGCGCGCATAGTAATTGATAGCTGAGCGCATCCAAGATTCCGGTTCTCTCACTGGTACTATGAGCTGGAAATTTTTGACAAGATTTTTCTCGAAAGCACTTTTGTTATACTTTGCATGATTTAACAATGTATCTGCTTTCTCCTCAAACAAAGGACCGATGAACCATCCTGCAAATTCAAAAGGTACCACTGAGAAAAGTCACTAATGAGAACAGTAGTTATAAAATTATGCCGATTTGAATTACCTGAGACATACTACAAAAAGTTTGCTTCAATTTTGTAAGCTTAGTGCAAAGTTGTCATAGTGGAGTATCATCTCATGTTACAGCAAGAAGTTTTGAGCAGTCTTGGAAAATGATTGCGTTACTATAAAGTGATAGATGGCACAGCTTTATGACTGATAACCTCAAGCTGTTTATACACGGCTTGCATTTCTTCTCACTCAAACATATAGGTATCTGATGTGGACTTGCCGTTGAAAAAATCGGATGAGTTACGTGACTTAATTCCCAGCTAAGCAGCAGCTGTAAATGGTAAAAACAACCCCTCTGAGTTGTTTACGTAGTGTACTTATTTGGTAACAGATAAATATGACATGGATTACTCACTTTTTCCTTTTGGTGATGTCCAATCAATGAAACACTCCTTACGAGGCACAATTATGTTATTCACTTGGTTCTCCAGCACAAATCGAGCCAAGATGGAATAGAGAGTAGATGAGCCACATTTTGCTATTTTGGATAGGACAAAATGCGTAATTCTTTCCGAAGGGTCACATGAGTGAGGTAGTTGTGCAGGTGGTTTGAAGATATTGCCAACATTGGAGGTTTCAGTGTTTTGTCCCATGTAACTACAATGAATTTAGCTAATTTTAAAGTGCTGGTAGTTTAAAATAGACGAAAGCCAGTTTACATCAATTTAGTATTTTACTGCATGCTGCCGTGCTGACATATACCACTTCTTCAGTTGGTTAAATTGACAGCCAAAACTCAGTGAAGTGCATTGAGGGATATGACACTTGTGTGATTATTTTAAAAGAGAAGTTTCTAAAGTGTTAGTACAAAATTGAATAATACAATACTTGTTCTCTATAAGCTACATTGAACAAGTTTTTAATGTGCGATATTGGTGACCTGTATTTACTTGAGAGTTGAAGTGAACATTATGGAAGCAGCCTTTTAGCACATTTATAGTACACTCCAATTGAGCGAATGCATAATATTGTGGTGAATTTTAGCGTACACATCCACTGCGCACAACCAGTATTACATGCTGGCATCACTACAATAGCCATTGGATAGCCAGGATGTCTAGTAACTACTAAACAAGTGGACGGTGACTGTATTTATTCCTATGCCGACCCTGTGTACACCCATACCGACCCTGTGTACTACCTATACCGACCCTGTATGCACCCATACTGACCTCATTGGGCCGGCAGGAAGTGAGTCAGCAGAGCCTGAGATCTTAGAAGTAGCCTGGGAGGACCTAAGAGCCATCTGCCGGAAGTAGCCACCCGTACCCCTTACCAAAGATGCTGAATTAAGAGTTGGAAAGACCAAGGACCCAGAGACCAGATGTGATTGGTTAAAGAGCCCACGACTCCGCCTATTACCACAGGGCGCCTATTCCTTTTAAACCCTTTACTGTGATCTTACTCGCTATGTATTTATATATTTACTCTCATCGGTGTATATTGTGATATTGTACTGTAATTGGATGATTTTTCTTGTGCACTGCCAATAAAAGGCAGAACTTTGGCAGTAACAGTAAGCTGTAATTGGGACTTCTTACTAACTCGTTTTATTCTGATTGAATAAAGGCATGTGGACTCAACTACTTTGAGATATGCATCTGAGCCGCGGGCTCACAATTGGTTGTAGAGTAGCAGTACTCTATCTTACATACATTCGGTACAGCACCGACCCTGTTGTTGTGACAGGTTAATCTAACAACTGGTGGCAGCAAGCTACCAACCTCAGCTATTGATTTCACGCCCCCAAAATCCGCTACAATATAGCCTAGGACTTTTATTAAATCTCTATCTGTCAACCATTGGTCATGCACAGTGCAATTAAGAAAAGTGCCAACCCTTACAGGTTTTCAGCACGGTAGTCTAAAAATCGACTTCTTACCTAGTGCAAAAACAGAAACTCACTCTCAGGATTACAACCTTTAAACATACAGAGATAACTGATATAACTCACCAAAGAAAAAACATCAGAGTTGAGATTGAGAGCAACAACAAAAAACTCATTGTAGTTACGGACATATTGGCAACTGTAGGCGAACACTATGGGTTGAGAGATGATAGCTCTCAATGCATCAAGCGTTGCTGCCTTAATCGCATGGATGATTATAATGAATGCACATCACTCAAATGTACAATGTTTTGGTGTAGGGTAGCCACGTCATGGCTGTAATACAATACAAAGATTTTTATTATCTTTGGCTCAGTGAACTAGGCTGGCAATGACTAAATTACGAAGCATCATGGCAACAGTTCTAGCTCCACTGCATACTTCCCCGCCATTACCATATATACAGCTTTTTATGATAAATCACAATTTTCTTGTATTTCAGTGATGTCATAGAAGAGGCGGTAGGAAAGAACAGGGTAAGTAGAAATGTTCATTACAGTTACTGTTGCACAGAAAGTTTGTTACCGTTTCTCAGTCAAACCTGTTAGTGGTCAATAAAAGGGTGGATTTTTGGTTGGGCAGTTTGTGGATTGGGGTATTAGTTGCTTGAACAGAGTTGCAGGGAATAGGCAGCAGAGAGGAGAAAAAAATGAGCCCACAGCTATGGGAAAAATTATTAATCTCGCCGTAGTAGAGAGTAGGCAAATATTACTCTAGCAAGTTTACGATTTGCAGGGTTTTTTGAGAGGGACCACAAACATTCAGAACGGGATTGAGGAATTTAGTAGATTGTTTATAATAGAGGTGTTACAAAGGAGTCATTAGCCAGGGGTGGATCCAGTGAGTGATACGGAGTTATGAGCCACTCATCTGTGCTGATCCACTACGATCATATTACCCTTAACTTCTTATTTCTTACTAGCATATGAAAAGACAACTATCATTGCTTTTTTCAAAAAAACTTTCTTTTGTTACATTTAACAAGTGTTGGATAGTGCTCATCAAAATGTTTTGATTTCGCAACAAAAAAACTGGTTAATTATAAACAAAACCCAGTTAAACTTCAATTGATAACGCAAACACTTCTTACAAACCAAAAATTTCCTTTATTTTTGATACTGTTCGATATACAAGTGGGAACTTCTGTTAACTTGAACAAAGATTTCACTCCCTCTCACACGTTTACTTTATTTGTATGCTTTTACTTATACTGGCTCATTCACTGTTGTTGGTAACGGTGATGTAACAGTGAATATAACACTTATAATAATAGTGATAATATTAGTATTAATAATAACGGTGGTGATACTGACAAAAACTGATTGATAATGTTCTTTGATGATAATAATGACTCATTGTGACAATTTTGTTACCATCAACGCTACTACCACCTACTTTTCCCCTGCCACTGGCAATGGTAGCATCAGCAACAGCATGAACGTTAACATCGATATTAATTCTAATTATAATACCAAAAACTATAATCAAACAATAAAATAATGATAACGATAACGATAACAATTTTAATGATAATGACAACAATAATGATCAGGGTAAGAATATTACCAATGGCACTGACAATTACATTTAAATAAAAAAATAAAATATTGTGCAGGATTTTTATGTCTGTGCTGATACAGGTTGAGGTAGCAGGCAGCTGCATCTCTCTCAGCTCAGTGGAGAGTCGGCAGGCTACGGTCAAGCACTTTAGGCGTCACTAACTAGTAGTGCTGGCCTGTATTGCCGGACCAAGTCCAATGCTGGACTGCGCAGCCTACTTGCTGGGCCGTACATGAGTGTAGGCCACTCGCTGGTCAATGCTTTGTGCTCAAGTTAATGCTGGACTACAACTACAAGCTTGTTATTATTGCAAACTTCTAGTAATGTAATACAAGAGAGAGTGTGTGGTTCCAATTACTCTTGTTTTATTATGGAGCCTAAGCCAGTATTTATATAAGGGGTTATGTAACAGTTTCTTTGTTCCTTTAGGTGCAGCCTTAGATGATACAATAAAAGGTTTGGCTGGGTTACACAAAAGAATACATAAACGTAGAATGATTGTACAGTAATTAGGACGTAGGGCTCTAATGCATAGAATTGATAAAGTTACATAGAGTGATTATATATGGATCGCACACTCCAGTATGTGTATGTATCTAGTGATGTCAGTTTTCTGTCTAACAAAATGCTTTGCAAGAAGCAGGCCATAGAGTTGCATAGTCATTTCCAGGACAATAATAATAACAATAACAACAACAATGGCAGGAATGACAAAAATATCATCAACCACAACAACGACAACAACGCTAATGGTAGTGACAAAAATAACAGCGTAAATGTGATGGGTTTTGCTAGTTATCATAATTTACCACTATTCTATAAGGTCCCCTGATAGCCTGATGCATGAAGCCTGCCTCCTGAAGCAGCTTACAATACTGGCATTGATTGCACTTAGCTTATCTGTTAATATTGAAGCAATAGAATCATTATTTAACTATGCTGGTCCTGCATTATTACAATACCGGTCTTGGGTAGCCATTCTCGGCTGGCACCAAGATGGATGCCATAGCCTGGGAGATGAAAGTTAGTCTAAGGTTCCCTGGGTTCCATATCCAGGTTTTGAGCTGCTTGGAAATTGTGATATCAAGATGCAAGGCCTCAGAAAACTAGGAACTCTAACAAATCCACAGCTACCACTGGCTTAGATTCCCGGCGACTCTGACCCTTAACTGGCCTCTGACCAGATCTTCTCGACTTCTGCTTCCTTAAGCTTGCCCATTGCCATTTTTAGGTGCACGGTCTGCAAATGCTGCTCCAAGTCAGCAGCTCCTCTCTCTAGGGCTGTAGCCCAAGGTGCAGGGGCTCGATAGCCACTTCACCTATGGAAGAAAAGTGACCACAGGTGAGGGCACAGAGGGAGTGGCTGGTGGCTCAGGAATGGGAGGAGCAACAGAAAACTGAAAACAGGTGGAGACGAGGGCTGGGGGATAACCATGGTTTTGGTACCAGGGTTGGTGTCAGTGCATTGCTTTATGAGTATATTGCGCCCGGTTAGAGGCACAACTGTGGGCCTGGAAGGGAGGGCCCTTGAGGTAGGGGGAAAGCCATGGTAGTGGAGGTAGCTGAGACAGGAGCAAATCCAGGTTGGATGCTAAGGGAGAGTTGCCCTGGGGTTCAAAGGCCTGAGTGGCCGGCAAGGACCAAAAGGATCTGGCTCTTTCCACTTCTGGTATCTAAAAAAGGCAGCGTAGCTCTCTCTCTCTTCACTGCATCAATGTAACTTAAACATTGGTAGTGGTCCTGGCCTGTAGAAGTTTCAAACTTCCACTGGTGGGAGTACACATTGTCTCTGCTTCCACTGGTGTAGTAAAAATGGCACAAAAAAACGGAAATAGTGTTGGTGCGCATACCTGTCTCATGTTTTTGGATGGATGGCGGCAGAGGGGGCACACATTCTTGTGTGCTCTCCTGAGTTGTTTTTGCACAGCCTTCTCTGTAGAAGGGGTTTTCCACCGGAACAATCTCCTGGCAACGAAGGCCTTTTTCCTGCCAGGTGTGGGGCCGCTACCTCCTCTTTTACGGTGGATGGAAAATGAAGAGCATAAGTGTCCACTAGTCGGGTGATGGGAGAAGTATCCAAAGGTGGGGACTCCGCAAACGGAGGGGCGATGGGGGGCATGGGTATAGGCATGAGTGTGGGAGAGGGGTGGTGGTCAATCAGCGGGCAACTATCCTCCTGGGTATTAGTTTTTGGATCGAGTTCTGTTTGCTGGGTGCTAATAGACTGGAGAAAGTGGGAACGGCCCTGATGGCCACAAAGTGGATGGGAGGAGGAAAGGGGGCAGGGAAAGAGGAGGCAAAAACAGTTGGGCTATCTCACTTATTGGGTGTGGTCACAAACTCTGCACCTCTCGTTTTATTAGCAATGATTTTAGCCAATGTCTGAATTTTTTCTCTTGTGACTACATGGGGAAAATAAAAAAGACCCGAGCATGAAGGAAACACAGTTTTAGAGATGAAACTTGATGCCAGATCATCTCTTGCTAACCTGGGTTGGGCCCGGGTAAAACGGTTGCTGTCCCGGATTTGGAAGAGAGGTGGTATCCCCAGGGAGGAGTGAGAAACAGTAGCAGGTTTAGAAGCACTTTGGCTATAGGTAAGACAGTTTTTAGGTGGGAAAGTTTTTACACAAGGAGGAAGGGAAATAACAGGGGATGGAGGGGGGAAGGTGTGAAACTTCACCAGGCCGCCATTGGAGAAGAGTGGTCTGCTTTAGTGGAAGGGTGTCATGGGGGAAACTGAACACATTGATCCATCTCTAGCAGCTTGTTTTCTTATCCAATTTTTCTCAGTGGAAAATGTCTGGTTCGCAGAGTTTCAAAGTCTGACAAGGGGAAAGGGTGGCTTATGTGGAAGGAGGTCATGAGGGGGGTGTTCAAGCTGCAGAGGGAATCCCTGTCTCAATATCTTCATCTGGGCGATGCTGCAAGCAACCATGTTCTTTTAGTGCAGTAGTGGCAGTGTTGGTGTGATTGGCTACATCAAATGCTGGTGTACTTTTGTCTTTGCAGTGTGCGGCAGACTCGTTTGATTTTGTCTCGAGTTTGTGTAAATAGTAGGCAGGTTTGGATTCATAATGCCGGATGGGTGCTTCTACTCAATGTTTGCCGGTTTGTATCTTTCAGGTATAAGGGAGAGTTTTTCTGGGACTTTTGTAGTAGCGTTTGCTAAAATGCTCCTTTTCTCTTGAACGTCATCATGGGTAGGGGTGACTATACCTGAGACTGTGTCATTTATGTTTCTGTGCAATATCAGCCAGTTTGGAAAATTACTACCTCTCAGGTGAAAATGAGTCAACTTTGAGGGTTTAGCACTCATTAGACTTTGCTGCCACTAAATTGCACTTTAGGAAGCAGTGGGGTTACTCTCTGACCTTTATGTAGATACCTGGTTTGAGAGGGGTGCTGAACGAACTTTGCCCAGGAAAACTTTTTGAAGATCAACGGATTTCGCGCTTTCGGTCTTTTCATCCACTCATTCAGTCTTCATTAATTGGCATGGTGGTTGTCTATAGCGTGATGGTGGCCCAACGTTCCTATGTCATCACTGTGTCATTGCACTGGGTGCCTGATCCTCAGTCTATAAAAGGGGTTGGCGTGTCTTTGTTGGTGTTGAAGATAGCTGTTGCACTTTATTGCCTCTCCTGGCCAAACCGCTTGTCTGATTTGCACCAAACTTTCAGGGGATGGTAGGAAGGTGACAGGCTGCTGCTTCACTGTAGGAAATTGATGAGGGGTAATTGAACGGGCTGAGGTAGAGAGGCAGGCACGAGCACTGCAAACTTTGGGATGCCTCCAAAGCTCAACAACTGCTGATGCCTTTTCCTCGGATCGATACTACGGTAATAAAGTTTTAATCGGCACTCTCTCAGTACGGTGCGGTGGTTGTGTCGACCAATGATGTAGGTGTGGTTGCCGTATGCTTCCTTGATCTGAAAATGGGCCAACAGATTTTGCCTGGAGTTAAGGGTTCTCTCCATGGCGTCTACGATAGTTATCTAATGACACCTGGTCTCCAACCACATATAGACCCAGCTCCTCTCCCTCTCCTGTCCTCTCAGTCATCTGCTGTTTTTTTTTCACACTTCATGTACTTCTTCCAATCTCAACTTGAGATTCTTGGCATACTCATGTACTGACATGTAGTCAGTTAATAGGGGTGGTAAAACTACTGCCCAGCTCCCTGCCCAGCATCATATAATTGGCCATCTCAACAGTGTAGGTAAGGGGGTTACTTTGAAGAGCGAGCATCAAATCTTAACCACCTGAACTGCACTTCAAAACCATTGGAGAGAGAAAGTCACCAAGAATCTTATTGTTCCTCTCAACAATCCTGTTGGCCTATGGGTTGTAGAAGGTGGTATGGGTCGGCTCCATACCTCACAGAGCACACAACTGCTGCATCAGGTAGTAGTCAAACTGAGCCCCTTGGTCCGTGTGCATCTGCTCAGGGATACCCATATAGCAGAAGACCTGTTCATCCAGAGCACTAGCTACCACCAGGGCTGTGGCATTCGGAATGGCCAGAGCATCTTGCCAACTGGTCATCAAAACCAGGCTCCAGTCATGTCTTTGCTCAGTCCCAGGGAAGGGGCCCAGCTTCTGGCAGGGGTGGTTAGCATACATTTGTTGATAATCAATATTGGATTTGGTGCCACCAATTTTTTCTCTCTGGCATACGTCACAGCTCTTGACCACACGGGGTACGCCCGCTGTCATACCTGGCCAATACGAAGTGAGCCGGGAGCGTTTCGGGGACCTGTTCACTTCCTGGTGTGCAAGATACTGGGTCTGCCATATTGTGTTACAATGTAGACCTGCTGAACTGAACATTCACCAGTGGTGGGAAAGAGGTAGGCATCCAGATGAATGACCGAGTTCATTCGTCTGTAGTTTATACAGAATCTTCCTGGTCCATGTTTCTTTATCAATAAAACCATTGGGGAACTCCAAGCCTCTGAGGTTGGTTTTACGATGCCACTCTCAAGCAATTGTTCCACTTGTCTCTCCAATTCTACCCCCTTCTCAGGGCCAAGTCAGTGGGAAGGTTGAGTGATGGGCTGAGAACTGAAGGGATGAGAGGGCTGTTATGTGTAACTAGGGTGGTTTGGCCAACCTCATAGTCTCCCAAACTGAACATTGCAGCATACCAGAATAACAATAAAGCTACATGCTATGCTTGGTATGTTCTGACAATGATGGAGGGCAGCCAAATATAATTCCGATACATGGTATAAAATAGGGAATTAGAGTGGTCGTCGGGGGTGGGGGGGGGGGGTGGAGGTGGGCATAGCAACTACCTCTGCTTGCTTGACTTCTTCAGGGTTTCCCTCTTTTGTCGTGACCCACTGTGTGGCCTGCCTTCAGTTCCACTGGCCAAGCAGACGGGTTCGTGAACCTAGCCAGTATGTGTCCTTTACTACTGTTCCCTCACTCAGCACACTAGCACTGCTTTTGTTTTTCTTTTTTTGATTAGAAGGGTATGAGAAGCAATCCTTGTGATTGTTCAAATTAGACAACTTCACAAATCCTGCAGTCGTCTCTTGTTACCATCGAACATACAAGATTTTCAAGATATGCAAGCTATACTACAAGTGAGATGCGTATACACTGATGGTGGTTACAATGGTGGAAACCGCTAAATTTAATTCTATGTGTACAGCTTGGAAATTCAATCTGGACGAAAAATGGTTTGTGATAGTAAAACACATTAGTACGTTTTAAAGACCTATATTTGATGGGGTGTTTTCAAAGGGATTCTTTGTTCCTGCTGCAAAGGCCTTCAATAGACCCAAGATTGAACCATGATTTGCAATTGTTGGCAGTATTGACAATCTTGGCTATCTTAGTGCGCAATGCGTATTCTGGTTCAGTATTGTTGTAGCAAACATAGCATGGCTGGTGCATAGCTAGCAGTCATAGGATTGATAAGATTGTCAATATGAGTGGTTCATTATTGTCAAATCCACAAAATTGTTGACCTAGTTATATACTCATTGAATGAAATAGATCTGCTACCATTTATAATTTATTTATATCTCTTAATGGTAATAATTTTTTACATAATTATAATACAAATATTTTGCATCTTTGTAACACGAGAATAACAATAATGAAATCATTATAACTAATACAATCAACATGTTTATATTATGGCAATTACAGACACCCCAATTATTATTATCCATTACAAGTAGTAATATATGAGCAGATCTCCTTCCTGGAGATAAGGTGCTCCTGGTCTAAAGTGCTTTTTTGTCAGCACCAGTTACCAGGTGTTTTGATGGGAAGTGCGACCCGAGATTTTCACTGTACATAAGTACTTATTGTATAACTTTAGTGATAAGATTCTCCTCGTACCGTGCCTTTTTGTTAGCACCAGTTAGCATGAGAACATGTCATTGTATGGATTATAAGGTTCTCCTGGTTCTCTATATGCAAATGATGCCCCTGTTGCCGTGAACCCGATGAGGTTCCTTTTTTGTGTGCACCAGTTTTTTGAATGGGTGTAATTACTATGGTGTTGAATGTTCATTAATACATTGTATGGTGTTGGTATGCGCTGGAAGTTATCCCTTAGGATATTATTGTATAAAATGAAACGTTGTATGATTGTATAACTTTATCACATAGTAGGCATTACATGTATTCTTGAAACGCCATTAACATCACTTCAAAGGAAAGTACAGAAGATCCGAGACATTCATCTATTTTGATGTATCTGGAAATACCAAGTTGGATTTTATGTAAAGTTTTTTCAGTCCATTTCAATTTACATAATTTTTGAAATAGTGTTTTATCCCATGCATTTTTTTTATTTTTTTTGCATCATCATTAATGTTTACATTTTTTACCATTATTAAAACAATTTGAAAATTATTCTCTGTCATAATGCGAAATATCTCCATAGGATTGTCTGATTGACTTGTGTAAGGTATGTATTGAATCGGAGAAAGTTCTCCATATAAAGCTCCCAGACTCAGCATATGTTGCGTTATGCAAAATATAATGGCTTGCAATGTAAACCGGTAGATCGCCTTGTCCTGCACAATCACATTTTCTTTGATGGACTTGTGATAAATTTCTGGGAGGAAGTCTTTTACACGAACTGTTTTTGATGTCATAATGAACTAAAATAAAAAGTTATGTATTAGTATAGGAAAATAAACAGTGAGGTAAAAGAATTATAAACTTTTGTTTTTTTAACTGCTACTAAATAGTATTTTTTATTAATTCTTACCTTATCACCAAGAAGTCTGCTGTTAGCCGTATAATGAATACCGTACTAATTGGTTCGGCTATTGTTGGAGAGAATGATTTCTATGCAGGGGAGCAGTTCTTAAATACTAGAAGCTACACTACTCATTAAGCTTACAACCAATGAGAATACTCACGCAAAAACCCTTTTATAAAAGTGTTATTCATGCGAAAACCTTCCATAATACATATAGAACATTCACGCAAAGAATAGAATTGTTTTACGTTAGAACATTGTTTTTTTTAGACAGATAATGATGCTGTTTTATTCACACAAAAAACTAAATTCTATTCACGCGGAAAAAACTTGGTACAGGCGTGAAAAATAATGTCTTATTCGCGTAATAAAACGAGATTTATTTTGTTATTTTGTTTCATTCATGTGGAAAAATTGGTTTCATTTGCGTGAAAACATGTTCTTTTATACGCGGGCAAAACTTATTTATTTACCATGCTTCACCCATGTAAAAAATTTGTTCCATTCACGCGAAAAAGTTTGTTTTTACTCGCTTAAGAAAGAGACTTTTATTCATTGTTATTTGAGCAAAATATGGTTTGTTTTTTCATGTTTTATTTGCGGGAAAAAATAGATTTTAATCACGCCAAAACATTGTTTTTCTTTGCGTAAGAACATAATTTTTTATTCGCAGGACAAACTTTTTTATTTACCATGTTATACTCGCATAAGAAGTTTGATTCATTCACGCGAAAAAAAAATTGGTTTTATTAGCGTAAAAAGAGACTTTTATTCACTGTTAGTTGTGCAAAAAATGTTTTTTTTTATTTGCGTGTAAAATATATTTTATTCCCACGAAGAAATTGGTGCTCTTCATGTGAAAATGCGAGGCTTTATTCACGCAAAAACCTGTTCCATTTACCATGTTTTATTGGCGTGAAAAATAGTTTTTTATTCACACAAAAACGGATTTATTTTGCTAAAAAATAAACTTTTATTCACTGTTATTCGCGCAAAAAATGAGTTTATTTTTCATGTTTTATTCGCGGGAAAAAATTAAGTTACATTTACGCAAAAACATTGGTTGTCTTCCCCTGAAAACTTGATGTTTATTCACGCAAAAACTATTAAAATTTACTATGTTTTATTTGCGTGAAAAATACTTATTTATTCAAGCGAAAAACAGATTTATTTTGCTAAAAAATGGTTTTCTTCACGTGAAAACATGATTTTTTATTCACGAAAAAAACAGATTTTTTTTCTGGTTTTATTCACGCAAAAAAATACATATTTTCTATGCAGAAAACTATGCTTTATTCACATGTAAAACTATATTTCATTCATGCAATAAAACAGTGTTCTTCGCGGGAAAACCTCTTGATAACATAGACGCAAGTTTTTAACATTTTTTCATCGGGTTCTATCCGTGTCAATCGGTGCAAGTTTAGCTATTTAAGAAGCGAGAGTTGTACACAGAAAGCATCCAGTTCAACAACGGCGACTCAAGGATCAACATCTACTACAGCATCTTCTGCAACTACTAAGAGAACTGTCTGTATAAAGGTAAGAATAAAAACAATAATTGCTTTTACTAGCTGACACAATCAACTCAAACCTCTATGTATTATCCTTCTTTAAATTAATTATAAAGAAATAAACAAAAATTCACACTTTTTCATTTTATATTTTTCAGAATGAACAGACAAGACGAAAAAAGCCGAGCAATAAATGTAGAAGCAGAATCTCAGCAAAAATTTTCCACATTGTCTTCTCCTGTCTTCATTATCCCATCGAGAAAAAATAATCAAGAGGATGAAAGTCAATTGATGATTGAACCAGAATCCCAACAAGATTTTACTCCACCCTCATTTCCTACCAACGAACTGTATTCAAACAGAACACATGGGATAAAACGAGCTTTGGTTGATTTGACAAAAGATGATATCAACAATGGTTCGAACTACAAAAAACGAGTTGTGATGGATGTTGGAGACGATACACTTTTTTGTCTCACCAAGATCCCCTTTCAAGATGCTAGAAGTAGTGACCTTACCACCCTTACCTACAAGAGTGCTGGATTGTTAAATGGTCTGTCTCTAGATCGACTAGAAAAACTTGAGAAATCTATGGAAATCCAAGATCTACCAATACAAACAGTTATGGAGGTCTTATCTGTCGAATTTTGTGATGAAGCAGAATATACCATCACTTATAACTACCAAAAAGATAAAAAGAGAATTCAAGTGAAGAGTGAAGTTTCAACCAAGGTGGGACTGCTTGTTAATAAAGCTAAGCAAACACGCCCAATTGTTTTGATTTATATGGGAGAGGGAAAGACTGGAAAAGCAATTTTTCGTTCCGCTGATGGATACGGCTATAATCTAAAGGTGAAGGAATCATTCAACTCATTATCAGGCAAGAGTATGAGACAAATTCAGGCTTATTTCAACGTAGTTCACCTGCATGATTTTCCACCAGGAAGCGTTATAGCTTTTGAGAAACCCGGACCGCTAAGAAAATGTGATGCATGGTGAATGGAGAGCTACTGATTGGAGATATCAACATTTCTGCTCAAAGAGCATCAGCTGTGGTAGTGGAGAAAAGTGGTGTTATTGTATTCAAAGGACTAAAACAAACTGCGGAAAACACAATTTTCTATGATGTCATTCTGCTCTCAGCTCTTCAAGCTTCCATTCAAGCCTCCAAACTGTTCGATACTTTAGAGCAACACAGCTTCCTCTCTTATTTTGATGAGAGTGAAAAAGAAGATTGTCCTAGACAGTACATTCACACCCTAATCGATAACACAAAAAAAAGCATCTCACAATCTATGATGGTAAGTTTTATTCTATTTACTGTAGGCTCCAAAGTAATTTCGAAAATTAGTGTATACGTCTATTTATGATAGAGCCATTAGTTACTATGTCTTTTAGATCTAACTAAAGAGCGCTTCTTGAGAAAGAGATAGAGAGAATCTTATTTGCGACTCGCAAGAGATGAGGTAAACATTAACTTTGAACATTACAAAAAATAGTTTTATAGGCTTTGTAGTATTTAGTACAAATACTGAGACAGTTTGTATTTTATATACATCTTATTTGTTATAACAAATAAAACTTAATTATAATGAGTTATTACTTAGCAAATCGGTTCCTTGTATATGCACTCCATCTATTCCTTCTAGTGTATTGTCTCGTGTAAATTCGTAGCTAGGATAAGTTTGTATGATAAATCTTCGTCTTGAGTGATCTCTCATCTCACTGTCTCCTATGTCTCGTAAACTTCCCACAATCTCATCCATACTCCATCCTTTACTTCTCAGTAAACAAAAGTATGCGAAGTAATCACCACATACAGTTGACAAAAAACTTTGTAGTTGCGTCCCATTACTTCGTATTGATTCATATCCTCTCTGAATACTTAGTTCCTTCTTTGCGAACATCACCCGTCAAATCGAAACCGTAAAGCGTAACGCCATCTAAGTATTGTTCTTTCGGAATACCAAAACTGTACGCATCCAGCAAAGTTCCGGTAGTGTGTAGGAACTGATGATATTCCCTTCTGAAAACTCCTCTAGCATAATCTGGCTCCAAGCTCCTTCCGATTGGACAATCACCAACTCTCAATACAATACTCTTGACATTGGCAGTTTGTAATCTATATGGGTTCTTGGTGAAACAACCACTCAAAGCGTTGTGATCAACCAAACCTAAATAGATTTGTTTGGATTTCTGTTTGTTTTCTTCCAAAGGAGTGTAAATTTTATCATCAATAATTGTACTAATGGCCAAAGGAGAATTAGGTTTTGTCTTTGCTTTCCTAATAGGACTCCAGTTAATGGTTCGTTTCTGCTTATTTCTAATTTTTTTTGACATTGTTCAAATACCTACGTAGGTTTTGAACATTTTCATTTAACTTTTGGTGTGGGGATAAGTCAGAACCATGAGCTGTCTTCAGTAGAGAATTTCGCTTTCTCTTCATATCTCTCATCGTTATACCTCACATAGGGTTGTAATACAACAGAGGTGTGTTCTTCTTTGACTTTATCCCTTTTTATTCTCGGCTTTTTCCATTAATCTACTGTATTCATTTCAGACAGTATAAAAAACAGTCTGTAGAATGTTAAAGGTTGAAGATTCATCGCTTTATTGATGATAAAACAGGTACAATAGGAGTTATAATAGCGTCCAAAAGATTACCTTTACAAGTCTGAGTCAAAACCTTACGATTATCATTAATTTTTCCTTTAGCAGTTATTTTACGTAGTTCCTTCTTGTAATGCTGCAACTCAATAAACTGTTCAGAATCAAGAGGTACATATAGAAAGTTGGTTGCGGCAAAGTATCAAACAGTTCGGAGGCTTGAATGAAAGCTTGGAGAAGCGAGAGTAGAATGACATCGTAGGATATCGTGTTGTTCGTACTTTGGCTTAGTCCTTTGAATACAATTACACCGTTTTTTTTTCCGACACCACAGATGAAGCTATTTGAGGAGGAATGTTAATATCTCCAATCAATAGCTCTCCATTCACCATACATCTGTAATTAGCCACTAGAGTTTCGGCAGTCTTGTTCCAACGAGTGTCACATTTTCTTAGCATTCCAGGATTCTCATAAGCTATAACACTTCCTGCCGGATAATCGTGTAGGTGAGCAACACTGAAATAAGCCTGTATTTGTCTCATACTCTTGCCGTATAATGAGTTGAATGGATCGTTGATCTTTCAATTACATCCTTGAGAATCAGCGGTGCGAAAAATCGCATCTCCTGTCTTTCCTTCTCCCATATGAATTAAAACAATTGGACGTGTTTGCTTAGCTTTATTAACAAGCAGTCCTATTTTGGTTGAAACATCACTCTTCACTCGAGTTCTCTTTTTTACTTTTCGATAGTTGTAAACGATGGCACACTTAGATTCACCACGAAATTCAACAGACAACACCTCCATAACTGTTGGTATTGGTAGTTCGCAGATTTCCATGGACTCTTCAATTTTTTCTAGACTATCTGGAGAGAGAGAGAGAGTTTAATAACCCGGCGCTCTTGTAGGTGAGAGTGGTTAGTTCATTACTTCCAGCATCTTGAAAGGTTATTCTGATGTGATGAAAAAGCGTGTCGTCTCCAACATCTGTCAAAACTAGTTTTTTGCTTTTCAAGCCAGTTTCAATATCATCCTTTGTCGAATCAATGAAAGGTCGTTTCCTCACAGATGTTCTTTTTGAAGACAGCTTGTTAGTAGGAGATGTGAATGAAGTAAAATCTTGTTGGGATTCTGGTTCATCAATCACCAATTGACTTTCTGGCATATCAAAGATAGGAGAAGGCGATGGGGAAAGGGTTTGCCGGGATCCTACTTTTTCATTCATCGGTTGACTTCCTTCGTCCTGAGTATTCATTCTGAAAAAAAACAAAGATTTTGTTTAATTTTTCGTAATTAATTTTAAAAGATCATAAAGACCATAAGCCTTCAGCTAGTTGTGTTAGCTAACAGAGAATAAATATTTTTACTCTTACCTTTATGAAGAGGGTGAGCTCCTATTAGTTGCAATAGAAGGTTTAGTAGATGTTGCTTCTCCGCTAGCCGTTGTAGAACTGGATGCTTTCTGTGTGAAAACAGTGGCTCTTAAATAGGTACAGTACAGTACAGTAAACCCTACGAATCAGCATTTTTCACGCGAATCCAACCCAATGCTTTTGCGGGAATGAATAATTTATTTTCATGCAAATAAAAAACAATGCTTTCGCGGGAATAAAACAATTATTTTCACGCGAATGAAAACCGTTGTTTCGCAGGAATAAAAAAATATTTTCACGCGAATAAAAAAACCAATGCTTTCGCGGGAATAAAACAATTATTTTCATGGAATACAAACCAATGCTTTTGCGGGAATAAATATTTTATCTTCACGCGAATAGAAACCAATGTTTTCGCGGGAATAAGAAAATTATTTTCACGCGAATAAAAACCAACTCTTTCACAGGAATAAATAATTTATTTTCACACCGATAACTACCAATGTTTTTGCGGGAATAAATTATTTATTCTCACGCGAATGGAAACCGTTGCTTTCGCGAAAATAAAAATTTTATTTTCACACAAATACAAACCAATGCTTTCGCGGGAATAAATAATTTATTTTCACGCGAAAAAAAACCGTTGCTTTCGCGGGAATAAAACAATTATTTTCACGCGAATAGACACCGTTGCTTTCAAGGAAATAAAAAATTTATTTTCACGCGAATAAAACAGGAATATTTCACGCGAGTAACACCATTATGATAGAGTTTTTGCGTGAGTGTTTTTAATGGTTATAAGCTAAATGAGTAGGAGTGGCTTATAGTGTATAAGAACAGCTCTCTCGGCATAGAAATCATTCTCTCCAGCAATAACCTCAGGAGCATCAAGGACTACAGCTGATTTCTTGGTGATAAGGTAAGAATTAATAGAAAAACTATTTAATAGAAATTAAAATGTAACTATTTTACAACACTGTTTAATCATCCTATACTAATACATAACTTTTTTTATTTTAGTTCATTATGAGTTCAAAGTCATATACAATAACAGACTTCCTCCCGGAGATTTATAACAAGTATATTAAAGAAAATGTAGCCGTGCAGGAAAACGCGAAATATCCATCGACATTGCAAGCTGCGTTATTCTGTATAACGCAGCATTTGCTAACTTTAGCATCTTTATACAGAGAACTATCACCCATACGGTACCGACCACATACATTATACCAGAATGCTGACAATCAAGAAACATTATTACGACTAACAATTCAAAACAATTTTGAGACAGTTTTGAAAATGTCTAGAATCGTGAATATTAACCATTTTTTAAAAAAAATTAAAAGAAAGGTATGGGATCAAGATCTCACTCAAAGATTAGCTAAAGCCCAATGAACAGAAGAATTAATGCGTGAGTTTAAGCCCAATATTTTATGTTATATTCAAACGGATGAATGTTTATATACATCTATTGCTTCGTTTGAAGTTGTGTTATGGCTTTTTCAAGAATATAAACTTTAATATATACAATCATACAATGTTTAATTTCTGTTCACTGTACATAAATATATATAGCTATCGAAGAGTTATCAAAACTTAATTGCCATACATTCAAAATCTAGATGCCATATGAGTTAGAATTATGTAAAAAAATTATCAAAACTTAAATGCCATACATTCAAAATCTAGATGTCATATAAATTAAAATTAAGTAAAAAAATAATCAAAGCTCAAATGCCACTCAAATGCCACTCAAATGCCCCTCAAATGAAATACAATATTAACTCGACGAATTCATTCAACGCCGTAACCCGTTGCATCGCCTCGGGGTCTAATCCACAAAAAAATACTTGGTAGGGAGATCTGCTCATATATTACTACTCACGTGGATGCATACCCACTGCCTCGGATCGACAAGAGTTTAGATGCACTCTCAGGTTGTAAATATTTTACTACACTGGACCTGGTCAGTGGCTACTGGCAGGTGCTGCTAGACGAAGATGCCAGAGAGAAGTCCTTTTTTGCCACCAGAAACGGACTGTGGCGATGGAAGGTACTGCCTTTTGGGCTGACCTCAGCTCCTGCCACATTCCAACACCTTATGGAAAAGGTGCTGCACGGACTCCATTGGCAAACACTTCTCCTATACCTGGACGACATTATTGTCATTGCTCCAGACTTTCAGACCCATCTACACAGACTGGCAGAGGTGCTACAACGACTCCAACATGCCGGCTTGAAACTCAAGCCGGAGAAGTGTGAGCTGTTACAGTCACAAGTCAAATACCTAAGCTATGTGGTCAGTGAGAAAGGGGTAGCCACCGACCCAGCTAAAGTGGAAGCAGTTAAAGGCTGGAGACCTCCGAAGGACCTAAAAGGCCTTCAAGCATTCCTTGGAACTGTAGGCTATTATAGACAGTTTATTCCCGACTTCGCTACTGTCGCCAAACCACTAACCAGGTTAACCAGCAAGGAAGCCACTTGGGAGTGGGACACTGACCAACTCAAACATAGCCTGCTTACAACACCCATTCTGGGCTAGCCAGAGGCCAAGGGAACCTACATCTTGTACACTGATGCAAGTCAAGATGGCCTGGGAGCAGTGTTATTGCAAGAGCAAGGAGGACGAGAGCGAGTTATCTCGTACTACAGCAAAACGTTGGGTCCAGCCAAACGCAATTACTGCATCACAAGGAAGGAATTGCTTGCTGTTGTTAAAGCTGTTAAGCATTATCGCCCACACCTGTACAGGCAGAAATTCAGACTGCGCACTGACCATGCCTCACTTTATCTTGAGCTATTATGCTAGTCTTTGGTGGTGAAGGCTCAGCACCAAATCCTATTTGATTAATTGTTTCATCAGGTAAACGAAAACAAATGAGATTTTCTTCTACCCATTTCCAATTATGGGAAATTTCAGAGTTTTTTTCTTCTACATTCTCCTCCCGATAATTTAAACTTCGTCTACAATAGAAATGTTAACACATAATAGTTGTTCTATAAAACATTCACATACATTTTGTATGAAATGTAACATAAGAAAAAATGACTTAAACACCATTATCAATTAATTTTTAAAATGGAATTAGGAAAAAAAGGCTCAAACATTATTATTAGTTAGGTTTTTAAAAACTTACTGTGTACTATGAGATGAATTCTCAACTCCCTCTTTTACATTAATTCTCTGATATTCTGAGTCCTGTCTACAATAAAGAGATAATGCATTATTTTTGCTGATTCATGAGATGACTATAAAAAACAGAAAAAAAATTACTCTACTAACATTATTAATTTATGGTTTTAAAAACTTACTGCTTATCAAAGGCTATTGTATTTTCAGTAGTTGCTGAAACTTGAAAAGTCGATGGTTTGTCTTGAAAAGCATTTTCAAGTTCCATCTCCATTCCATTTTCATATTCAGCATTGCATTCATCATTCATGTATTCATTATCAGCGTTTGAAAAACTGATATCATTTTGATTTTTCATGAGCCATTCCCATTCCTTATGTATGTCTACATCAGTATCCTCCTCTTCTGTTTCCATAGCACTATAATAACAATAAAACCATTACTTTTTTAATAGAAGTGACAATAGCACATAAAAAGGTAAGTTAAATGTCTCAGCTAATAAATTTTACCTTGTGAATAAAACTCCTAGTAGTCAGTTGGTATATTATATAGTAGATGTTGAGTCTTTAGTTACTGTTGTTAGAACGACTGATTTATTGTGTGAAAGCATTACTTTTTGAGTAGACAAATAATTAAGTGAGATAATTAAGTCAGATAATTAAGTCCTAAGTTCAATGAAAACTTTCAAATTCACACAGAAAAACTTTTAATAGTCAGTGGATGTAGTAGTAGGTGTTGCTCCTCCAATCGCTGTTGTAGAGCTGGATGCTTTCTGTGTGAAAACAGTGGCTTTTAAATAGGTAAAGTTGCACTGATTAAATCATATGAATCAGCATTTTTTCACGCGAATACAACCCAATGCTTTCGAGGGAATAAATAATTTATGTTCATGCGAATGGAAACCGTTGCTTTCGCGGGAATACAAAAAATTATTTTCACGCGAATACAAACCAATGTTTTCGCGGGAATAAATGTTTTATTTTCACGCGAATGGAAACTGTTGTTTTTGCGGGAATAAATATTTTATTTTCATGCGAATGGAAACTGTTGTTTTTGCTGGAATAAATAATTTATTTTCACGCGAATGGAAACCGTTGCTTTCGCGGGAATAAATGTTTTATTTTCACGCGAATAGAAACCGTTGCTTTCGCGGGAATAGATATTTTATTTTCACGCGAATGGAAACTGCTGTTTTTGCGAGATAAATAATTTATTTTCACGCGGATGGAAACCGTTGCTTTCGCGGGAATAAAAAATTTTACTTTTCACGCGAATGGAAACCGCTGCTTTTGCGGGAATAAAAAAATTATTTTCTTGCGAATACAAGTCAATGTTTTCGCGGGAATAAATAATTTATTTGCACACGAATGGAAACCGTTGCTTTCGCAGGAATAAAGTTTTTTGTTTTCTTGCGAATGGAAACTGTTGTTTTTGCGGGAATAAATAATTTATTTTCACGCGAATGGAAACCGTTGTTTTCGCGGGAATAAATAATTTATTTTCACACGAATGGAAACCGTTGCTTTCGCGGGAATACAAAAACTTATTTTCCCGCGAATGGAAACCGTTGCTTTTGCGAGAATAAAAAAATTATCTTCACGCGAATACCAGCCACTGTTATCGCGGGAATAAATAGTTTATTTGCACACGAATGGAAACCGTTGCTTTCACGGGAATAAATATTTTACTTTCACGCGAATGGAAACTGTTGTTTTCGTGGGAATAAATAATTTATTTTCACGCGAATGGAAACCGTTGTTTTCGCGGCAATAAGTAATTTATTTTCACGCGAATGGAAGCTGTTGCTTTCGCGGGACTACAAATTTTATTTTCACGCGAATGGAAACCGTTGCTTTCGCGGGAATACAAATTTTATTTTCTTGCGAATACAAACTAATGCTCTCGCGTGAAAATAAAGTTTGTATTCCCGCAAAAGCATTGGCTTGTTTTCGTGTGAAATTTTTATTCCCGCGGAAGCAACGGTTTTCATTCGCGTGAAAATAAATTATTTATTCCCGCGAAAGCATTGGTTTTCATTCGCGTGAAAATAAAATTTTTTCTTCCCGCAAAAGCAAAGGTTTCCATTCGCAAGAAAATAAAGTGTTTATTCCTGCGAAAGCATTGGTTTTCGCGTGGACAAAATGTTGATTCATAGTTATATTATAAAGAAGGTTGGTATTCATAGAGTTCAACCAGTGCAACTTTAGCTATTTAAGAGCCACTGTTTTCACACAGAAAGCATCCAGTTCTACAACAGCGAGCGGGGAAGCAACATCTACTACACCTTCCATTGCAACTACTAGGAGCTTTCTCTTTATAAAATGTAAAATTTAAAAATTTATTATTCCCTACTTAGCAAAGATCAAAATTAGTTTAGCTATAATGTAAAGTATGAAATAAATAATCTTTTAGTTCCACATGAAAAGCTGAATTATATATTATTTCTTTCTTTTTTAGAATACTATGGAGGGGTTTTCTGCTTCTTACATGGATTTAAAACCAATCGAAAACAAACAAAAAACACCCACAACACCCAGCAAAAGAAAAAACTCTAACTCTGTCACAAAAGAAGCAACAATAAAGAGACGAGCTCTTCCAAAATTGGTTTTACCCACAACATCAAACACTATGGAACAAAAAGAATTGCTCACTGATGCTGAAAGAGCTCTCAAGATGGCCAAATCTATCAAAAAATGGAGGGCATGTGATTTGAAAAAGATTGGAGGGTCTCTTACACTAGCATCACTTCCTGTCCCATCAGTTTTGCAAATAGTTTCCATTGAACAGAGTACTGGTGCATACGGAAATTACTACATTCTCACCTATCTTGATAATTCAACTGGAGCGAATTTTCAGAAAGTCGTTTGCCCAAGTAGAGTAGTTGAAAGCTTCAATGTTGATAACTACCCATTACCTTTCAACATTTTGTACTTGGGTGAGATGGAAAACTAAAAAAAAACAGAGACTACTTACTACAATTTGAAACGTATCAGCAGAAAAATGAGTGAAGAGGAACTCAAACTCGCTGACGACATCAAGTATCTCAGCAATTTCACAGAATGTTCCATTTTCGCTTACATCGAAGTTGTAGAAAGATTCATTCCTTTCCGATTCAATGGAGAAGAATCCATTGTAAATTGCATTCGCTATGTCACTGAAAAAGATGGAAAAAGAGAGACGAGAACACTTTTACTACCAATCAGATACAACGAGGAAGCTAAAAGATGTGCACCTGGTGTGATGATTTACAAAGGAAAAAAACAGAGTAAGAATGGAAATCTTATCCCATACCACAATGTTGTCTTCATTTCTTCAACCAACGCTGGTGATTGGGAACAATATTGCACACAAACAAATTCCAATAAGGAGCTAACAAAAACGAATAATGAGGATGAAGTTCTTAAGGAATTCCTAGAAAATGAATTACAAGATTTTGATGAACAGCTTGGTGTTGATGGTATGTAAACTCAATATCTAACGCTGACAACAGGTAGTCTCAAGCGGATAAAACGAGCTATAGTGCTTTGTATTATGCAAAATTTACTGTATAATTTTAATTATCTAAAGGGTTAATTTGATGATTTTCTCAAAATTGTATTACTTACTATTTACTGACTCTAACTATATTATATAGAGAGATTTTCCCTACTTATTAAACAATAAATGTATATAATCATATATTGATTCATAGAAAAGTCTAAAGGTTCTCAAGTGATTAACTCACCAAAAGTTCTGGTTTGCAAAACATTTGAAGATTTTCCTATCCCAAGCATTATACGAGTGACTGGTGTGATACATCCATCAAGTAAGGAGAAGTGTAGATATTCTCAAGTTTGCTACCATGATCCTTCAGATATAAATGAACTCAAACCCAAAATACTTTTTTGTCCAGTTGAAATAGGTAAGAACTTGTTGTGAACAGAATTAGACAAAAGAATAAATATCAAATTATCATATTGGAGTTGTCTGCTTTTATCTAACCAAATTGCTTTGAGAACATAACTCCAACAACTCCTTCCAGTTTAAAGAATAGTAATAGATTTTTATACAGTCAGTCTACGCATAGCTATTGAACAGACAACATCTCACTCAAAACACTCTTTTCTATATATCTTAGTACTATTGAATCTGCTAGCATGTAATTCATATAGATATTCTACAGCACTGCCTGCTCCTATAGCCATCAAGGAGTCGGTGTACATACAAGAGTGGGAGATAGAGACAACGGTGTCTACAGACACACGAACTCAAGTATAGAATCACCTACCTTTGGCGTTGTAGCTTGAACCTACAGGAGCTAATACCTACCTGCAGATGATATCGACTACATAGACACTTAACCAGAGACTAACATTATTCACGGCTAGACCGGAACCTAATTCTATACGACATTCCGTAGACGTTGATCTGAGGGAATACCGCTCACAATAAGTGCACAAGGTGAGACATTAGTTCCCAACATTTCCGTTTAGATCATATGGTGGAGGCCCTGGCTTTCTCCAGCTCGTCGCTAAGCGTACTTAAATTTGGCGAAAGCCCCCTAGGAGGTTTTTTTGTTTCTTTGTTGGTTGTGAAGCACGAGGTCGTGCTTTTCTCTTGTTAGGGAGAGTAGGTAGTAAAGTAAGCTAGGTCAGTGAATATAGAGAGAAGTACATTACATCACTCAATTTTTAATTGATTTTGTTTTCCTTTTGGTTTTAAGATTATCATGGCTTCAGTGGTTTGTAATGATTGGGAGCACATTCTTTCATGCAAAAACAGCTCCTATTTTGTCAGGCCTTTTTGCTTTGAATCATCAGATAATTGGTACCAAACAAAGCCAGAATTTACCACCAGTGCTAATGCATTATTTTTGTCTGATTACCAGAAGGTTTACTGTTTTCAATATTGTTTACTGGGCTTAGCAAAAACAAAGTACATAGAAACACTCAAAGAACTACAGGCGTTAACTTTTGAACATCTCACGGCTGCTTTAGACAGTAAATTTCAATTCTTTCACCCTCTTCGAAGTGTAAATTTACAAAATCTTAGAATGAAAGAAGGTGAATCAGTAGGAGAATTCAGCCTTAGAGTTGAGCTAGCAGCTAGAGATCTATCTTACCTGTCCTATGACGTACAGAATCAGCTCATTTATGATTCATTTTTGTCTGGCATAACAGAAAATTTGAGAGAGTTTGTTCTAGACCAAGCTGTGGTAAACCCAGAGGCAGCAATCACTTTCACAAAGCTCATTGACTTGTGTAAAAAGTATGAACATATGGTTTGGTACAAGACAAACTCTGCACACATTTCGAAAGCTAGATTGAGCAAAAACTGTTTCCAGTGTGACAGAGTAATTTTAATTCTATCCAATCAGAGCGCACCTGTTTTCCACAATGAGAGTAAGCTAGAACTGTATTCACAGTCAAATGTTTTAGAATTTTCTGTGGAAATGTATGAGGCTGAGCAACTGCAGGAAAGTGTAAAACCTGCTGTTGCTGCTGTAAAAATTCATGAAGTTCCTCCAATGCACAGTTGTGAAATTCATATGACCCCAATCAAGAATTTTACTCAAACTAAAGTGGTCAATGAAGGGAGGAAATCAAACCCAAAGCCTCGCAGATTTATTAAAAATCAAAAGAAATTTTCAGCGAAGGCTAATTCAAAAATAAAACCCCAAATAAATTTCGAGCCTCAATTACTGACTATTTCCCAGACAAGTAAGCCCGTTGACTCATCAGATGTGGATGAAGGCTATTGTTCAGATTTTGAATAGTCTTTTACTTCAAGCTCTGAGAATAAAAGAAATTTTAACAAAACATGTACTGAAAATGGTTTTGTAGCAGAAACATTGCTGCGTAATTACCTAATAGACATATTTGTAAATGTGAATTATATGTTCTCAGAAGCTAAATTTTCAGAAGGTGAAATCAAAAAAATAAAACTAGTTTATGCCGAATCGCATTAAAAGTACTGACAATGAGTGGATATTTTCCCAAAGCTCTAATAGACTTATTTGCAATGTAAGGCAAAACTGATTCCCTCTGATAAACAAAGTTATTTTACAATCCTGCAAAAAAAAGAAAAAAAAAAAGCCATTTTATAATGTGCCAAGCAGGATGCAGAAGTGTTTCTTAAACATTTTAAAATCATTAGGTTGCTAGGTGACCGTGTCATGACTGCTGGCAAGAGATTTATTGAGAAAATAACAGCATTTTGAGCTGGAGCCAAGCAGCGGATACATGTACAAGTAATTAACATTTTTTTCTTGGCATCTTGGCAACCAAATAGATAATGGGATACACCGTTGACTAATCAAAGCCTAAATTTGGCCTCATTTCTGCCTCAACAAGATAAGATCAGCTCAGACTGATACAGTTGGCCAATAAAAAGGGCTATTATTCTAGAATAACTAAAATAACCAGTGTCAAGTTTTAAACTGACACTATGCAGTAATTAAACTGCTTAATAAAACATTTTTATGCAATAGAAAATTAAACTTGCGGTAGATAATGTACATTCAAGGTAGCCACATACATTACATGATGGTACCGAAAAGCCCAGCTCAATGCAAAGCACAGCTGGCTGTCAAGACTACGAGATGTCTGACAGGTAAAAGCAGCAAAACAGCTGCTAACCCCACACCCAGATGTGGAAATGAATGTGATTGATTACCAGATAACTGAGTACAGACTGGTTTCATCTCACAGCTGCAACCAAGCAGAAACTGTTGCACCAATGGATATCCCAAAGCATTCAACATATGTTGTCGACGTCGACCCAAGGCCAAAGTACAAACCCAAGCTAGCTGGTCTCACATGTGAGCTAAATGTATACATGTACATTGGGGACACAACTCTAACTAACTACTGACATAACTTACTTGACGGGCTGTGACTCAACGCAGCTTACCTACAACTGAACTCCATGCTGAGTGAAACTAGTGAGTCGGTATGAATAGAAATTGTGTGTAACGGTGATTAACACCATAACATATCTTACATACGTATCTCCCTAATCTAAGTACACTAACAGTAGTTACAATAGTTACAATAGCTACAATAGTTATATACAACTACTAGAGATCTCTCGTAAATCGTCGTCAAAATGCCGAGCACCAAAGAGTGCTGATACATCGACAAACCGTCGAACTGTGCCAAAAGGGTACAAACAAGGCGATGAAAACCGAAAATAAAAATATTTAACGATCTGCCTCGAGCAGAAACGTACACAAAAGGGAAAATTTCAGTCACTCAATCACTACTGACTAATCAATGAATCTGTAATATTTCAGCTCACAGGAAGTTTATTTCAGACTTAATCGATCAATACAAGGTAAGGCAACTCCTGAAAATCAAGGAAGTATAGCCAGCCAGCAACAGACAGCAAGGCAGCCACTCAAGACCTCTGGGGTGTTCTGAACACCCACTTTAAATTATCATTTGCTATAAGAACATTGTTTATGTGCTGCCCCAAGCTTTGCTATGCTGGAACGCTTGCATGCTACAGCGCTGTCTGTATGTAAAACTAATAATAAACCACTAACATAATTAACATAACATGACGTTAGACTATCACTAGACACTGAAACTGCACTCAGCACCCATTACTGCCGCCATTTCATGCCAAAACAGGCAATAGAAACCTCTCTTTGCACGCGCAGCGGAAATTACCCTAATCATTAAGTTCTTTTCCAGGTTGTCACATCTCCTTGCAATGCAGGTGTCAGATGGTGAGATAAGACATCACATCCTGCTATTGCATTTTAATGTATCGTTGCATGCATTGCATTATGTCTCTGACAGGCACCATTAATCATCAATCTAGAAGGCAGTTGACAGGCACCAATAAAAGCAACTTGAGGGATGAAACCACGTAAAATGGAACTTTTATATGATTATGACATTACAAAATTATTCTTCCAGACTCAAAAATTAAACATTTTTCATGAGTAAAAACCAAAACCGAAAGTTGAAATTCAATTTGAGATGTTTTACACATCGACTATCTTACAAAAGAAAATCTGACATTTTTAACCTAAACTACAAAATCACCAACAATCGGTGAGTATCCATGCCACCGTGGACTTCACAAATAAGTCAAAACAACCCAAGATAGGAGGTAAGTGACCATAGTCAGCCTCCAGGAGATTGGCCATCAGGGGTGAGTAGCTCACAGTAGAGCAAGACTTTTCACAATCCGCCACAATTTGAAGCGATTATCCAAGTAAGTAACCATAGCAACTGTCAATTTACTCACAAACCATTGACTTTATTTCAGCTACCACCTGCACGCAAATCTAGGTCTGCTGAGGTAATAACAAATTGTGATGGCAACTCCATTATACACATGTCTTCCATTGCCTAGAGTGTGCATACAAAACTAGCATACTCTTGCGCTTAGGCACAAGAACAAAATCTCAAAAATTTCGTTTCAAAATTAAACCCAAAATAAAAAAATATATATTTGTATATACTATCATTAACATTCAGCCCGGATTAAAGCCCTCAAACCAGTGTAAGTACACAGTAAGTACAGAACCTTTTATTAAGGTAATTTTCAGGTGAAAAATTCTCATTTCCGCGGCGATTGTTGTGAACAGAATTAGACAAAAGAATAAATATCAAATTATCATATTGGAGTTGTCTGCTTTTATCTAACCAAATTGCTTTGAGAACATAACTCCAACAACTCCTTCCAGTTTAAAGAATAGTAATAGTGTAGTGCTTTTTGCCGCTACTTGGCCACAACTGCTAATCTGCTTGTCTATTTATTATTCTGCAACTCCCTATATAGGGCATCAACAAGACTAGTCTTGAAGCTTGAGCTTTATTGCAAGGAATAAAACTGAGCTCTCTGGCTCAGTTTCTCATATTTATATAAAAATATAATATATACAGTATAATGCAGAACCAATCAGATTACATGACAACAATGAAGCATATAGTAAGTTACTTAAGCGTAGCGCCTATTCACTGTCTTATTGGTCCTTAACCAGAATAGGGGCGGGCTCCTGTTTGACCTTTGACCCCGTAATATCACTTGCTAAATTGTCCAGAATTATCTACTCTTGGTACTGTTTGGGGGAGACAACTTGTAATCTTTGTGTAATCTTCACTAGCAATTGTGGTCGGCTACAGCTATCTCACCAGGTGAGCTCAACTCTCCAGCAAATTCTCCCACAATAGGTTTTTATACAGTCAGTCTACGCATAGCTATTGAACAGACAACATCTCACTCAAAACACTCTTTTCTATATATCTTAGTACTATTGAGTCTGCTAGCATGTAATTCATATAGATATTCTACAGCACTGCCTGCTCCTATAGCCATCAAGGAGTCGGTGTACATACAAGAGTGGGAGATAGAGACAACGGTGTCTACAGACACACGAACTCAAGTATAGAATCACCTACCTTTGGCCTTGTAGCTTGAACCTACAGGAGCTAATACCTACCTGCAGATGATATCGACTACATAGACACTTAACCAGAGACTAACATTATTCACGGCTAGACCGGAACCTAATTCTATACGACATTCCGTAGACGTTGATCTGAGGGAATACCGCTCACAATAAGTGCACAAGGTGAGACATTAGTTCCCCACATTTCCGTTTAGATCAAAATTCAGCGGTGATAATTACCCCCTCCGTTTAACGTTGTATATTTGGGTAGAAAGGGAAAACTGAGAAATAAAAGTGTTCTTTGGTATGATGTCAGACGTGTTACCAGACCTCATTTGAGGATTTTTTAAGATGGAGTGTAAAGGAAAAGACTTTGCATTGATTATCATTACAAGACCTAGTGCTTTGTATTGCTTAGTCTTTACTGACTCTAGCTATTTAAATAAGGGAAGATTTACCCCTGCTTATTATGTAATAAATGTATATAATTATATATTGATTCATTTTTAATCAATGTATTTATGGAATTACAAAAAATTATCAAAACTTAAATGTCATACATTCAAAATCTATATGCCCTATGAGTTACAGTTATGTATATTATTATGTAAAAAAATAATCAAAACTCAAATGCCACTTAAATGCCACTCAAATGCCACTCAACTGCCCCTCAAATAAAATACAATATAAACTCGGCAAATTCATTCAATGCTGTAACCCATTGCCTCAACTCCAAGATCTAATCCACAAAAAAACACTTGGTAGGGAGATCTGCTCATATATTACTACTGCTATAGTCTGACTAGCTTCAATCATTCGAAAAATCGCTTGTGTCTTTCCCGATCCAGTTGGTCCTGCAATCATTGCTGTAAAAGGAGATCGCATCCTTGGGTCATAATCTTCAGGTTTCCCATTCATCATAAAAAGATGTTCATCAACCAACAGTAGTTTCATTTATGATTCCAACAGGAGAGTTTCTCGCTTTTTGTATTTTTTCCATAGCTTCTTCATACATACTAAACTCAGTAACACCTCCAAAAGTGGAAAATCCGACGACAAGTACCAAAATCATCATAATTATCAATTCTTTACGCTTCATACTCGGTAAAACATCTATCATATCACGTGTAGTACCATCAACAGTTTCAACTTCATTCATTGGTCTCATCTCAACATCATCATCTGTCGACATCTTAACTTCCAATAACAACACAATCATATCACGTTCCATTTTTATGCAATGTAAAAAATATCAAAAAAATCAAATGCCATACATTCAAAATCTATATGCCATATAAGTTCAAATTAGGTAAAAAAATAATCAAAGCTCAAATGCCACTTAAATGCCACTCAAATGCCACTCAAATGAAATACAATATTAACTCGGCGAATTTATTCAACGCCTTAACCCATTGCCTCAACCCCGAGGTGTAATCCACAAAAAAACACTTGGTAGGGAGATCTGCTCATATATTACTACTAGTGGCACTGGTGAGTGGTGAGGAAAAGCATTCCCAGGATGGCATCTTCATTTATCTTTCCCACTACGAAGGTGGCTTCTGTTTTAACGTCTCGAATATGAATGGGCAAGTGGATCGTGCCAAAGAAGGGAATATGCGATCCGTCTGCTAGGATACCGTGCAAGTCTCCTTCTTGGAGGGAGTTTTTAGTGGCAGGGGACAACCGGCTGAATAGATGTTGTGACAACAAAATAGTGGTGCACCCGGTGTCGACGAGCACTGACGCTGGCTTTCTTTCTATTTGGCCGGGGTAAGTAACTCGCCTTGTACGGGCACTCTTGTGGGGGTATAAGAGGGTGGCTGGCTTGACAGCTGAGGGCCTGGGGGCAGGAGGGTGTCATTCTTGAGGGCAAGACGGCCGTTCATCTGTTGGCAGAGTCGAGTGACAACGGGGTATGCTTCATGCAGCTTCCTCCATGGGGCAGTGTACTTCGTGACCATGACTGGCTTGAACAGTGGTTGGTTGCCTATGGGTATGCAGTGTGCAGTGGCATGGGACAACAAACTGGCGAAGTCTGACTGCTAGGGTGCTGTGTAGCCGGGCAAAACTCGAAGTCTTCCAACTCTAGCAAGGGGGTGTATCTGTTGGTGGTGGGTAGCTACCAAGGCTCTGGCATCTGTATAACTGGTTGTCTTTTTCTTCTGGGAGGCACGGTTGGTACCACAGGGTTGTGGTGTTCCAACTCTGCTATCTTTTTTCTATGGTTCCGTGGTACCCGGGGGCTGTTAGGGGCCGGTCTCCCTACTGCGGGCGGTGCCCGTTTTTTGACTGACAGTTGGGGGAGCCAGGATAGATGACCAGGGTTTAACGGGACAGCTCCTGTGGGGGTGACCAATAGCACTGCAACCCTAGAACTGGAGGGGAGGTGATGGGGTGTGGGGGTATTGGGGGTGGCAGCAAAAGATGGTTTTGGTTGTTGGTGCATTTTCTGCAGTTCTTCTAATTGGAGTTTGAACTCCTCTGTCATCATCTGCAGGGTTTTTAACAAGAAAGAGAGAGTGTCTTCGGGTATGGTGGCTGCCTGGTGGAACTGGTTTAGGGGGGTGGTGAGTGAGGGTTCACTGTTGGGGGGAGCGACTCTCCATCCTCATCTTCTACCAATCTCCCTCTGGAAGGTTTCTCCTCGAAACTAGTTTTTATCTGTAGGTATTCATACCCCGCTCGAAGGTTCCTCCGAGATTGTGGGGTTGTACCACCAGCAAGTGTCGTTGCAGGTAAGCGAGGCCTTTGGTACTGGCAAAAGTTTCCAAAACCGTCTGATTCACTCTTCTGGGAGGGAGGTCGTCATATGCAACACGGACGAGCTTCTCTACCTCATTAGCATGTTGCTGGAGCGAGGTTTTGAGAGTGCATCGTAGCACAATCAGCTTTGCTTGTGTTTCCTTAGGGGTAAGTCCAAATCGTGCTCGTAAGGTGGAGAAAATGCCTTCTATGTGAGGGGGGGGGTGGTGACCACATTCAAGGGCATCATCTCTCAATGATTTTTTGAGGTGCATCAATGCAGTGGCTTGGCCCCAGTCGTTGGCATCTGCTACCTCAATAAATCGAGTAATAAAGTGCTCTACGTTGCCAGTGCCATTGTACTTGGGGGTTTTAAAAGGTGTCTGTGTGGGCCTTTGGAGGGGGGGGGTTGCATCAAACTCTACAGGGCTTCGGTCAGCTGCTCTAGAGCTACCATGGGTTGAGCTCCTACGAGGTTAGTGCCAGGGCTCCTAGCTCTTTGGGTGGCCATTCTTGGTCAATGGCAAGCTATAGGGTATGGAGTGGTTGATCTAGCTAGGAATGAGTGGTGTATGGGGCTATCCCGGGCCGGGATAGCTGTTGGGAGGGTAAGGGGGTACTATACATGGTGCTAGTGGTACCAAAGAAGTCTTTTAGTAAAGGAAAAACAATAGACGGGGTCATACCGTCACTGCATAACTACGGGGTAGGGGGACGTGATTGATACGGAGTGATACAGGCACTGTATAGCTTCGGGGTAGGGGAGAAGGAATGAATACAGAGTGACACAGGTACTGTATAGCTTCGGAGTAGATACAGGGTGATACAGGCATGGTATAACTTCGGGGTAGGGGGAAGGGAATGGATACGGAATGATACAGGGTGATATAGGCACCATAAAATTTTGGGGTGGCGTAATGGACACAGGATGATGCAGGCACTGTATAGCTTCGGAGTAGATACAGGGTGATGCAGGCGCTGTATAACTTCGGGGTAGGGGGAAGGGAATGGATACGGGGTGATACAAGGTGATATAGGCACTGTACAACTTTGGGGTGGGGGAATGGACACAGGGTGACACAGGCACTGTATAGCTTCGGAGTTGATACAGGGTGATACAGGCACTGTATAGCTGCAACTTCTTTCTTCTCTTTCCGTTGTGTCTTCTTGTTTGGTTCTATCCCACTGCTGCCACCAATGTAGTAATTTTGCACTATCTACTCAGACACAACAGGATCTCTCCAAACAACTTCTTCAATATACTTCGGAGTCACTCCGAATTGACTTCATTACCATTCACGGGCTCCTAGAACCAGACACACAATGACAGAGTTTTACTTTAATAATATTTATTTCATAATCTATTTAGCAAGGTACAAGTGTATTTAGTAAACTTCTCAAGACTTCTACCTCCCTGATCTCCAGCAATTGTTTTTATAGGAAGAGATCAGGAAGGCACACTCACTTATTAGGGTGAGCCAATCTCACAAGGTATTACAATACAATAGCAAATAGTTGCAAACAATACAAAAATATATGCAAAGGCAATCAATGGGAGTAGTGCGCACATGGTACATCATTTATTAAGTCCAGGGCTCTTCCTCTTTTAGCTTTGGTTCTGCTTTAGTACTCTCATCTCCTTGTGTAGCTTTCGCAGGCTCCTATGTTTAGTATCCGCTCAGGCTTGTTCAATGATGGCCATTTTTACAGAGTATCTCGGTATAGCGGCCATTTATGACAGAGTATCTTGGTATAGCATGTATACTTAAGCATGAATGATGGATAGATCAGTTGTTGTGAGAAATTTGTATGAAGTACCCACCCTCACCCCCACCCCATACCCCCCACCCCATAGCCCCCCAACCCTTGCTGTCTACACCCACTAAACATAACCTACAACCCCTTCTCCTTTCCTCTACACGCAAACTACCCCCTCGAAATCAAGCCCCAAAGACCTAGACACTGTGTAGACACTATGCCACACCTAAAAACTACCCCGGGTTACCCGGGGTCTACCCGTGGTCAGCTACCCCGGGCTTGGGTGGAAAGAGGGTGGAAGAGGTAGCCTGGGATCTAAGGAACATAATGCCCCAATCATGATTCAAATCAAACAAATACGAAGCCCAGGAGAGCAAGCCAAGTACAAGCATGTCCTAATAAGGACTGGAAGATTACTAGCTACAGAAAAGATCGGCAAAAAGTGCCCAGAGCAAAGCACCATGTGCTCAAGACTTTAATTGGATAACTTTATAAACAATCTTGTATACTGCATTGTGATTTGTTTGTTTTTACTATTGTGTTGTATGGTTGGCTCACCCAAATAAGGGGGTGAGTTTTCCTCCCCTTCTCCTATAAAAGGAGCTTTTTTGCATGATTTGAAGCAGAAGTCAAGGAGAAGTCAAGTGGAGTTGTTAAATACCATTATATCTTGCTAAATGGATTGTGCATAAATAACGTATCATTATTTGAACCTTTGTCGTTGTGTGTTTGGGTCTAGGACCCCGTCAGTTGGTAGCGTTACTTCGGAGTAACCCCGAAGTAATATTCAGAAGTTGTTGGAGTAACCCCGTTGTGTCTGGTAGCCAGTGTAAAAACTACTACATTATTTAACTGCTAATATTTAGGGATACTTCTAATCGAGGGAAGGGGTTCTTTTGCATTCTTTCAGGGGTGACAAGGGGTGCAGAGTAGGGGGTTGAGGGGGAAGGGAAGGGGCTGGGCTCAGGCTTCTCATTGGTGGCCATTTATCACAGGCTCATTCGGTATAGCAGCCATTTATCACAGGCTCATTCGGTATAGCAGCCATTTATCACAGGCTCATTCGGTATAGCAGCCATCTGTCTAATTATGACTCATGCAGATGGCCATTTATCACAGGCTCACTTGATATGACATGTATAGTAATCATTCATAATGAATGGATGATTTACTTAACTTCTGACATTTAGGGGTGCCTCTAGTCAAGCGGAAGGGGTTCTTGTACACTCTTTCAGAGGTGAAAATGGGTGCAGGGTAGGGGGGTTGAGGGGGGAATGGCCGGGGTCACTGGCTCTACAAAAATCTCCCACAGTATTAGCCGACACCCAAAAATATTAAAGCTGTTAAAAAAATTAAGTGAAATTGCAGACAATCATTCAGAGACAATTACCACGGAATAGATAAAAATTTCAATGAATTTCTGGGATATCAATCAACTCTCATCAATTTTTTGCTTGTAGCCACATGAAAAAATGCCATGCAAAAATGCCAACATGTATTTTAGATGACTGGTTTGAATCTGTTCAAGATACTCAGCTTTAATTTACTACATCCAACATGCAATGTTACATTTTTAGTTTGCTGGTAATTTGGCAAGTTCATCTGAGCATTTTTGACTATTAAAGACTCTGTTATTGATTGAAAATCAGTGTACATTTGTTTACATCTTTCAATTACATCATGGAAAGCTATTACAACTCATGGGTAAGGGTAGGCAACTCTTGATAAGACAGATTAAATTGGTGCTCGATGAGCAAACAACTCCCAAAGATTGTGGTATTTCTAAATCCAGAATACAAAATAAATTTTAAATCTTCCAAAGACAGCTGTCATAACTTTGAACTAAAGTAGCTAAAGACTTGGGCTATTTTTCTTACTCAAGTAAATCATTTTCAGCTACACCAAGAAAATTAGATAGCCTGCAAATGAAAATTGTTTCAGTCAGTTTAAGTTTGTTATATGCTATGTCACTTTAGATGTCAGATATATATGTACTAAAATGGATAAACATTACATCAAGAGAAGTGTTATTTTAATGGCTTAAGGATGTCAATTACTAATGGTGGAACTTTTTTAAATAATGTTGACAACACATTTTTGGGAAAAAATTGTACTACGTTTTGCCCACAAGGTATCGATGTATGAATTATGGTTGCTAAAAACTTTTAAACAGATGTTTTCAACTGTCATTTGTGTGTCAAAATAAAAGTTTTTGATGCTGATATTACACTAAGATAAGGATAGCTAACATTACATTTGTGTTATTTGCTTGTCACATGAACAAAAAAAAATTGAAATGTATTAAAGAACATATTAAAGTAAATGCTATCTCTATTTTTCACAAATTTTAGTTTTGGGCCTTTTCGAGAACAATTCAAAAACATTTTAAATCAACTTTATACTTACATTTGTGTATGAAGTTGATAATATAATCAAAAACCATCAGAAAACATTAAGGGTGATGTAACTACACCGCTTAAAGAAAAACAATCAAAACTAGATATTGATTTGTGTTTGCAAGCAAAAACAAGAGTATTTTAGAGAATAAATGTTAAAAAACAATGACAACTGGACTTGAACGCCTGCACTAGCTGTCTTGATTCTCAATTTCTCACTGAAGCAACACATCTTTAACACCCCCAATAATCCTAAGCATTATGCTTCGCAGCAAAGATGTACTTGCAAAGACTTGAAACGTGAAAAAATCTTTCTGCCACTGGGTATCATACCTAGACCCCTGAAACAGCAGGCAACCACCTTAGCCATTGAGCTATAGAGACCTGTTGTTTATACACAATCTAATTTAGTACAAACTGACAACTGTTTTGCGATAGCTTTTCCTTTTTGAAAAAAACTGCATTTTGGAGTGTCTAGATGCTTTTTTTTGTGCTGGGGCCACACAAGCACATGCTTCGCAACAACCTATACAACATGCACTCCTGCTACTACATATACTCATGCTGACTTGGCACCGCCCTTCTGACAATAATTGTTTTTTATGCGAAAAATAAATCCCTATCTGGGAATCGAACCCAAAAACCCTGTCAACTGCAGGTCAGCATGTTAACGTTTAGTAACTTTGAACGCAGTTCATAAACAGCTCAAGATAAAAAAAGGTAGTATGGCCTACATACAAAAAATGTTTTGGGTTCGGACATAGCTAAATACTTATCAAATATTTTCAATTTTTTTCAGATTTGTGCAATTGGTCACCTGAATACTATTTGCGCTAAAGTTTTGGAGGAGAAAACCTTTTCCGCGGTGAAAACAGTAAATAACGAACAATTTTGTCACGCATCGAAAATTGTGTGGACATTGACTCTTTCACCAAAGATCAGAATCTTGACACATGTTCATCTGAAAGGCGGTTACAATGCGATCGCAACCATGCAAAATTTATGCAAATCGGAGTAACCGTCCCTGAGTTGGAGTCATTTTTCTGTTTGGAAGACCTCTTTTGAAAATGGAATAGCTGTGTTGGCGGTATTGCGAGAAATTTGAAATTTTCAATTTTTGAAAGTCAAAACATGGGGCTATGCTGCCTTATAAGTTACTTGTCACTGAATAGTTCCATTCTGGTCTCGGAAAGCATTGAAAAGTGCTGTTTCTGTTTAGATTTTTAAATTTGAAAATGGAAAAACTTGAAACGGTTTTGTGGATCGCTTCGAAGTTCAAAATGGTACATCGATACACTATGGGACATGTTTGTTCCAAGGTTCAGCTACTTGGGCCTGTTTGTTCCCTAACTTGAAGCTGTTTTATGCTAAAAACTGTCATTTTAACAAAAATGAAGATGGCCGCTTCCGAACGATTTATTAACGATGTTTCATGAGGTCAAATCATAGGGTGAGCGAAATGCACCATATTTTAAAAATTGGTATTTTTTCGACAATCGGGTCTAAGTTTTTTCAGCCACTTTGATGCTTTTGAAAAGTATGGGAAATAGTCAACAAATTGAGGAAAATTGTCACCACTCGGTTAGTAAATCGAATTTTCAGTTCAACTTGATATATAAGTTCTATCAATTGCAATAACCAACTTGTAGGTTTTTTCCTGTTTCACATTAGAAATATATGCTAATTGATACCTTGAGTTAAATGCAGATGAATATAATATATGTTTGACCATTACCCACACTTTTCTTTCACGACTGCAAACATCAACAACAAACCATATAGAATTGATAGATTAACAAATATCTATATTCCACTGCTTATTTACTTTGTATTTTAGATTAATATCAATCTATTTCATGCTTCGTCTATACTATACACGCATCTATATATTATATATCACATTACTATCACAAAAGGCTGATCTCTATTACACACCTTATTGCTATTACGATTGTATCTATTTTACCCACAATACATAGTAATGCATATTGTAACATTTTCAATTGAAAAAGTTATTGTGGTAAAATCATGATACAAACCATCAAACAAACCGATGTGTAAACCGAAACCTTAATCCAGCAAACAAACAAAAAACATCTAGTTTTTTCCGGTGATACATATGACTCAAAAACAACCAGTCATCTTGCCCTAAAAACACACTCATGAAATTCACTTTCCTTCATATCAATCAAACTCTACATAAATCCTGAAATTTAAATGTACATACACACTACAATCCGAAACATTCTAAGAAACCAGGAATCCAAACTCCAAGCATTTAATTATCTATGTTATAAGTATTAAAAAAGTATCAACTTTGCATACAAATCGCATTGCACAGCCATTATATGACAAGCCTGATAATTAACAATTTAGTATGTTTGCGGGTTTGCTTTTTTTACTTGAGATCCACTCCTATTACATCACTATTGAAGCATCACTAACCACCATACTAGAGAAAGGTTTTTTGGATTTTGTACAAAGCAAAAATTTTCTAGTCACTTAGCTCAAGCATTTCAAGAATGCTTTGTTGCAAAAATTGAATCATTTTTTTTTGAGTTTGGGTCCAAGAATCCAAGATGGAAGCTCCTCCAAGTATAATGACCGCTCTTGAAGAGCTTAAAATCACTACTCACCTCTCTTTGTTACCAATGATGAAGGAACACAATGTTGTTCACTACACAGTAAAGCACCATGTACCAGGAGAAGAAACGTTTGATGGACTTTTCGTCACAGTCGACATAAACAAAGAAGAAGCCAGAGTTTACAATTCAGTCAACCAGCTCATCTTCACTGGCTATGGCGGAATTCTAAAAGCAGATGACAAACTGTCAGTTTTTTCTGCTCTTAATTTTTTTCGAAAAGAGTTTATGTCTATCGAGAAGAAGAGCTTGACTTTAAATGCTGAAAAGACCTTGGCTGTAGAATATTCTTTGCATTATTCTGAAGAGTTTGATTCATTTTCGTTGGTCAAACAAGGTGATATCGCAGATCCAAAGATTTCGTGGTGCGCAGCTATTAGATCATTTTTTGACCGTACCCTACTAACAGTTAGATACCGCGGCACTCAACGCTCAAGCTTTGAGAGAGGTTTAGCGCTGATGACTGCCGTCAAGTTTATGCACTGCTATTACTCTGTTCATTGTCAACCAATGCCAGCACGCATTCCTCATTTGTCTCCACCAGGTACACCCAAGGAACCATTGAGTATGCTTCAGTCTGTTCGTAGCCTGCAAACCAGAATTCACTGCAAAATAACTCCAAAGTATCAACAAATTATTGAGTTTATTGATTGTCAGACAAATACTATTCTGTTAGTAGCAGAGACATCTGAGAAGCCACACATTGACGCACGAATAAAAGTTATATCATTTAAAGATGAGTTTGGCATACTGCAGTTTCAAATAGATGACATAAAACCAAATCATGACTTTAAGATCTTTGATTCCAAAATGAAGATGTTTTGTCAGGTAAAACATGGAGGGACACTTGAACTCGGTGAACAAAGCACATTGAAAATTAAGAATCGGCTTCAGAACTCTGATTATGTCAGAAGAGGACTAAATAGATTCTATTGTATGCAAGGACGATCATACGAAATTGAGTTCTTTGTAGAAAGAGAATGTCCAGTAGTTTACATTTGCATGAATCCGAACCTTTCTGTCCAATGCAAAGCATCAATCTTGGCTTTTGCTACTTATATAGCAATTTTCAACTTTCACATTACACGCCTTGTTTTCAAAAATGTGACAGATACATATCTTTATAGAGAGATAGCAATGTAATAAGACATGTAATGCAGACTAATGCTTAATAAATTTTGTATAAAATCTACAAAACGTATTGCTGAAAGTTGATTGATTTCTTCATGCTAAGTTTTTTTGTTTCAATCCAAGGACCTCCGCACTTCTGGTCTATATGATGTTCAACCAGCTGTCCTCGAGGTATTTTTGTCAAAGTAGCTAGCTTAGTTGAGAACCATCAGACCAGTTCCACTAATTTAAAAAAATGCTATCTGGAAACTGAAACGCCGATAAATAGTAACAAAGATGTCTGCAACTGAGTATCTATTGTTTCAAGTTTGTCATGAAAGCTTCCGATGTATTATCAGTTAGAAAAATCTATCTCTTGTCAAGTTTTTTTTGGATTTGTTTTCTTACGGCAGATAAGTAGGTAAGTAGTATTCACTCTCTAAACTGAATTAATTTAAAGTTACTCCATACTACAAGCTGTAAATACTTCTCATTGTTAAATACGATTGTTAAAATAAAGTGAAGCCACATTTTTATGTTCTCTAGGTTTTCTGGCAAATGGTAAAGCACAAACTTTCTGGTTTTTTTTAAACAGCATGGCTTGATAGGCCCATTTACTGGTCATTAAGAAACAATATCAGTTTTTAAAGGGTTTAGAAATTAGGGAGGAGAGTTATTGGGCCATTTAGAGAAAGGGGATGCTGGCTAATGAAGCAGGAGAAGTTGAAAGGGGAGTAAGAATAAGGGAGAGGCAACAGGGGTGGAGACATACAGTAATGGAGGAATAGAAAGGATTAATGCATAATGCAAATTTCCAACACTACTTTTCAATCCACTAACTGACTTTCAATGAAAACCTATTGCCTTGTGGTTAAACGGAAGTGGCGCTTATTAGTCTCCAAAACTAATCATTTAGGTATCATGCGTTATAGACCATACCAGCAATAGCAAGGAAATGATCACCATAATCACAGTATCAATGGTTCTAAGCTAGCATGATGCTCGTAAGCTCAATGGTTAGAACAAGCTGCAGAAGTGAATCATTACTATGATCAAAACCAAACCTTTACACATTAGAAAAATACTATCGTGGATTTTGGGGTCTGCCAAAATGTCACCAACAAAACTTTTCTTCTCCAGAGGTTGTCTCTTAATCACCTTCAACCGAGGAGTATCCCCACTTCACAACTGTAACAGAGCCCACGTCTCACACTCACAACTCAGTGTTTCAGTGTAATAATCATTGTATATTAATCCACAACAGCGCTTAAATTGTACCGGCTCGCAACGGCTCGTCCAGCCATTATAAAAAAAAACACCTTGTGCTGACCGGCTCGGCGAGCCGTTAAGAAAGTTTTGCCTTCTAGTATCATCTATCATCACTTTGCATAAAGTTTCATTCATGCGTCAAGTATAGTATTGATCAAAACATATATTGTGACAATAGCATGCACCCCTCTCGTTATTTTTTTTGAAAAACAGGGTTAAAGGCCTGGCTACACGATCGCAAATTCCGTGCGCTATGCTTTGTGCAATTTCAATGCACTAAAAGCTAGGTGCTACACGAACGCAGGTTCTGTGCATTGAACTACGTTGCGTTGAGGAGTTATATTATCTTAGCTGACTTAAAAACCAATGGGAGTAGTGTAGCTAGTTAGCCGCGGTCTTGTTAGTAGTTTTTATTACTAGCGGTTGGATCAAAATCACTGAAGCGCGCATAACTGGATTCACTGTAGACCCTTCAGCCAATCACAATCAATATTGCACGGCCCACTGGACTAAGCACACTGCATAATTTAAACATGTCAAAAGTTTGCGAAACGGACAAAACTCAGGCCAATCAGCAAAATGCGTTGACCTTTTGGAAAGTTTGTGCAATAACGCACGGAATTTGCGATCGTGTAGCCAGGGCTTAACACAGCGATTCTAGCCGCGCATTTCTGATTATTAGCTTCATATTTTGAGCGTATTTTGTGTGTGTGAACTACACCAGTAGTATTATATGAGCAGATCTCCCTACCAAGTGTTTTTTTGTGGATTAGACCTTGGAGTTTAGGCAACGGGTTACGACGTTGGATGAATTCGCCGAGTTTATATTGTATTTCATTTGAGGGGTACTTGAGTGGCATTTGAGTGGCATTTAAGTGGCATTTGAGTTTTGATTATTATTTTACTTAATTTGAACTCATATGGCAGCTAGATTTTGAATGTATGGCATTTAAGTTTTGATAATTGTTTTACATAACTCGAACTCATATGATATTTGGAGAGAGAGGAGAGAAGAACAAGGAGATTTAACTACATTAAAGCAATATATGATTATATACATTTATTACATAATAAGTAGGAAAATATCCTTGTATAATATACCTACAGAAATTAAATATTGTATGATTGTATATATTAAAGTTTATATTCTTGAAAAAGACATAACATAACTTCAAACGAAGTAATAGATGAATATAAACATTCATCTGTTCGAATATATCGTAAAATAATAGGTTTAAACTTGAGCATTAGTTCTTCACTCCATTGGGCTTTAACTAATCTTTCTGTGAGATCTTGATCCCATACCTTCTTCTTAATTTTTTTTAAAAAATGGTTAATATTTACGATTTTAGACATTTTCAAAACTGTCTCAAAATTGTTTTGAATTGTTAGTTTTAATAATGTTTTCTGATTGTCAGCATTCTGGTGTAATGAATGTGGTTGGTACTGTATGGGTAGCTCTCCGTATAAAGATGCTAAAGTTAGCAAATGCTGTGTTATACAGAATAACACAGCTTGCAATGTTAATGGATATTTCGCATTTTCCTGCACGGCTACATTTTCTTTGATATACTGGTGATAAATCTGTGGGAGGAAGTCTGTTATTGTATATGGCTTTGAACTCATAATGAACTAAAATAAAAAAAGTTATGTGTTAGTATAGGATGATTAAACAGTGTTGTAAAATAATTACATTTTAGCTTCGATTAAAATAGTTTCTTATTAATTCTTACCTTATCACCAAGAAAATCAGCTGTAGTAGTTGATACTCCTGAGGTTATTGTAGTAGTTGATGCTCCTGAGATTATTGCTGAAGAGAATGATTTTTATGTAGAGAGAATTGTTCTTATATACTATAAGACACTCCTACTCATTTAACTTAAAACCAATAAAAACACTCACGCGAAAACTCTATCAGAATAGTGTTATTCGCGTGAAATATTCCTGTTTCATTCGTGTGAAAATAATTTTTTTATTCCCGCGAAAGCAACGGTTTCCATTCGCGTGAAAATAAAGTATTTATTCCCGCGGAAGCATTGGTTTGTATTCGCGTGAAAATAAAATGTTTATTCCCGCGAAAGCAATGGTTTCCATTCGCGTGAAAATAAATTATTTATTCCCGCGAAAGCATTGGTTTGTTTTCGCGTGAAAATGAAATGTTTATTCCCGCGAAAGCAACTGTTTCCATTCGCGTGAAAATAAATTAGTTATTCCCGCGAAAGCAACAGTTTCTATTCACGTGAAAATAAATTATTTATTCCCGCGAAAGCATTGGTTTGTATTCGCGTGAAAATGAAATGTTTATTCCCGCGAAAGCAACTGTTTCCATTCGCGTGAAAATAAATTAGTTAATCCCGCGAAAGCAACAGTTTCTATTCGCGTGAAAATAAATTATTTATTCCCGCGAAAGCATTGGTTTGTATTCGCGTGAAAATGAAATTTTTATTCCCGCGAAAGCAACTGTTTCCATTTGTGTGAAAATAAATTAGTTATTCCCGCGAAAGCAACAGTTTCTATTCGCGTGAAAATAAATTATTTATTCCCGCGAAAGCAACAGTTTCTATTCGCCTGAAAACAAATTATTTATTCCCGCGAAAGCATTGGTTTGTATTCGCGTGAAAATGAAATTTTTATTCCCGCGAAAGCAACTGTTTCCATTTGTGTGAAAATAAATTAGTTATTCCCGCGAAAGCAACAGTTTCTATTCGCGTGAAATTAAATTATTTATTCCCGCGAAAACATTGGTTTGTATTCACGTGAAAATAAAATGTTTATTCCCGCGAAAGCAACAGTTTCCATTCGCGTGAAAACAAAGTATTTATTCCCGCGAAAGCATTGGTTTGTTTTCGCGTGAAATTAAATTATTTATTCCCGCGAAAGCATTGGTTTTTATTCGCATGAAAATAAAATTTTTATTCCCGCGAAAGCAACTGTTTCCATTCGCGTGAAAATAAATTGTTTATTCCCGCGAAATCATTGGTTTTCGCGTGGACAAAATGCTGTTTCATAGTTATATTATAAAGAAGGTTGGTATTCATAGGATTTAATCAGTGCAACTTTACCTATTTAAGAGCCACTGTTTTCACACAGAAAGCATCCAGTTCTACAACAGCTAGCGGAGAAGCAACATCTACTAAACCTTCTATTGCAACTACTAGGAGCTCACCTTCTTTATAAAGGTAAGAGTAAAAATATTTATTTTCTGTTAGCTAACACAACTAGCTGAAGGCTTATGATCTTTATGATCTTTTAAAATTAATTACGAAAAATTATACAAAACGTTTTGTTTTTTTAGAATGAATACTCAAGACGAAGGAAGTCAACCAATGAATGAAGAAGCAGAACCCCGACAAACCTTTTCCCCATCACCTTCTCCTATCTTTGACATGCCAGAAAGTCAATTGGTGGTTGATGAACCAGAATCCCAACAAGATTTTACTTCATTCACATCTCCTACTAACAACCTACCTTCAAAAAGAACATCAATGAGGAAACGATCTTTTATTGATTTGACAAAAGATGATAATGAAACTGGCTCAAAGTGCAAAAAACTAGTTTTGACGGATGTTGGAGATGAAACGCTTTTTCGTCACACCAGAATACCCTTTCAAGATGCTGGAAGTAATGAACTAACTACTCTCACCTACAAGAGCGCCGGGTTAATAAACTCTCTCTCTCCAGATAGTCTAGAAAAACTTGAAGAATCCATGGAAATCTGCGAACTACCAGTACCAACAGTTATGGAGGTGTTGTCTGTTGAATTTCGTGATGAATCAAAGCGCACCATCATTTACAACTACCGAAAGGATAAGAAGATAACTCGGGTGAAGAGTGATGTTTCAACCAAAATAGGGCTGCTTGTTAATAAAGCTAAGCAAACACGTCCAATTGTTTTAATTTATATGGGAGAAGGAAAGACAGGAGATGCGATTTTTCGTACCGCTGAATCTCAAGGAAGTAATCGAAAGATTAACGATCCATTCAACTCATTGTACGGCAAGAGTTTGAGACAAATACAGGCTCATTTCAGTGTTGCTCACCTACACGATTTTCCGACAGGAAGTGTTATAGCTTATGAGAATCCTGGAATGCTAAGAAAATGCGATACTCGTTGGAACAAGACTGCTGATATTATAGTGGCTAATTACAGATGTATGGTGAAAGGAGAGCTATTGATTGGAGATCTTAGCATTCCTGCTCAAATAGCTTCATCTGTGGTGGCGGAAAAAAGCGGTGTAATCGTATTCAAAGGACTAAAACAAAATACGAACAACATGATTTCCTACGACATCATTCTACTCTCAGCTCTTCAAGCTTTCATTCAAGTCTCAGAACTGTTTGCTACTTCGCTGCAACACACCTGTCTCTCCTACTTTGATGAAAATGAAAAAGAGAATTGTCCAGAACAGCATACCGGAGTCTTAATCGATAACACAAAGGATGTGACTCGTCATCTATGATGGTAAGTTTCATATCTATTTAAAGAAAGATCCGAAGTATTTTTGTAAAATTAATTCATATAACTATGTATGATAGAGTCATTAGTTACTATGTCTTTTAGATATAACTAAAGAGCGCTCCTGAGGAAGAAAATGAGAAGATCTTATTTACTTCTTGCTTGAAACATTACAAAGTAATAGTTTTTATAGGTTCTGCAGTGTTTAGCACAAATAATGAGATAAGTTGTATTTTATTCATTTTATTTGTTATATCAAATAAAAATCAATTATAATAATTTATTTTAACAATTTACTTAGTAAATTAGTTCCTTGTATATGTACACCATCTATTCCTTCTACTGTATTATCTTCTATGAACTCGAAGTTAGGATAGGTCTGTATGATAAATCTCCGTATTGAGTGATCTCTCATCTCACTATCTCCTATGTCTCGTAAACTTCTAACAATTTCATCCATACTCCATCCTCTACTTCTCAGTAAACAAAAGTATACACAATAATCGCCACATACAGTTGACAAAAAATTTTGTAGTTGTGTTTCATTACTTCGTATTGTTTCATATCCTCCATGAATACTTAGTATTTCATTTACATCCGGATAAAAGGAAACAGAATGCCCAAATGAGTAAAAAAAATCCACCTCTGAATCATTAGCGTACACAGCCAACCAATGCTCTCCAGATTGGTGAGAATAATGGGTGTTTAATACGAAACATCCTCTTGGAAAATTGCAAATTTGCTTCCAAAACTGTTCTCTAGCTCCAACATGAATCCCTACGCTTTGACATAAAACGTCTGAAGATAAGATCGAACGAATTTGCATGGTATTCATCTCTAACTTTCTGTTTAAAGCACTGCGTCTCCCCCGATAGTTAATTGAAGAATGCTATCCATCTCCAGCACACCGTCTTTTACAAAGTATGCTACCAAGGATAATCCATCAGTCGCGTTAGTGCTAAAACGAATTTCCACACTTGTTGTGACATTTTTCATAGAGTGAAAGCCTTCTTTAAGAAAATCACCAGTCAAATCAAATCCATAAAGTGTAGTACCATCAAGGTATTGTTCTTTCGTAATACCGAGACTATCGCCTTCAAGCAAAGTTCCGGTAGCGTGTAGAAACTGATGATATTCTCTTCCAAAAACCCCTCTAGCATAATTTGGCTCAAATCTTCTTCCAATTGGACAATCACCAACTCTCAATACAATACTATCAACATTAGCGTGTGTCATTCTATATGGATTCAAGGCAAAACGTCCGTTCATTGCGTTGTGATCAACTAAACCTAAATAGACCTGTTTAGGTTTTTGTTTGTTTTCTTCCAAAGTGATGTCAATCTGTGCAACCCCAGCACGAATTCCATATAGTTTTATCCGTTTTCGATCAACTGGATAAATGTAGTTGTGACCTTCCAACGCCAAACTGAGTTGGCAGTTTTGTCTTGTAGGGTTCACCTTAACTTTACAAAGATGAAGTTCAAATTTATCAACTCTAATCTTTGCTCCTCCATTAGGCGCCTCATTTGCAGCAAACAAAGCTAGTTTGCCAGAGGCCCGCTCAAACTCCAGCTGCATACTAGGACCTGGAATTATTAGTTTTTTCTGCTGAAATAATGCAAGATGAGGTTTTCCAGTTAATTCTATTGTCTTTCCACCTATGATTAGAGCTCTCCTCTTTTTCTTGTCTGCAGTTTTATGATTAGCAGCGTCTTTGCTAGTTGAATCATCATACAGCCATCCTTCCATCTTACCTTGATATTTCTTTCTTTCTGCACTGTTTTCGAGTAGTTGTGAAAAGTAGGAGCGTAAACCGTAGTTGTTAGCGTATTCAACGGTGGTTCCTTCTATCGACATTTTCAACTCACTGAATAATGTATGCATTGAATCCCCCATCCACACAACTGCATCATCATCATTACCTGTAATATCGGTTCCGTCATCTTGAACAACTGTGGCTTCAACTTGCAGAAACGAGTTGTAGAGATCTGTGTAATGTTCAGTGCTCCCTGACAAGGTTAACTCGATACTACCATAAGGATCTAACCTATCAGGTCTGATGACAACATATTCTGATTTTTCTACCGATAGGTTTGTTGATTCCGTAGCAAATACATCCAACGTTGGATTTATGTTGTAGGAAGAACCTTCCAACTTATTATCTGTTGTTCCATTTAGGCTAGCCATCTTTTGCGAATGATGATTGCTTGAGGTGTTACTGCTTAATGAATATAGTTATCAAGCTCTGCTGTCTTTATAGCGGATTCTGCTACTATTAAAATATGCCACGTTTACCAACATCTCTTCTCTTCTTTCCACCTTTTGTTTTTCTCCTTTTCATACTATCTAGACGGACTGCATTGAGCACATCTCCCCCCAGATCATTCAACTCTGCCAACCCCCTCTTCTTTGCTGATGCTGCAAAGCTTTGTCCATCAATGACATCACGCGCTACATTTTCACCTACAGACAGTGCTCTTTTCCCCAAACTAATTGCTCCTCTTTTCAGCATTGGTGCTGCGGATTTAAGTATACTTGAAAAAATACTACCAAGTCCATTTCCTCTCATATTAGGCATCACCCGTCGTCCACTATACACTCCAATTCCATTTCCAGCTTGCATCTTGTAGTACTCATCAAAAAAATCTTTTGAGTCCTCAGGGGTGTATCGTACCAAACTCATTATAATTGTTTCTCTCTAAAGTGAACCGTCAACACAACCTTTCCACCATCAAATGGTATTCGTTGGCCGTCGTCACTCGTTATAAGTACTTGAACCAGATCACTATTTATTGATGAAGCATCAACATAGTGAGGATTTTTAAATTCTTGATACACAACGCTATTCTTCTTTCCTTGAACCGGAACTACTCTCAGTAAAGGTACATTCGTATCTCCTACCATTCTATTATCAACAATGTTGGAATAAACATACAGAGATGTTAAACCAGAATTTATATCAGGGGGTGAGATATTATTGTATCTACCATGAGGGTACATAGTTTTCGGATCAAATCCAAAAATATATGCTATATCTTTGGAAAAGCTTATGGCAGTATCAGGATCGCTGTTAGTTAGTAAAGTGGTGTTGGTGATCTTGTTGTAGGAGATGGCAAATTTTTTGTCTAAATCCATTTCACTCATTCTCTTTCGTATAATCTCCTCCAACTCCTCCATACTATCATATCTTCCATTACCAATTAAGATGAAGGACTTTTCGCTTTTACCAGAGACATTAGTCTTTTCTAGATATATTTTCCCTTCGGTAACATTCTTCCAATTATTAGAATAAGACATATCTAGCAGAGCTACCTCCCATTTTCCACCATTGATAACCAAATATTTATACAGTCTCACTGTAAATTCGGAATTGTTATTATCAGGAAACTCTTCACCGCTAGAGTTTGAAGGTAAAGTTATCAGCATCGACATTTTCTCAACGTATGATGATTATATCAAGCGTTCTTTCCTTATAAACTATTCATCTACCCACTCGTTGAACTTTTCTCCGTATCCTAACCACTTAACCAGAATCTGTCTTTTACCTCTTTTCATTCTTCTTCCCAATATCTTTTCAATTCTGAAAATCGTGGGTTTTTTTACTTTTTGCAACTCTTTTTCGTAAAAGGTGCCATCAATCATCTCCTCAGCTAAATCTTTTACCCTATATACAACAGGTTTTTCATCAATAAGTACATCAGTGATTATAAAAATCTCAATCGTCCAATTCGGAGTGTATCCTCTTTCAAACGCTCCTCTTGCCTTACTTATTCTCACATAATCCCCAATCTTTAATTTTGCTTCTTGAGCTAAACTATGTTCACCTCCTTCATACACACGATTCCATACAAGTTCCTGATTTTGAAAATTCACATCATTCGGTCTCATACCTATAGCACCATGAATTGTGTTGTTGTATGCATCAACCATTTCTGGTAAAACATCAATGTATCTGTCATCATCTTTATATGTCAAATATCTATATATCTTCTCTTTTAAAGTTCTGTTAAAACGCTCCACCATCGATGCCTTTATCGTCTCATTTTCGGTTGTAAAGCGCTTGACTTTTTTTTCCGCCAGGAGAGTCTTTACATTGACATTGTCAAACTCTTTACCTTTATCCGATTTTAAAAAGCTTTATAGTTTTCCCCTTCTAGTATTCTTCTCAATCCTCTTGCCACTACCTGTCCTGATTTGTTGATGAGTGGCACAGCCCATCCTTTTCTAGATAGAGAATCAACAGCAGTCAGTAAAAATGCTGTATTATTATTTTCTTTTTTTCGAGATCGAACATCCATCAAACCTACCTGTAACTGTTCCCCTATTCCAGCTACAATTGTAGAACGGCGTTTAAACTTAGTTACAACTCTTTTATGTAACGTGTAGGCATCCTCACCACTCAACCATTCACGGATTCTTTTTTCCCCCTCTCGCTTTCTACGAGCTTTCAGTAAAGCTCTAGCTCCTCGTAGAGATGTATGTAATGCAGGATTGTAATACAACTCTTTTAGCGTGTCGATGTCCATGAATTAGTACCTGGAATGACCAACTTTTTCTTCTGACTCTTACGTGTTTGATGCGGGGATTTTCTGACAGTTGTGATTCCTTCATCAGTTAGCAAGCTTTTAAATCTACTGTAATTGGTATTTCCCGATTGTATTTTACCTCCTTCAGTTAGAACGTCTCGTAGTAAAGTTTTGGAAGTCTTAGGGTTCAACCAATGTTCTCCAATTTTCAGTCTGTTCTTGTCCGAGTCAAATCTACCAATTTTACTCAGATTATTTAACATTCTGACAGCAATCGTTTGATCACTCTTTTTTGTTGTTAATTCAATTGCTTTATTTTCAAACTGTTTTAAATTTTCACTTTCACTATCATACTCATCTTCTCCATCAGTAAGAAATGTATTTCCAAATAGGGTTGAGTCTTCAGTATCAAACAACCTCCCTTTTATTAATTCCATCCCGATGTCATCATCATCATCCGTTTTCACTGATTCTAACTCAATGTCTTTATGAGCATTTGGTGAAAGGGTATTAGGTTTATCATCAATAACTGTGCTATTGGCTAAAGGAGAAATAGACTCTATCTTCTTTTTCTTAATGGGACTCCAACTATCCTTTTGTGTCTGATTTTGGTTACTTTTAATCTTTTTGACATCAGACAAATACTGACGTAGGTTTTCAACATTTTCATCTAACTTTTCGTGTGAGGATAAGTCAGAATCATAAGCCGTTTCCAGTAGATCATTTCGCTTTCTCTTCATATTTCTCACTGTTATAGCTTCCATAGGATTATAATACAATGGAGGTCTGGTCTTCTCTTCCTTTACCACTGTTTTATTTTCCTTTTTTTCCGTTAATCTATAGTATTCATTTTCAGTGAGTATAAAAATACGTCTGGAGAATGTTAAAGGCTGACGATTCATCTTTTTATTGATGACAAAACAGATACAATAGGGTTTATAATAGCATCCAAAAGATTTCCTCTACCAGTCTGAATCAAAATTTTACGTTTATCATCAACTGTCCCTCTACCACTAAGTTTATGTAGTTCCTTCTTGTAACGCTGCAACTCAATAAACTGCTCAGAATCAAGAGGAACATTACCTAATATAATATTTTTAACACTTTCTATCAATGATTGAAACAAATCTGAGTTAGCCTTTTCGACTATAGCGATTTTTCCTTTCTTACTCAGTTCATCCAGAGCTAAAATTGCCGTTTTATTTCGCATCATTCATGTTGAGACTTTCATCTTTATCTTCTCCCTCCTCCTAGCACACTTTTAAATAACCCAGGAACTATATTGCTGATGATAGGTCCTAGTAGAGCGCCTAAAAATCCTCCTTTTTGCAATACAGCTTTCTTATCATCTAACGTTGATCTTCTTACTAAAGCGCTAATATCCTTCGCGTTCCGCTGCAACTGATTGTACTGAGATGTTGTCAATGGTATCGTTCCATTTATAATAGCTTTAGCGCATTCCATTAGAGTCATAATAAATTCCTTTTTGGCTTTGGCTATAACAGACTTTTGAATAGCAAAGGTTGCATTGTTGAGTGATAACAATACAGCAGCATTTCTTGTTAATTTTTTCTCCAAATCTTTAGTCATTATAACTCTTTCGTGTTGCGTCGTTGAATAACAAAATATGATTGAGGTGAAATGAATAGTAATTGTATTTATATCCTTTTACTTGGGTACATATAATATCATAGGGAGATCCGATGTAAAATTTCCCAATAGTCTATGTTGATCATTCGTTTGTTGAGTCGTATCTATTCGTAAACAAGAGTATGGTTTTTTGTTGCATCTTCAAAAGCCTCTTGTACATATTTTACTTTAGATGGAAAACATTGTCGAGCCAAATAGGAAATAGAAGAAGCATCTCTAGGATTTTTAAAAAGAAAAAAATAATGACTATTCAAGGAAATTGTACGATTTCCTTTTAAAAACAGATTCTGAACAATAAAAAACACACTTATGTTCAAATGATGACTATGTTTTGTATACAAAGCATTGGCATCGGCTTTACCAGAAACTTCATCCATGAGATCATCAATTATCAGCCATCGATTTTTACCATCTCTGGGAAAACTCACTGTTATATCTATCATCCCTTCATGAAAAATCACTCCTGGTACATCATCAAAGGCTTTTTGGTAGGCTCCATAACAGTAGTGAATTTCTGTTGGTGGAGGGTGTGCTATAGTCTGACTAGCTTCAATCATTCGAAAAATCGCTTGCGTCTTTCCCGATCCAGTTGGTCCTGCAATCATTGCTGTAAAAGGAGAACGCATCCTTGAGTCATAATCTTTAGGTTTCCCATTCATCATAAAAAGATGTTCATCAACCAACAGTAGTTTCATTTATGATTCCAACAGGAGAGTTTCTCGCTTTTTGTATTTTTTCCATAGCTTCTTCATACATACTAAACTCAGTAACACCTCCAACAGTGGAAAACCCTACGATAAATACCAAAATCATCATAATTATCAACGCTTTACGCTTCATACTCGGTAAAACATCTATCGTATCACGTATAGTACCATCAACAGTATCAACTTCATTCATCGGTCTCATCTCAACATCATCCTCTGTCGACATCTTAACTTCCAATAACAATACAATCATATCGCGCTCCATTTTTATACAATGTAAAAAACATCAAAAAAAAATCAAATGCCATACATTCAAAATCTATATGTCATATAAGTTCAAATTAAGTAAAAAAATAATCAAAACTCAAATGCCACTTAAATGCCACTCAAATGCCACTCAAATACCTCTCAAATAAAATACAATATAAACTCGGCGAATCCATCCAACGTCGTAACCCATTGCCTCAACCCCAAGGTCAGAACCACAAAAAAACACTTGGTAGGGAGATCTGCTCATATATTACTACTTACACCCCATCATCCTAGACAAAACGCTGTAGATTTGGAGCTACATTATCAAAGCAAGTCGATCTCTATCTGACTATTGCAAGCAACACATGTTGTTGTTGTCGGTGATATGAGAATGAAAACTGAATAATGTAAGAAAATTGATATGCCACCGAAGTGATATTAACAGTCAATGTTAGTAATTCAGGACATGAATAAACTGATGATAATGATTTAAACATGTTCTGTTTTAGTAAACTGCTCATTATTATTTTTACTATTATAATTATTATTATTATAATAATAATTATTATTGTTGGGGATGCCATCGAACATAGACAAATGTAACGATACAATCTTATTCTTACCATTCTAACTTACAATTCTATGTCTATCAAATATTATATTTTGCCTGTAAAATATTATTATTATTATTATTATACACATGTGGGTACTCACTCAACCGTGCTACCAAGGACCACCCACAAGTTAGTCTATTAGTTAGGCCAGCCAATCAACCAGGCCAGGCGTGGCCTGCCTTTGTTATATTTTATATTATACTCAAACCTTGTCAAACTCATTGTATACAAGTAGTAATATATGAGCAGATCTCCCCACCAAGTGTTTTTTTGTGGATTAGATCTTGGAGGTTATGCAATGAGTTACGACGTTGGATGGATTCGCCGAGTTTATATTGTATTTTATTTGAGGGGTATTTGAGTGGCATTTGAGTGGCATTTAAGTGGCATTTGAGTTTTGATTATTTTTTTACTTAATTTGAACTTATAGCATATAGATTTTGGATGCATGACATTCAAGTTTTGATAATTTTTTTACATAACTCGAACTCATATGATATTTTGAGAGAGAGGAGAGAAGAACGAGGAGATATAACTACATTGAATCAATATATGATTATATACATTTATTACATAATAAGTAGGAAAATATCCTTGTATAATATAGCTAGAGTTAGTAATTACTAAGTAATACAAAGCACTACAACTTGTAATGACAATCAATGGATGATAGTCTTTTTCTCTACAATGTCGTCATTGTTGTACTGATGTCATAACTTAGGAAGGAAGACTTCTGTTCTATGTAATTTTGATTCCATAATGAACTAAAATAAAAAGTTATGTATTAGTATAGGATGATTAAACAAAAATGTAAAATAATTACATGAATTTGAATTATAATTCTTTTTACATTGGTTAGTTAACATTATATAGTAAAGGGAAGTTACTCACCAAGTTATATTGTTCGGTCTGTTTTTTCTTGAGCATAATTTTCATCAAGTGTTTTTGGTTCTCTCTCTTCTATCTAAAGCAAAACAAAAAATAATTGCTTTATAAATAAATTTTATCTAATTGGAAGTATTACTTATATCAGTTAGTTTACATTAAATAAAAAACACTCACTGGGTTGTGTTGTCTGACTTGCTCTTCTTGAATATAGTTTTCACCAGGAGGTGTTGGTCCTCTCAAAGATGTAGAAGATGTGTTTCCCGCTCCCATTGAAAGCACTAAGACCTTGTTCTCAACAACTTCATCTGTAGTAAAGTACTTCATCTGGTTGGAATCATCAAGTTTGTTGGATAGGTTTTGAGCCGTTTCTATCGCTTGTAATGCTGTGAATGTGATTATATCATGTCGATGATAACCAAATCTACTAACTTCACATTTTCTTACAAGTATGACTCCTGTTCCAATTCGTTTGACGTTTGGCGCTATTGTATTTAACTTGATTGTGCCTATTTTGTTTGCCAGTCATATTATGTTATTTTTGACCACTCACCTGTTGTAATTTTCAACTGTTTTCTTTGCATATAATCTTGATAAGTATTAGGGTAGATCGCCCAGCAGTCAGAGTTCTTGGAGTAGTTGTGTTGAGTCGATACACTGGAAGCGTTAGGGTAACGTTGTGCATCCTCGTAGTCTTGACTGGAAGCATTAGTTGGTTCTAATATTGTCGACTACTTACACTTTGAAACACCTCTCGATGTAAGTTTTGTATTTTTACGTTTGAATACATTTTTGCTGATAACTACAACTCTTCTTATACTGTAGTGAAGTTGCTGAGCAGAGTTACTTGTTGATAATTACATCCTTAGAGACTATGTTGCACTCTTTAAAATTGTCACAAGTCTGTCTAACACGATTGCGATAAACTATACACGTGCTTGCTAAACAATTGAGAAGTAAAGTGAAACTGGATCTGTGTGCTTTGAAACAGATCTCGGTATCAAGAGAAACAGGAAGTCTGCGGATCGAGACAGTTAGGTTGATTAAGTACTGTATACAGTGACGTTATACTACTGGTTAGTAGTCTTGTATAACGGGTTGTGTGCCTTGACACTAGCACGCGACGCTACCAACACAGCTCTAGTGCTCGTTAGTACAGACAGCTATTCTCAGTATCGGTGGTCTGGTAAAAGTGCTGTGTCATTACACTGGCAAATCCTTCACAATACTATCTAAGAACAAGGAAGTAGATGGTTGATGGGTTTGATCGCAGAAGTTTTACCTCTGGGCACTCGGTTGACCTTGCTGGAGCAGTTAGATTTACTTATGAATCGGCAAGAGAAGAATGTTTCAAGCGGTGGAAGGGTAAAGTTACTATGAAACTCCTTTCCACTGCGGGTTTTTACTGCTCTTGTTTTTGGTCAGTGGACCTCAAAGGTTGGAAAGAGGGTGACATACAGTGAGAGGAACACTGACTTCGGATTCCAGACTGTCTCCTGTTTGCTTAGAGTAATAGAGAAAAATATGTTGAAAAAACTCACGAACGATTGAACAAGTACAAAAAAATGTGAGAAAACTGGAGTCTCATTGATGGGTAAAAAAGAATTATTTAGCTAAGTCCGATGAAAAAGAGGCAACGAAACTATCTGCGAAACACTGGAACACAATCAAAACGATATAGAAAATTTAGCTTTCAAGCAAACACGATCTATGGTTGGAGCTTTAAACTCTTTGGAAAAATGGGAATTTAAAACAAAATTGAAGAATAATGGAACTTATGTTTTGGACAAGAGTCAATCAAGTAGCAGAGAGTGTGGTGACAAAGTTTTATTAGACGCAAAAAAAAACAATAGACGAGAAGAAAGATAAAATTCACTCGGAGCAATCTCGACTTGATCGTTATGTATCTGAGTCGTATAAAAAACTCCCTGCCAATCATATCTCTCTTCCATGTGGACATCTTCTCATTTACTGCAGTGAGTGTTAGAAAGAAGAGTTGTCAAGTGCTCATCGGAGCTAAAGCACTGTCCAATCTATGATTGTCAAGTGATGATTAAACGTTTTATGAGCATCCACCTGAGCTAACACAATATTTGTCACCCTTGATGTCACAAAAAGAAAAAAAACAAATAATGAAAAATTTTCAAGGTTAAACACTTATTCTCGGTTGTCATCACAGCATTCATGTTTTGTAGCTCAATGGAATAACAACAAACATGTTGCGCTCTGAACACTTTGCTAACCAAAAGCTTGCAATGCTACTGGAAACAAAATATTTTTGGCTGAAGTTTCCCATGAAGTGCTGGGGAATTTTTTTTGGCGGAAAAATATGTATACTGCATACTAGGAGGTAGTTTTTACGAACAAGCGACAAATCTATCACTACTAAATTGTCAGTGTTCGCACAGCGATTTGTGCCGTCTGTGACAGATACTCTGAGTTTGTGAAAGGTGTTGTGCCTAGCGGACAAGAACTGTCTGATGCTAAAGACTGATTGACAAAGAATTAGTTTTAAAACTTGCTAAAACCTGATTGCTGGTTCATGATGAATGGATAGAGGCTTTTTTGGAACTTTGCTCCAACTTTTTTAAGACTCATTTTATGTCAAAAAATTGATATGCGCAATTAAATCCCTATCAACTACCTACATCTCAAGGCAAACTATCTTACCAGCATTCAAAAAATAGATTACTCACAATAGCAGAACATTATACATACACGTCCAGTCTTGATGATGATGACAATGACGATGATGACAATGACGACGATGACAACGGCGACGCCAACGGCGGCGGCGGGGGCGGTAACGGGGACGGCGACGACGACGATGACGTTGACAACGAAGACAACAACATCGACGACGACGACGTCAACAACAACGACGACGACGAGGACGACGACGACGACGACGACGACGACGACGACGACGACGACGACGACGACGACGACGACGACGACGACGACGACGACGACGAAGATGATGATGATGATTCAAACGACTCAATGAGCAATGATGACTCAACAACTATGATCATGGTTTCATAAAAGAAGCGACACAAAAACATGTACATCATTCATTACTGAGCTGTAAAAGAAAAATGAGCAGAAAAACTTGAAGCTTAAAGTCAATCACCACATTGACTGATTTTGTTCACAAATTCATAAAGACCCACCTTGAGCACATTCCTTTGGACCGCTTGGATCCGCTTTTTGTTCAACTCGTTACCAAAAAGTTTTCTACTTTGCGTTAGGACTCAACCTAGCTCGGAAGTCAATACGAAGTAGATTTATACGTTGTAATTGTAACTCAAGAGCGAATCCTCTAGAATGCTTAAACTGCCTTTGGAACTTTGATCCAAACGTCTGTTGTCCATAAGACAACACGTTAAATTTTGAGGATCTAAAGAGAGCAGTCGAACTGATTGATGTAAAATAATGTTTGAAAGATACCAATAGAGAAGTACTTACATTTTGCCATTCACTTTGCTGAAATTGTCTCACACCTCCAAAAACAACTGAGTGAAATGAATAAGCCAATAGTTGTTTATGTATAAATGACACGCTCATCATCGAGTAAAAAAATTAAGTTGTCGATGCTAAAGGCAAAAGCACTTTGGAGCTGAGTTGCACAATCGTATTGCAATTGACGGCTATAATTCTCGCCGTCAATGGAAACTTCTACCCCGACTACATTGATCAGTGTGTCGACGGAGCTATGGAAAGAGGGGTTTTATTCTTTGCACCTTTTGAAAGGAGCATATCATATACAGATGCAGATGACGATAACTGCGTGAGAATCAATCACTCTGACTTTTCGTATTGCAAATTTTTCATTTCTCTAAAGCCTTCCAGATTTGCAATAGCCAAAAGTCTAGACATGAATAATTCTGTAATACTCCAACAAAATACGGTTAAAATGAAAAAGGAATGTATGATGGGAGTTAAAAATAATATGGAAGGTGTAGCCCAAAATGCAAAACTGCTTTGGAATGGAAAATCTTGCGCATTCGACTACAAAGCCTCACGTCTAATCTGAACATTGTCACAAGAATTTGAGACATTCGACTTTGCACGCGCCGGGTGTAATTGCTTGAGCAACATCAAACCAACAATTATCATCACCGATGTCGATGGTGTCTACGGTGTAAATTTTTTGTTTTCGAGTTTTAAAAGAGTAAAGACTGTTCAAAAGAAGATTATAATTTACATCATGTGTCAAGGAGATAACAAGGAGGCTTCCAATCGATGTTTATTGCTGTCTTTTTCCTGCAGATTTTGATAGCGCTTTAAAATACTCTGTACTATTTTTGCATCTGGTCTATTTGATTGAGTACTTTTATCTTAAGCAAGCAGCATGTTCACTGTTAGGCAGCTGGAGAAAAACAAGTTTTTGTTGTATAGTACACCATGAATGTTAGGTGTAATGGTATGAATAGGTTGATTGAAGTAAGCATCAGGAGCAAATGTGCTCAAAGAATCAGTCTTTTTACTCCCTCCAATTTCTCCCATCGCAATCAATTTGTAAAAATAAAAGGTAACACTGGTGATCAACATAAGTTTCTAAGCCGTATTTGGTCTTCATCTCAGACTATTAATGTGATGGTCAGTCTCAGTGATGTCAGTGAAAATAAAATTGGAGTTGCTTTTTGGTATTAATCAATTCATTCCAAGTTAATTTCAGGAATGCATGATTGCATGTAGTTTAATCTTCAGCCAACAAAAACATGGGACAAAAACATATACAAGAAACTGTTATACTGCATTGAAAACAGTTACGCTTAGGAGAGCAGCAGGGATGAAACCCTTGTTGTTGGGATGAAGGTACAGCTAAATAATGGACAAGTGTTTCTTAGAGTAGCAGTGAAAAAGAAACAGCGGGGCTGGATTTAAAAGAAGAAGGAGGTACTGCCAAGCTAGGCAGTTCAACTCGGCATAGCAAAAAGTGAGGAACTTTTATAAGAGCTGGACTTTTAAGATAGATTGGTAGTGCTTCAGTTTTCTCAATTGGACTTAGGAGAGCAACAGTAAAAGAACCGTAGATTCTAATGGGACGTGAAAGAGAAGCCGGAGTTACAGGACTTATAACAGAAAATAATAGGACATACTAACGGCTGATCGATTTTATTTGACAGCATTAGATAAGCGTTGTTTAGGCATAGGAGCATTAGTTGAATATTGGTGACAGCACGCATTATTTGTGAACGAAGTGGTAGACTTGCAAAACTAATTGAGATAGGTATTCAGTAACTTGAAGTTGAAAGTTCTATTGATTGTGTTGACCGCTTACAACGTATTGCGGTGTTTAGATTGTACCGTAATTCATCGAAGAAAGAGCTTTTTTCTATAACAGCCAATTACTTTTAAATCAAAATATATATTTTTATCTCAAGTTTTTTTGTATGTTGCCCAAAAGGTATTGTTTGCATAAGAAAAATAGCGATAGCGACGGATAGCCCACTCATTGCAATTTATATATATATTTTATATAGAAGTCTAAATAATAAATGAATTAAGTGTAGGAGTGAGACGTATATTGCGCTTAGTGAAGCGCTACTATAGGTTAATGTAATCTCCTTGGATTGTTGCATTGAGTAGCCATCAATTATTGATGTACTGTTTGCTTAAATACGGCCTTTGTGATCAAGCAATATTATTTTATGAAACAACAGTAACTGACCACCAATTTCATCAAAGTTATGATGAGGTGGTGGAAAACCACTATGATTTTTGGTTCGGCTAGCTATTTGGGGTAAACTCAGGTTTTTATATATCTATATTGTGGTAGATTTGGTGAACATTAGTGATGAACTGGGAGTTTGCTGCACCATATCCCCACACAAAGCGCTAGTAATCCACCTACAGCCATCGGTAAGATGCTGTGCCGCTGGAAAAGCTATACTGTGCCGGTAGCGCAGTGTACAGGGCCGGTAGTGACCTCTACAGGGCCGGTATGATTACTCAGGGCCGGTCAAAGATGGCTGCCATAGTAAAGAGCTTTCGAAACCAGCTAGGAACTTACATCAAGCCAGGAACTGAAGTTACCTATCCTAACGTCCGCAGTAACCGGGACCACAAGCTATCCAGAGCTTTGGGACCCTGTAGGGCACTCTGATTGGACAATGGGAGATATGAATCTGCCCTTAGCCAATTGGCGCCTTTATTATTTAATCTATTTACCTTATCTAATTGGATGATTATTTATATACTTGATTGCATTGGCTGAATCACTTCCTGTACTATTGGTCTTATATGATTTACGCCAATTATTTCCTGTGAGTCCTCCTATAAAAGGAGAGACTTTTCATACACTTTTCGCATTCATTCTCATGTTTTGCCAGTAATACCCTAGAGGAATAATTACCCTTTAAGATTTTGTCTTATGAAAAATATAGCCACTATTCAAACACCACGCCACGTCGTTTGCGTGAGCAATGGGCTCTAACCATACCAGGTAATTTGGTTGCCTGCTACACAGTTGTCACTGTCGAGCAGCACAGTTTCCCCCCTGGAGAGAGGTACAATGCTCGAGCTTGGTGGATGTCCTTCGACCCAGACCAAAGTCTATTACAATATGAATATATACAGTAAAAGGTAAAATAGTAAACTGTGGAAAGCTACTAAAAGACTACAAATTGTTTCACGTGTCTAGAAAAAGATGAAAAAACAGAATTCTAGGCACAATCATCAAGTCGGCTCTCGGCGGTAAAAATATGTGGGATAGAACACAAAACAGGAAGCTCAGACCAAAAGTATTATAGGGCACAAAGATCGTAATTTGTTGCTAGATAGAGTAGTAGGAGTACACAAGCATCAAAAGTAACTATGGATATAGAGCTAGGCGTAGATGAGTGTAAATTTCTCAGAGTGTCGGTAGGTGGTAACAATTTGGTTCCTGCTATAGAAGGAGGACAACTGTGGCTGGATGACTATATAATATTTCTCAGCCATACAAAGGTGGAAAATTTTATTGGCATTAAAATATGCTCTGGCATAGAATAGAATTATCCATTTGATTTTAAATTTGGTAGATAAGTCTTTAATTGACCAAATATTTTTGCTCAACTCGGTGGAATCTGTTCTGCTGGTGCTGTTAAAAGATGTTTTGTGATTTCTATATCTGGATTTACATTCTCCTTCAGTTAGGCCAACAATGTTTTGGCTTGATTATTAGCTGTTACTGTTCCATGGTAAGTTTTACTTTTAACTTGGCAGTTGCCTTCAAGGGGACACTCAGCTCTATTCCTACAGTTTCATTTATCAGTTGTGGTGTTGGCAATTGTTATTAGAGATGTTATTATTTTGCCTTTGTATGACAGTTTTGGAACCATCATACAAGGGCAAAATAATAAGATTTATTTTTAGTTTTAACGAGCCCTGTTCAATCCGCAGCAAAAGAAATTTGCTTTATATATCAAACTACAGACATTGGTCAATTTTTTTTGGAAAGTAAAAACATATATAGCGACTTTAGGATGACGCATATAAGAATCAGTAATGTTATGTTTTGAACAACGAACGTAAAGAAAGTGGTTCACGTGTGCTGGGAGTTATTTACCAAAAAAATACTGCCTGGATCATTTGTAGCTATAAATAGAAATACTAAACGTATCATTCTAAGCGTACTCCATTTCACAATTTTTATAAAATTACGAACAGACTAACAATAGAGCTAGAAAATTCCAAAAATTCTTCGTTGCAACAACTAAGTAATTTATTTATCAAATCGTATTTCGATTGGGCACCAAGATGGAAACTCCTCCAAGCATAATGACCGCTCTTGAAGAGCTTAATATCACTACACATCTTTATTTGATACCAATGATGAAAGAGAGCAATGTATTTCACTACACAGTAAAGCACTACGTGATGGGAGAAGAGCCATTTGATGGGTTTTTTATTTCTGTTGATATACAAAAGGAGGAAGTCAAACTTTACAGTTCATTCAACCAGCTAATCTTTACTGGTTACGGAGGAATTCAAAAATTAGATGCCGTGATGTCAGTTGTTTCTGCCATCAACTTTTTTCGAAAGGAGTTGATGACTATTGATAAGGAGAACCTCATTTTAGCAGCGGATGAAACTTCAGACATGAAGTTTGGCTTGGATTATTTTAAAGAAAATGATCAATTTTCGATGGTTCAATTAGGAAAAGACGTTCATGAGCGCATTGAAAAATTTACAAATTTCCAACCTGCATTTGACCGAACTGTGATGTTAGTAAAATATAAAAACAAAAATCTCCTAAGCATCGAAAGAGGTTTAATGCTGATGACGGCTATAAAATATATGCACTGTTATTACTCTCTTCATTGTCAACCAATGCCAGCACGTATTCCTCATTTGTCTCCCCCGGGTATACCCAGGGAACCGCTTAAAATTCTTCAGACTATTTGTGATGTGGAAACCAGAACTCACTACAAAATAACCCCAAAAAATCAAATACTCATCGAGTTTATTGATGGTCAGACTAACACTATTTTTCTTGTAGCTGAAACATCTGAGAAAGCAAGCTTTAGGGCAAGAACGAAGTTTATATCCTTCAAAGACGAGTTTGGTGTACTACAGTTTCAAACAGATGATTTCACAGCCAAAAATGACTTTAACCTTTTTGATTCCAAGAAGAACCTTATTGGTGAGAGTAGAAATAGGAAAATAGTGGTCACGGGTGAACAAAGCGAACTTATTGTCACCCATTGTGCTGGAAAAGCTGACGTAGTTAGAGCTGGGAAAGTTAAATACCATTGTCAACAAGGAGATACGCGTAAAGTGGAGTTCTATTTAAAGAGTGATTGGCCAGTAGTTCGTATCAGCATGAGTTCAGACCTTTCCACCAAGTTGAAAGCATTAGTATTGGCTTTTATGACAACCGTAGTACATTTTAGTTTTAAAACTCCGAAAATTGTTTTCAGAGATGTTTGCGATACTTACTGTTACAGACCAATATTGAGCAGATGATATGTGTATTGCAGAGTGTGCCCCTAATAAATTATATTATAAGCACTAAATTGGCAAATTATTAAAAATCAATAATTTTTTTTAGCGGTTTAATTTTTTTGCTGCAATCTGATGGTATATGTATCGCCCCATTTTTGTGTGTGGTTTCACATTAATAGCATAGTGTTTTTTCTCTTACACAATCTACACAACGGCATCCACTTGCTTTAACTTTAGACAACTAGTATAGGGACAACGCCCCACACGGATAATACAGAGTGTCTAGTAATAATACTATATTTGACACATTCTATCTAGCAGTATAATATAAATCTGACACAATACACAAGACTTCTGCCCTCTTGATCCACAACAATTCATTTTATAGGAAGTGATCAGGAAGGCTCACTCCCTTATTAGGGTGAGCGAATCATATACAATCATATAATACATCAACCAATCAATATAATCAACACAATTAGGTAAACAATATCAGTCAATCACAGGTGTGTGCACACGGCACATAGTTTTGCAAGTCACTCTCTCCTCCCTGATAGCTCTGGTTCCACTCCACTGCTTCAGCTCTGTGCTTGTGCTTCGGTAGGCTCGTATACTTGTCTGCATCTTAGGCTTTCCTTGGTGGCCATTTTTCCTTGTTAGATCCAGGGTTGGCAGCCATTTATCCCTGACAAATCTGGGGTAGAGCCAGTATAGCTGGTAAAAGTACACATGCCTTGCATCCAGGGTGGATACAGGCCCTGGATAACCAGCATCTAAATTACACCAATTTTGGTGTACTTCTAATTAAGGGAGAAGGCTTTGATGGCAAAGTACTCTGCTCTTTCAAGGGTAGCAAGGAGTGTAAGGTTATGGAGGCTGGGGGACGGAAGGGCTTGGATCATTATCAGCACACAAATCTCCCACAATAGTGTTAGATCAGGTTTTAGACAATTGGCAAAAACTGATATCAGTAAGAAACAAATAATAACATCAGCATATTTATAAAAGCACCATTCAAGTACTTCTGAGAACTCCAGATAGAAAGTATGCTGCGCACATTTTGGTTTGAGATGCAAAAACCTAATGGCATGCTCTATAAGATTTTTGGAAATCTTTTAGCTTTTTTGGCTACTTTACAAAAAATAAGTGATCAGTGCTGTACTAGTATCAGCGGTTTAGTCAAAGACAAATCTTCCAGTTTTCTGTGAGTCCTAGTCTGATTGACTAAAAGCCAAGCCACTAGGTCAAACTTTGTGTCCACCAAGCCACAGGCTGAGTCACTCAACTGACAACTGAGTCACTCAAGCAAATGTAAGTGATGGTAACCAAAGTACAGCCAACCAAACTTTAACTGCTCAAAATAAAAGTATAGCCTATACTTATTTGGTAGAATGGCTATTGTTGTGAAATCTAGCAAGCTCCACAGACGCAACAATCTACTAACCAATAATGAAGCTAGCGAGCTAGAGCTTGGAGTACCAATATGCTTTCTTTATCAACTCCCACCAGGGTAGTAGTAATAGCTTCATAGCCGAATGATGAGCCTAGATTTGTTCAACTCTACACTGAAATAGACACTCAGCTCAGACAAACTATTATTGGTTTCAATAGCTTAAGTTAATATTAGTATATTAGGAGCAGATTTTTATACTGGTGATTATAAACAAGATGGCTCTCCTGGTTCCAAGGGCCTTTTTGAACACAGCTTGTCAATCAGAAGCTTTAGAGGTACTTTTTGTGTGCACCGGATGTTCGTTATTCCATTTGATATTGTAATATTTTTATATTGTGGTGGAATTTTATGATCACTACCATTGCGCAAGGTCCCCCTGACTCAGGGAATAAATACTTCAGCACCTTGGACCTTGTCAGTGGGTACTGGCAAGTGCCGCTGGATGAAGATGCGCGGGAGAAGTCCGCATTTACCACCAGGGCTGGGCTGTTTAAATGGAAGGTGCTGCCATTTGGTTTCACTTCCGCCCCAGCTACCTTTCAACGGCTCATGGAGAAAGTTCTCCATGGGCTACACTGGAAGACCCTTCTCTTATATCTAGATGATATAATCGTGATTGCACCAAACCTTTCCACTCACCTGGAAAGATTGGCAGAATTTTTTGACCGATTACAAAAAGTCGGGTTAAAACTCAAGCCCAATAAGTGCGAACTGCTACAGGAGCAGGTTCGTTACTTGGGCCATGTGGTCAGCAAGGACGGGGTGGCAACCGATCCTGAAAAGGTGAAGGCAGTAGAAGAATGGAGCTCGCCAAGAGATTTAAGGGACCTCCAGGCATTTCTTGGCACCGTCGGGTACTACCGACAGTATTTGCCCAATTTCTCCACGGTAGCCAAACCCCTCACCAAACTGACTGGGAAGAACACCCCCTGGATGTGGGAACCAGAGCAAGAACAAGCTTTCCAGCAATTGAAAACCAGCTTGATTACGGCTCCTATCTTGGGTTACCCCGAACACAAGGGTGCCTATGTACTGGACACGGATGCCAGCAATGACGGATTAGGAGCAGTCCTGTCCCAGGTGCAAGAAGGCCAGGAAAAAGTCATATCTTACTACAGTAAGACGCTCAACCCCGCCGAACGTAACTACTGTGTTACCAGAAAGGAACTCCTGGCGGTAGTGAAAGCGGTGTGCCACTTCAGACCCTATTTGTATGGGCAAAAGTTCAAGTTACGAACTGACCATGCCTCCCTATTATGGCTCTGTCGCAAGAAGGAACCAACTAGCCAGGTAGCCCGGTGGCTGGAAATCCTCTCGGAATTCCAATACTCGATTGAACATCGAAAAGGCATTCACCACGGCAACGCTGATGGGCTTAGTAGACGCTGCCCAGCCGATTGTCGACAGTGCCAACACATTCAGAAAAGGGACGGTGGGCCAACAAAAGAGGAGGTAGCAGGAGAGTTCACCCCTGGAGTCACAGAGCCCTTGGGGTCCTTTAGCACTGCAAAAACCCTTATCGGTGATACCGTGAGGGCAATACACAGAAGAGACCCGGCACCGCCTGATGCAGGGCTAGTCCACATGCAGAAAACTGGACAGCACCCGGTGGCCGTGGTCTATGAAGCCGTTAGAAATAACCATGCTCTAACTCAGGAAGAACTGGACCTAGGAAGTTGTGAACTACGAGTACTCGCCCGTCGTCAATCCTCTATGAGAAATAGACCAGACGGTGTCCTAGAAATCAGGATGGTTATGAACAAAAGGCCGTGGTAGTGTACCCTCTGCCCACCCGGCCTCCGAAGCACAACTATGTGGCAGACACATGTTCTGGCACACCAGGGCATAAAACGCACCCAACGAAGGTTGCTGTTGACCTGGTACTGGCCAGGAATCTATGCTGCCACCCGCAGACTGGTTCGGAGCTGCGAGGTGTGTCAACGTGCCAAAAGTGGGGGCACACAGCCCAGCCCTGCCCGGCAGCGCATGTACGCTGGACGACCATGGCAGAAATTGGCTGTTGATCTTGTGGGGCCACTACCAGAAACAAGGAGGGGAAATCGTTGGATCCTCGTCCTGACGGACCATTTTACAAAGTGGCAAGATGCACTAGCACTACCAGATGCCACGGCCGCAGTGGTGGCAACCGCCCTAGATGAAAGGGTTTTTGCATCCCCGAGCAGGTCCATACCGATCAGGGAGCACAATTCGAAAGCAGTCTAATGAGGGAGCTATGTTCGTTGTGGAACATCGAGAAGACTCGGACCACTCCCTACCACCCTCAGGCCAATGGGGTGGTTGAGAGGAATAATAGGATCTTAGGAGATTCTTTAAGATCTTTATTACTGAAGCGCCAGCCCAATGAATGGGACCTGTTGCTACCACAGTTGATGCGAGCCTTTTGGGCTACGCCCCATACAGTGACCGATGAGATGCCCAATTTCCTGATGTTGGGTCGAGAGCTCCGTTTGCCGGACCAGATTACCTACCACCCTCCACTCTCGGACAGTCTGCCGGTACATACCTATGCCCAGGCGCTCAAAGAATGCCTCGAAGAGGTGCACCAAACCCTACGGGAAGGACAGACACAGATTAGGACCAAAGAGGGACAAGAACCTACCCTGTTTGCACCTGGTGATCAAGTATGGCTGCAGAGCATGAGACGGCGTAAGGGAGAAAATCCAAAGCTCCAGGCCAAATTTGTGAGGCCTTATGAAGTAGAGGAAGCCTACCAGCAACCACACTTATTTAATTGCAAGGCACGGCCAAAGATCTGTACAGAACGGTAGCCAATTAAAACCGTATCACCCCTGCACAGACCCCCGGGGACAAGCTCCCGCTGCGCTGGAACCCACTCGACGACCTAACATGAGGGGGAAGTGAGGAGAAAACAGCCGCGGGCCAGATCCCCCAAGCTAGAGCAGCCAACACCCCCAATTTGTCAAGAACGAGCCGGTACAGCCAGAACCCCTATTCTTGAGGATCCGGTGCCGCCCCTGAGCCAGTCATGGCCGAAGCCGCACCACCCTTGCCGGAACATGACCTAACGGCAACCCAGCCCCCAAGGAGGGCCGAGCAAGACAACACAGAGGGACGCCCCCGACGGAATGTAGGACCACCCACCCGATACGGTGAAGTCTATTGTCACCAGATAGTTGAAGCCAGTCCTACCTACGATGAAGAATTCCCTGCTCTGCCTCCACTGAACCAAGCTATCCGTCAATCTTTTCCCACTCCCTCCTGTTTCACCAGGACCTGGGATGCCGCCCGTAGAGATGCTAGGAGGCAGTAGGATGCTCTCCCCCTACACTTAACCGAGCACAGGTGTTGCTCGCCACTATTATTCTCTTTGTTGAATTATATAATTAAAGACCAAAGAGATACAGTCTTTAATGGAGAGGGGAATGTGGGGGAATTTTATGATCACTACCATTGCGCAAGGTCCCCCTGACAACTGCTAGGTGTTGGGCAAGCCTAAATAGAGCCTGGCACAGTCAGAACATAAGCAAGTCAGCGGGTAGAAACCCTACCGGCCCTGCGGCATTTACCGCCGGCCCTGCAACATTTACTGCCGCCCCTGCAGAGGTACCACCCGCCCTGCAGCACACCCTGCCGGCCCTACAGCATGCACTACCGGCCCTGCAGTGCCACTACCAAACCTATACCGGGCCGGTGAGGAAAGAACTACTATAGCTTGAGAACCTAAATTGATACCAAAGGTGCAGGAGCCCGACTTTGCAACATAGCTGTCCTCAAAAAAGACCAAAGCCAAGGACCACAAGCCATAAGGACCAGGAACTAGAGCTACTCATTGCACCATCATGAATCAGCAAGATTGACTGATAAGCTCCGCCCCCTACTTCTGGGTGCCTTGCATATTTAACCCTATATTAACCAATGATTGTATCACATATTTATATCTTATGTTCTGATTAGTGTAAACACTTCCTGCCATTGCTGACTTGTTGCCCCTTGTTTGGGCATATGTTTTAATCCTGTTCTGCCTATAAACAGCAGAACACTTCACTTGGTTCTTTGTATTGTATTGGGATTCTGCTTGTGATTGAGGCAAGTAGCATAATACATTTACCCTTATTGTACATTGCTGGTTATGCTGTATAATAAAGTATGGTTTACTCAGCAAGACATTGAGTGGTACGTTTGAGCCGTGGGCTCTGAGAACAGTTGTGGAGTTGGCATACTCCTCTGTTAGAAGTTGACCTCTGGAGTGAGGTGTTGTTGGTGGACATTTGGTCGGCCCCCCAAAATCCACTACAATATTGTATCTGAATATGATAATAATATGTTTATTTATCAAGCAATTCAACTCGTGTGTGTGATTTCTTGTTGAGGTTCCTGTCACAGGTCTGATCTCCGGTTTACACCCCTGTTGACATATATTATGAGCAGTTCAATCACTATTTGTGTTTTTTTCTAATTGCGTTTTCCGTCAAAGCTACTTTCCTATTTAAAACTCTGTTGATACCTCTAGTTATATATCTTTTTATTGGTTCCTTCACTTATTTTGTTTCGCTTTTGTATCTCTTTTGTTACTCGACCAATGCAATCCGAAGTCTGTATTTAAGTCGTATCAGAGATCTATCCCAAAGTTAGATCAATGTTGACACATTCCCAATAGTATTTTGTGAGAACATACATGTATTTGATTTTCAACGCTCAGACAGAAAAAAAATATCTCAGTTGTATTAGTGGTTTGGATTGTGTTGCGTGGGTTAGAGACTTGTCAGGTATTCAGTTTTTGTTTTTAAAATAATTTTATAGCGTGATATGGATACCCATAAAAAGCAAGTTGCTAACATGTTACATTGTTGGTCTTTTTTGTATGATTTCTTGTACACACCTTTTACAGTATTTTTTTTATAGGTATGTGAAATCGATGTTTGATAGGTAATTTAAATAATGATTGACAGTTGCACAAACCTGTAAGATATTTATTGATTGTTTATCTGATAATGCTGAAGGTTTCCTCCCAGGTTAGATCCCAGTTGACATGTTCCCTTTACTTTTGACTTGTTTGTTTGGTAGCTGGTTGAATGTTATGCTTATTTAATTAAAATGGTTTAGGTTTACACCTGGGTTTGTATAGAGGCTTTTATTGCTTGTAACATTGCCTTGATTGAATATTGTTTTGAATGCGCTGTTTGTAACATGTTAACTCCGAAGGTTCTTAGACGTGTTTGAAAACAAATGTAGTATATTTACAATAGTGGAGACATATATCAGGAAGTAAAAGGTTTGTAATAAAAATTTCTAAGATATATATTTACAAAATAATTACAAGTTTCGAGAAAGCATGTCCTTGTATGATGTTACTAATGTTAATGCTATGAAACAGCGATCAAACGTTGCATCCAATACACTTTTGTTATGCTTTGGTGGGTTTGGTTTATACACGATTGGAGCATACTCTCATGTTCAATAAAGTATCTGATAGAGATAAATAAAAGTGCCTTATATTATTATATTAGGAGTAACAATGATGAGGAAAGACGAGTGTTTGGTTTCAAGTTAACAATTTCTTAGTATACAAGTTTTATGTTTACAAGGATCTAGTTTTGAGTAGTGAATGATTTTTTTGTAACTTTTTATGTGTTAAACTACAAAGTAACACATAATAAGATTTTAAATCTACAAAGATTATTTTGCGGTTACAAAGCAACCTTTTATCTACTTATAAGTTTTACGTTTAAATTTTTGTGTTCACAGGTTCAGGGTTTTGGATTTAATATGAGTTTGAAACTTACATATTATTTTATTTGTGCAATTGCAAAGGAGTTTGCCGTGCCCTTCACTGAATGAACACTACCAGAGAGAGCATTGGGTTGAGATGGACAACAAGCGTTACGCTTGTCTCCACTCTTTGACTATCACTAGTCTAGAGAGCACCGCCGTAGCAATGTTAGTAACACAGGTTCTGCCATACATGGAAGAACACAGAATAGTTTGATCAGGCAACCTGCCAAACTAGCAACAACTGATAAAAGTTTTAATCTCTTTATCATAACGCAATATGCATTAGCACAAACAAGTTTATAGTACAAATGCATACACACAACTAAATCTCTGGGCTATTGTAATAAAATATATGGAGTAAAATTCAAATGATGGTGGTTGAAACCACAGTACCCTGATTGGCTAAATTAATCACCTCATACAATCAGAACAATAAGATTATGCATTATAGCAAAACAAGTGAGCAAGCTGATGCATTATAAGATAGTCAACAACTGTCTGATGTATTATAATGATGGCAAACCGCCAATATTCAAATGTTAGTAGTTCGGTAGTAAGAGGGGAATTCCCTGGCAATGTTTACTTCATAGCAGCTCACCTGCTGCAACCAGTGCTATCTCCAGCATTTACTTGGGCAAATTGGCTAGCTTGTTCAGCTGAGTAATTTTGTGTACGATCAAAAATGTACTAGATTGAATTGCGTCTCACAGTAGCAAAGATCATTGCATATATCAGAGTAAAGTAGTGGCTATGCTATGTAAATCCACTACACTATTAGGAAGCTAATCATGTTTTTTCTTCATCATCGTTTGATCGAAGTCAGGTCAGCTGCAATCGAGTTGATGCTTTGTAATTCATGAATTATCCATTTTACTTTTCTTTTAGCATTACTGTTTATCCAGTAAAATACTATCTGCAAGAGATGAATAAATGTTATCCTCACAAGTTACTGGTTAGCAAATAACTATATACTTCTATTTTTTTCATCACAAAGTCTCATTTTAATAATTAATGAATTTCCTGCTCAAATTTTTTTTCACCACAAAATAAAATTTTACCAACTCAAGAGTTTCAAGCTTGCTTTTTTTGGCTCAAAGTTACATTTTATTGGTTTAGAGTTTTAACTTTCATTTACTTGCCCGATATCGAAATTTTATCAAGTTTTGAGTTTAATATTTCAAATTTCAAGTTCAGTAAGAGGTTTACGTTATGGATCTATCATGAATTTGAAACCTACGTTTTACCCGATTTTTAATATCAGCATACTAATCTTCTTCTCTTGTTTCTTTCACCATTCGATCAAACTCAAGTCAGCTGCAATTGAGTAGAAGCCTTGATGTACAGGTATCATCGAGTTTTTTTTCATTGTTAGTTTTGGGTCAATGAAGTATCACGACAAGTTTCTTCACAAGTTGCAAAATTACAAGCACTAGATTGAAACTTATTAACAAATATAAATGAATATAGCCCTCCAGCACAAATTACGTCAGTACAACTAATAATAAATAAGTATAACCTCTATAGCAAAATCTTAGTTGTCAACACCAAAAATTTGGTAGTTCTGAGAACAAACTATTAGCTCATCAAAAACGAAGTTTTGAAAGTGAAATTAATAATTAACAATAAATAGAGTCTTGCAATGCTAAGACCTACATAAGTACGACAAATAGCAAAGAAGTATTAGCTTTTTGCCTCTATGACAAAAATTGTTTTTGTAAACGTTTAAGATTGTGGAAGTTAACTTTTCCAGGGCAAACAACATAAGTACAGTTAGTGATGAATAAAAAATAAATTCTTCCAGTTCAACCCACATGAAGTTACAAATAATATTAAACATAACTTATTTGCCTTTGAGACAAAATCGTTTTTGTTAATACTTATGACATGGTAGTACTGAGAGCTAAGTTTTTAGGTTATATGAGATCATTTTCCCCAGGCAAACAACTTAAGTACAATTATTAATAAATGAATAAATAAATAAAAGCACCCAGCCCACTATTCATACACAAGTGCAATTAGAAATGAATATTTAGAGCTTAATGGCTGCATTGGTGACCAAAATTCAAATTGTTCAATGCCGAAGACTTTGCAGTTTAGAGAGCAAACTGACTAGGATTTAGGCTCTACAGCGCAAAATACGAAGCACAGCTAGTAATAAATGACTAGAACATTGTCATTGCCTCCCTGCCAAAGCAGTTTTGAGAGCAACCCAGCCAGCCAACTTCTACACAGCACAACTGGATGAGTTCTTTAACTAGTGAATAACTATTGTATAACTGTTTAATTATTTATTATTTGATAATTTATAATCTTATTACTGAGAGTCCTAGCAGTTGCAATAGATGTTGTTTTTATCAATCAGTGTTGCTGGAGTACACGCTTTATGTGTGAATACAGGGAAGATTAAATAGCTAAAGTAGCACCAACCGACCTATCCATACATCTAATAAATTAGAACAGCCAGAAATCACTATATTAAAAAGTGTAATTTTCGCACAAAGGAAGTATTTTTGGGTCTCCCAAAAAGTCCTATATATTGTAAAGGATTTCAACGTGCCCTTACCAAACAACTACCAGAAAGTAAAACCGTATTGTAGTAGCAGGCAACTGTTGAGCTTATTACGCTTCTAACAACACTGTAATCAGTATTTAAGGGTACTGGTCTGTACTGGGTTGAGCAGAATCAACATTCTACTAGAAAGGGCCACTGCAGCTGTAGCAAGGGTTTCTCTACTGACTGTATGCGTATGAAGTGTATGTATATGCAGAAGCAACAAGTTACAGGCAACCTGCTAGACTAAATACAAATAGCTTAAATATCAATCATTTTATTGCAATACCGAACAGGTATTCACACAAGTAAGCTTCATATGCAAACTGTGAAACAGCTATGCCTCTTTGGGCTAACATCAGTATAGTTATAATAGAATATGTGGAAGGTGGTTCAAATTGCGTACATATGATCGCCTACAAAACATCAGCCTATGCTTTATACAAAAACAGATTGTAATATGCCAGCTTACTTGGGCATTGCAAAGGCACTTGATTGCACAGAAAATCTGATGGATTGATAGTTAGTCATCCGCCAATAATTCAATTGTTAGTACCAAAGTGAAGAAAGGAGTGTGTGGCCAATTGCTTTTGCCACATGACCCTATGGAGCCAAGTGCTTAAATCATAACTTACAGAAAAAGCTCATTTCCATTAGCTCATAATGCAACAAATTGATAAGCTAAAGCTTAAAACAACCATTCATCTGAAAGCTCAGAATTTCTCCTATTTCTCCCAATAATTTAAACCAAAAAAAATTGATTTGAGCATAGTAATAAGGGCCAAAATATAGTGCTCATTTTTACTACTTGTGTGATAAAAAATATGGATTATAAGTTATGTTTTTGTGACATTCAATTTTTATATGAAATTTTAAATAACTAATACCTTATGAATGTAAATATTAAAAGATAATTATAGAATTATAATCTCAAATCGATTACACAATAATAACAATAGCTTGAAAAAAAAAATTGTTTTTAATGGTACCAATGAAATCAATCAGTTTTCATCAAAGTTACCATGCTTTTGTAGATTTTATCAACTACTACTGACACAACTACAATCTGACCGACTACTGACTGTACATGGTCCTAACCCCTGCCCTGTAAGCCCTGAACACTATCCTGTCAACCCAGTCAGCACTGGTGAACTTGGGTAAATCTGCTCTGAAAGCCCTGACAGGTATGCAAGCCTGTCAGTAGCTGCTGCAACTCCAGAATATCCAAATGAGAAGAGAGAGATGTTTACAAGTATAAGACTTATTTACAACTGAGCACTCTGGCTTAAACAGCATAAGTTATAAACAGACAATTCAATACAATATACTCTGATCACTCAGGCGTACATGCAAACAGCCAACGATATTGCTAGAAGTGTTTATGGTCAAATCAATTAAATCAAAGTAGTCTTTGAGCAGTGCCTTTACCATTTCTTAGCAGTAGTCTCTGCTTGTCTGGCTTGCCCATCAAGTGGAGGTGCACAACTGCTACAATTTGGACACTGAACACTCAGGGGCTAGCAGCTGCCAAACTTCGGCACATACTTCACTTCATTAGCAGCCTTGGCCACTCATTCTCAAACAACAGCAATAGTTTGGATACAATGAATGACATTGTGCTGGAACAATCAGAACTGGAACGCAGGATAATTTAGAATAGTCAATTGCTTCCCTTTGTACTAAGCTATTTCAGCCTTTACTAGCTGAGCTTCTGTCTTCAGCGTAGTGATCGTGTCCTCGTCCTCTCCGAGGTGCGCTCTCATACTGGTTAGGATCGTTTCTAGGCGGCTTGCTTTTTGTCCGTTTGTTGGGCCATATAATCCCGTCCCAATGGAAACCCTTGTGATGAATTCTGTTTGATTTTAGTCTCTGCTGCATCTTTCACAGTGGTACTAGAGGCTACTGGATTCCTCTTAGCTGGATTCTTCTCACTCGTTTACGAGGCATCTGGGCGGGATGCTATTTGCCCAATCGTTTCAACAACTTCCTGACTAGTCTGGAGGGTAACGTCTACAGACTCCTCTGCCTGTCCCGCTTGCAGGACTCTCCAGTAAGGATTGATTTAGGCTGGTTTTGTCAGGACCCCCTCTTGTCGGATAGACCATCCCGGATGGGGTAGCAACCCTGAAAATTTGGGAGGTCAGTCCAACCGGTGAAGTGGTAGAACTGTTTGTAGCCTCACTGGTGTACATCATAGATGCAGCAGGTATTCATATGTGACATTTGTTGTTAACTTCGTCTAACTTCACCTGATACAAATAGACTGCATCTCAGGATTCGCTGTTGTATCTGCATCTACAGTAGTAGCAACGAAGGTTTTGTTTGGCATAGACCTTAAGCTGCCGATAGTCTTAGCTGCTTGCTGCTACCTCTGGCACTGGAAGCTTTGTGCACTGTTCAATAGGTTCTACATCCTGACTCACCCATTTCAGCTGATCCAACTTGGGCGACATCAGCTTTCCCTCGGGGTTGAGGGTAGGAAATCACTCATCCTTTAGAGTGGCTGGTGAAAGATCTCTGGGTGGTTTTATTGGTGACACTTTTTCAGTTTGCTCGGGCATGGTGACTTTGACCGGGCATACTGCAAGTCTTGACTAGTCATTCAAAGCAAATCTGCTGATGGCGGCGGCAGCAGCGGCAGCGGCAGCAGCTGCAGCGGTGGCAGCGGCGGTGGTGGTGACAGGTTTGAAGGCTGTGACAGCTGGCCTGGGGGTGTTAGTGACTGGCCAGGAGGTTGTGACAGCCGGGCTGTAATGGTGTCTGGCTGATGCCAGCTGCAACAACTCGAGTGCAACACTGACTGTACAGTGCTCTAGCTGGAGGCACTGGAGAAGCTCTGTCTCTGTTTGCTGCTCGTCTATTAGGAAGGGGAGGAAAATCTGCCTCAGTAGTTGTAGATGACAACCTACATTGCAAGGCTAGATGATCATTGCAAGAACTATTGGTTACTACTTAATGTTTTACCCACCCTCGTGGATGGCCAAGGTGTCCATCTTACTATCTGCTCATCTCTGTTCTGCTGGCCTGCTACATCCCTCAGTATCCTCAGTTGGATTGTAGGTATAGCCAAAAATTCTTCTTTTTGTGTGAAAAAAACCGGTTCAATTTCTGCCAGGTTGGAGGTCAAAATTTCATCCTCATCTAGGAGATCTGACAGCTGCTTGTCCATTTGTTTAGCTCGAAGGTACCTGCTTACAGACTGAAGGAAGAGAGTAGGTCTTTCTACTTGGGCTTCACTGGTGGCAATGGACTGACTTCAAATTAGGTGCATGTGCACATGCCTGACTCACTTCCTGTTAGTCACATTCGAAAAGCAGTTGATGGAACTGTACTGTGGAAGACTGGCAAATTTGTTTTTTCTCGGAAACTCTGAATCTGTCTGGAACGTAGGGAGGGCTGGCTGAACTGGACTCTGGGCCCATTTTGAGTCCAAGAATGAGTTGGCTGTCTTAAATCGTTCTCCAGTTTTGAAGTCTCTGCTGTGAGTGTCTCTTCAGCTCTCTCTATCTTGGTGAGGAATGCATCTTCCCTCACACCGTGGCATAGCGGCTGGCTATACCGCATGGGTGGCCTTACATTTCTTCTGGGTCTGCTGCTTACTCCACCACCGGGGGTGTGTCCCTTCTGTTATTGGGGTGTTGCCAGCATGGGTGCAGGAGTAACTTCTCTGTTTTCTGCTTCTCTGGCTAAGTTTTTGCCCGAATCATACGCCGCTTGCAGGGGGAAGGGGTATTTTGGATTGTATGCTATGCATTGCTAGTAGTAATATATGAGCAGATCTCCCTACCAAGTGTTTTTTTGTGGATTAGACCTTGGAGTTTAGGCAATGGGTTACGACGTTGGATGAATTCGCCGAGTTTATATTGTATTTCATTTGAGGGGTACTTGAGTGGCATTTGAATGGCATTTAAGTGGCATTTGAGTTTTGATTATTTTTTTACTTAATTTGAACTTATAGCATATACATTTTGAATGCATGACATTCAAGTTTTGATAATTTTTTTACATAACTCGAACTCATATGATATTTTGAGAGAGAAGAGAAGAATGAGGAGACTACATTGAATCAATATATGATTATATACATTTATTACATAATAAGTAGCAAAATATTCTTGTATAATATAGCTAGAGTTAGTAAATACTAAGTAATTCAAAGCACTACAACTTGTAATGACAATCAATGGTTGATAGTCTTTTTCTTTACAATGTTGTCATTGTTGTACTGATGTTATAACTTAGGAAGGAAGACTTCTGTTCTATGTACTTTTGATTCCATAATGAACTAAAATCAAAAGTTATGTATTAGTATAGGATGATTAAACAAAAATGTAAAATAATTACATGAATTTGAATTATAGTTCTTTTTACATTGGTTAGTTAACATTATATAGTAAAGGGAAGTAACTCACCAAGTTATATTGTTCGGTTTGTTTTTTCTTGAGCATAATTTTCATCAAGTGTTTTTGATTCTCTCTCTTCTATCTAAAGCAAAACAAAAAATAATTGCTTTATAAATAAATAATATCTAATCGGAAGTATTACTTATATCAGTTAGTTTACATTAAATAAAAAATACTCACTATGTTGTCTTGTCTGACATGCTCTTTTTGAATATAGTTTTCACCAGGGGGCGCTGGTTCTCTCAAAGATGTAGAAGATGTGTTTCCCACTCCCATTGAAAGCACTAAGACCTTGTTCTCAACAACCTCATCTGTAGTAAAGTACTTCATCTGGTTGGAATCATCAAGTTTGTTGGATAGGTTTTGAGCCGTTTCTATCGCTTGTAATGCTGTGAATGTGATTATATCATGTCGATGATAACCAAATCTACTAACTTCACGATTTCTTACAAGTATGACTCCTGTTCCAATTTGTTTGACGTTGCTAGCGTGCTTTTCAGGTATATATAGAACTCCCATCATCAAACCATCATATTGCAAACATCTGTAGTTTACCAGTAGAGCATTCATCACCACATCTCCATTAGGTAATGTTAACTGAGTTGATATTTGAGGAGATTCAAAACTGATTACACTTCCAACAGCAAATTGCGAGAGCGTTGCGATACGAACCATACTGATCAACTGAGTAGGTGTTTTTTTTTTTATTAATCTACTTAGCTGTTTAGCTTCCTCAAGGGAAATATTGGATGGGAAGTTGATAGGGTGAAAGATTGGATGCTTGTCTGAATCGAATCCCATAAAAACCACCAGTTTTGGAACATCTGGTTGTGTTGGAGCTAATTTGTTGTAATCCTCATTTCTCACCATAGACCTCACTTGTCGTCTGTTGCCAAATGTTTCGACATTGTAGCGGATAATGCATAAGTTTTTATATACATCCTCAGTTGGTCGTTCGATGGAAACTATCTCGAGAAGTGATGGCGTTTGATTTAAGTGAAGTGGTTGAAACCTTCCAATCATTACTCTGTCATTGGTATCGCAAGAATTGAGCAAACTAGTGGCATTTTTTGACAAGCAGGAAAGATGAGAAGGAGATGGTGCTTTCAAAGTCCAAGTATAGTCAATCGTTTTATTTCTATCCGAATCCCATGGCTTTGGTCGAATTGTGTTCAGTTTCCTTCTTATTATATGTGAATCAGGAGGGATATTTTCTTTATCATCAGAGTATGGTTCGAATGTTGAGAGAAATGAGGTATTACGGTCTTCATTCATATTCAGAGCGTTCAGTCGGAAGTTGGAACTGAAAAGAGAGTCAAAAATATGTAACAAATGGGTGGAATTTGAAAAATATTTTGAAAAGAATAAACTAACTAGATATTTATAAAATAAACACATAATCAAAACCATAATAATTTTTCTGATGCGTTATGGTGAAACTATTTGATCTTTTATTAATAAGGACAAAATATTAAAACATAAAATTAACTTTTTGAAGCATTATAGCAAATCTAGTTGAAGTTTTTATCAGTATATGTTAAAGAATTATTTAGTGATTCTCACCTTATTGAGTTTCAAGTAAATGTAGTAGTTGGTGTGTAGATGTTGCTTCCTTGCTAGCTATTGTAGAACTGGATGCTTTCTGTGTGAAAACACTGGTTCTTAAATAGCTAAAGCTGTACTAATTAACCCTATGAAACCTTTATAATATATCTATGACTCAGCAGTTTTTTCACGCGATATTCCCGCGAAAGCTTTGGTTTTTATTCGCGTGAAAATTATTTTTTTTACTCCCGCGAAAGCAATGGTTTCTATTCGCGTGAAAATGAAGTATTGATTCCCGCGAAAGCTTTGGTTTGTATTCGCGGGAAAATAAAATTTCTATTCCCGCGAAAGCAATGGTTTCTATTCGCGTGAAAATAAACTATTTATTCCCGCGAAAACATTGGTTTGTATTCGCGTGAAAATAAAATATTTATTCCCGCGAAAGCAACGGTTTCCATTCGCGTGAAAATGAAGTATTGATTCCCGCGAAAGCTTTGGTTTGTATTCGCGGGAAAATAAAATTTCTATTCCCGCAAAAGCAACGGTTTCCATCTGTGTGAAAATAAATTATTTATTCCCGCGAAAACATTGGTTTGTATTCGCGTGAAAATAAAATATTTATTCCCGCGAAAGCAACGGTTTCCATTCGCGTGAAAATAAAGTATTGATTCCCGCGAAAGCAACGGTTTCCATTCGCGTGAAAATAAAGTATTGATTCCCGCGAAAGCTTTGGTTTGTATTCGCGGGAAAATAAAATTTCTATTCCCGCGAAAGCAAGGGTTTCCATCCGTGTGAAAATAAATTATTTATTCCCGCGAAAACATTGGTTTGTATTCGCGTGAAAATAAAATATTTATTTCCGCGAAAGCATTGTTTTGTATTCGCGTGAAAATAAATTTTTTATTCCCGCGAAAGCAACGCTTTCCATTCGCGTGAAAATAAATTATCTATTCCCGCGAAAACATTGGTTTGTATTCGCCTGAAAATAAAATAGTTATTCCCGCGAAAGCAACGGTTTCCATTCATGTGAAAATAATGCTGATTCATAGCAGTGCAACTTAAGCTATATAAGAAGCACTGTTTTCATACAGAAAGCATTCACTTCATCGTTAGTAACTGAAGGAAGAAGATCTACTACATCATCATCTACTACAGCCCTCCTTCTTCATCATTTGAGTTACATAGGAAACAGCTGAAGTTCAAACAACTATGTATATAATTCATCTAATTCAAAGAACAACAAGTCTTCATTTATGATGTAAGTATTTATATTTCGTTTTAATTGTAATCAATTTAAGCGTGAAGACATTTTCTGAACAAAAAACAAGATTATTCACTATTTAAGATATCAAAAAATGTTGTATGTAAGTTTTAATTATGGTTATTCTTATTATTTCAGGGCTTCAAAATGAAAAAAGTACTCCTTCTTCATCCGAATTTTATAGAAAGCAGCTCTCAAGTTCAAACTAACTGAAGGAAGAAGATCTACTACATCATCATCTACTACAACCCTCCTTCTTCATCATTTGAGTTACATAGGAAACAGCTGAAGTTCAAACAACTATGTATATATTTCATCTAATTTAAAACTGAAGGAAGAAGATCTACTACATCATCATCTACTACAACCCTCCTTCTTCATCATTTGAGTTACATAGGAAACAGCTGAAGTTCAAACAACTATGTATATAATTCATCTAATTTAAAGAAAAACAAGTCTTCATTTGTGATGTAAGTATTTATATTTTGTTTTAATTGTAATCGATTTAAGCGTGAAGACATTTTCTGAACAAAAAACAAGATTATTCACTATTTAAGATAACAAAAAAATGCTGTATGTAAGTTTTAATTATGTTTATTCTTATTATTTCAGGACTTCAAAATGAAAAATGTACTCCTTCTTCATCCGAATTTTATAGAAAGCAGCTCTCAAGTTCAAACTACTAGGAATATCATTCATTTTAATTCAAAAGAAAGACAAGTCTTCATTTCTGATGTAAGTATTTACGTTCTATTATAATAGTAATCAATTCAAGTATATTGAAAAAAAATTGAAATCTTAGTCTTTTTTTATTTTTTGCTATAAAGCATTATCATTTTTTTTTAGAATAACAACGAACTAGATCAAAGGAAAAGAACTTTCCAACAAAACTTCAACTTGAGTAATAACTGAAGCTACTACTTATATTATATATAAATAATGTGTCGAGTAACAAACAACAGATATGTAGCAAACACTATTTATAATGAAAAAAGAGAAATGCAAAAAACTCGAAATTGTTTTGAAAATACTAAAGACCGCGCTGAATGGATAGATGATAGTTTACTCGTTACTTCATCGTTGTTTTTACAACGAACTTTTCCTGATACCACTGCAATAACTTATGTCGTCGCAACTTATCCGGATAATCACTGTAGTCTTTTGTCATTAAAATTACAAAAAACTATTGCGCAACTTTCCCCATCGGACTTTTTCAAGTTCATTTACAATGAACTCTCTTTTTATGAAAGAGAGGCTTTAATGCTTGATGAAAGTTATCGAAGAAAATCATTTCTTACAAATTGGAGATGAGTAGGTAAACATTGTGGTGAAAACATGGCTGCAGCTGGTTTCTATAACCTTGAAAAAGACAACGCTGTTCGATGTGTTTTTTGCCAAGGGGTATTACTAAACTGGAAGGATGAAGATGAACATCCGATGAAAGAACACGCTAAAAGTTTTCCGTTTTGTCGATTTGTTAGAGGGTTTAACACTCACAATCGTCTGTATAGACCTAGGAAACTACTTGCAGATGAAATGAAAAACATCTCAATTGTCAAAAGTTATACGATGGAAGAACAAAAGACCAGAAGAGGAGATTTAACTGCAGAAGTATTACCTCTAGGTATATCAATTGATCGTGCTGATACACCACGTTTTGCTACTGAAACATCTAGAGAAGACAGTTTCAAACAATGGAAGGGTAAAGTCTCCATGAAACTCCTTTCCAATGCAGGTTTCTACTATACTAAGTTCGGAGATAGTGTAAAATGCTTCTTTTGCTCAGGTGAACTTAAAGAATGGAAAGAGAGTGATCTACCATGGGAGGAACACTGTCGATGGTTCCCAGACTGTTATTTTTTACTCGGGAGTAAAGGTGAAGAGTATGTTGAGGATGTTTACATGCGAACGGAAAAAGGCAAAAGGTGTAAGCGACGGGTTGAAAAATATCGAGAAAAAGTAAAACAAATAACGCACAACAATGACACCGAAGAAATGAAACTTATTTGCAAAAAACTAGGATACAGTCAAAACGATATCGAACAAGTTTTAGTGTTAAATGGAAAACCTTTTGAGCGAAAAGGTTTTATGATTGAAGCCTTACATATTTTTGAAAATGATTTTACAACTGTTGAGAATTCGTCAACACTGTTAAAAAATGATGCTAAATCAATTGATTCGTTAAAAAAAGATAAAGATCCACTGTTAAAAAATGATGCTAAATCAATTGATTCGTTAAAAAAAGATAAAGATCAGACTAAGCAAAGCAAACTCGCTCAATGTGTGTCTGAGACGCATGAAAAAAAAGTAATTGCAAATCATATCTCTCTTCCATGTGGTCATCTCATTTACTGTAGTGAGTGTAAGGAAAAAGCGCTTACTGAATGCTCATCAGAAGTAAAACCTTGCCCAATCGATGGTTGTCAGGTTGAAATTAAAGCATTTATGAAGATCTACATGAGCTAGCATAACAATTAACCTCAAAAAAAAGAAAAAGTAATGAATGATTAAATAGGTGCTTCAATTTGAAAACGTATCATTCGCGTTTTGTAATTTAACGGAATAACAACAAATATGTTACGTGTTGAAGACTTTGCTCACCAAGAAGCTTCCGATGCTATAGGACCTAAGACTTTTTTGGCTGAGGTTTCTGATGAAATGTTGAGGATTTATTTTACGGAGGAATGTGTATACTGTGTACTAGGAGGAAGTTTTTACAAGCAAGCAACCAATCTATCGCTACTAAACTGTTACTGTTCACACGTTGATGACAAATGTATCACTTGTAAAAGATATGCTGAAATGGTTGAAGGCGCTACACCCACCAAAAAAGAATTGGGTGATGCTATCGACTGGATTGATAGAAGACAAGTTTTGAAAAATGCTAAAATGGGTTTTTTGGTGCATGATGAATGGATTAATGCTTTTTTGGATCTTTCCACTGATGATTTGAAGTCTCCTTTTTTGTTAACAAATTTGAGAGCACGATTAAATCCCTACCTATTACCTACTAGTCAGAGCAAACTAGGTTATCAACGACTAAAGGATAAATTACTTGCGATAGCAGAAGGATATCCATACGCTTACACTCTTGATGAAAAACAAGACTCAGTCAACCCGATAATAACTATTGATTCGACAAATGTATCTGAAGACTCATAAAAGAACTGCTACAAAAAATGTTGCTTCATTTATCTCTGAACTACAGCAGAAACATGAGTGGAAAAACTCAAGGATTCAAGTCAATTGGTACATTGGCTGATTTTGTTCCTAAGTTCATAAGGACTCATTTTGAACACATTCCTTTAGAGCGTTCGAATCCTCTTTTTGTTCAACTCATCACCGAAGAAGTATTTTATTTTGTGTTAGGATTCAATCTAGTTCGTAAATCAATACAAAGCATGCTTTTGAGCTGTAATTGTATTTCAAGAGCAAATCCTCTCGAATGCTTAAACTGTTCTAGGAGCTTTGATCCAAAAGTATGCTGTCCGCAAGACAAGTTGATAGATTTTGAAGATCTCAAAAGAGCGATCGAACTGATTGATATAAAGCAATGTTTGAAAGATGCTGAACTGGGTGATTTGATAGATATTTCGATTTTAAGAGGTTTGACTTCATTTCGCTGGACAGAAACACATGTTCTTTTGTCTCAATCTCGATTGGAACCATACTTACATTTTGGTAACCACTTTGATGAGATTGTTTCACATCTTCAAAATCGGTTGAGAGAGCTGAACAAGCCGCTAGCCTCTTACGTATAAATAGAAAAAACATCAAGAAAGAAAGTATTAAACTTTCAACACTGAAAGCGAAAACATTTTAAAAAATGAGCCGCGTATTTATCTTGCTACTGGCACTAACATTTCCCAATGTTAGTGGAGTATTCTATACCAACGAAATTGATGAATGTATAGCCGGAGCTATGGATAAAAATGATGTCTTGTTTTTTTCACCTTTCGAAAGGACTATACGATATAAAGATGAAAATGGAAAAAACTGTGTGCGACTCTACCCTCCCGACTTATTATATTGTGGTTTTTTCATCCCTCAAAGCGCTTCTTGGATCTGCAAGGACATAACTTCTACAGATTCTGCGCCTTGTGATACACCAACAAAATACACTCTGAATCAGGAGGAATGCGCAATAGGGGTTAAAAATAATACGGAAGGTCTTACTCAAAATACAAAACTATTTTGGAATGATGAATTATGTGTATTTGAATACAACACCTCACGTTTGATTTGTCCACCAACAGAAGAGTTTGAGACAACCAACTTTGCATGTGTGGAATGCAATCGTTTGACCAACAAGGAGCCAAAAATAGCTACTATCATCACTAACATCAATGGTATTGAAGGTGTAAATTTGTCATTTTCGAGTTTTGAAAGTTTGAAGTCTGTTCAAAACAAGATTATCATCAGTATCACATGTCAAGGAGATACCAAAGACAAATGCAATCCCAAGGTTATAAATATAGAGCTTTAGTTGAAGCATATTAACCAAAGACCACCGAAATGCAAGACAGTTAACTCTAGATGATGAAAGCATAAACTAGGTTAAAAGTCTCTCTCTCTGAATAAAAAAATGAGATATTGCATCTATCTCCTATTATTCCCAATCCTAAGCGGTTATTGTCTTGTAACAGAGTTTAAACCATTCACTTTATCTCATAGAGAGTCTGGATGTTTTCGGGGAATTCTTAATATGGAAGCGGTTGATTCAGTAACTCGTATTTTAAGAAAAAACTTAAAATATCGTATGCTTAGACTCACATGTTTCATGGAACCTGCTCACCTACGTAGAAGCTGTGACACTTATGATATGTGGCCTCAACACTACTTTGTTTGCAAAACCGATGAAGCTTTAAATTACATTCATTTATACGATGAAGGATTACTAACTACGACTCGAAGAACAACTCCAACAACAACCACTGCAACTCCACATACAACGACAACAATCACCACAACTCCACAGACAACAACGACAACAACCCCGACGACAACCACTACAAACAAGCCAGTAGTTCCAGCTTTATCACCATCAATTCCATCTCTTCCACAAGCTCTGGGTTTAGTCGATTTAATTTTGGAACAACCAAGCCCTACAAACTCTACTATATACAATTCTGAAGAAATCGAAACTACTACTGATTGTGTGTGTGATAGATACACCATATGCGAAAACAATTCAGTATCAATTACAAATTCAACACCGTCGATTTATAGAGTTTTTATTTATAATGATTTGGAGGGTTTTTCAAAACTTTCTCTGTCTATATCGGAAAATAGTAAAATTAAGCTTGAAGAAAATCTTCTCATCATCATTGAACCTGAATGTGATGATATTTCTTGTAAAGTCATCAAATACTTTACAAATTAAAAAGTTTTTATAGACTTTAACTCTATATATTCAACTTATTACACTCTATTATGATATCTATTTTATCACATTCTCCTTTTTTGTAAATTTGTACAATTAGATGAAATTTAACCATTTAGAGAATGATTTCTTTTTGCAAAAAATTTATGAAAATTGAATGAAATGAAAAAAGACTATGTATTAATTGTTATTACTTAGTATTTACTGACTCTAGCTATATTATATAGAGAGATTTTCCCTACTTATTACACAATAAACGTATATATTCACATATTGTTCCATTTTTAATCACTGTATTTATTCAATGTAGATATATCTCCTCTCTCTCCTCTCTCTCAAGATATCATATGACTTGGAATTACAGAAAATTATCAAACCTTAAATGCCATACATTCAAAATCTAGATACCCTATGAGTTATAGTTATGTATATAGTTATGTAAAAAATTATCATAACCTAAATGCCATACATTCAAAATTTAGATACCATATAAGTTCAAATTAAGTAAAAAAATAATCAAAACTCGAATGCCGCTTAAATGCCATTCAAATGCCACTCAAGTACCCCTCAAGTAAAATACAATATAAACTCGGCGAATTCATCCAACGTCGTAACCCATTGCCTCAACCCCCAGATCAAATCCACAAAAAAACACTTGGTAGGGAGATCTGCTCATATATTACTACTATTGCTGTACTGTTAGGCCTGGGTGCTCCATAATTTGGGGTGCAGGGTCTATTTGTGGGGGTAACTCTGGTTCATCTACTGGTGCTGTTCTTTTCTGATTTCTTACTGCACCTTTCATATTGGGTTTCCTTCTGGGTTCTACAGCAACTGAAGCATGTCCTGTAGGGTCAGAGAAATTGCTGTAGGGCTTGAGCCCACATTTCTTTTCTGTACAGATATCTGCCCTTGCCAAGAAATGAGGTAGGTGTGGTTGAAATATGCTTTCTTGACAATATATGGGCCAATGAAATTAGGCTGTAGCTTTGGATTTTCACCCTTTCTCCTACTTTTATTTTCCAGCATTCCGGGTCTGAATATGCTCTGCCCTTAAGGTATCATGTACTTGCTCTAGATGCTCCTTGAGAGCCTGAGTGTACTCATGTTAGGGGTAGGTGAGTGTACTGGTCAGTTAGGGGTAGGTGGTAGGCAATTTGATCAAGAAGTCTCAGTTCTCCGCCCAGCATTAGATAGTCAGCTGCTTCGTCCATCATATGAGCTGTGGCAGCACCAGGTCACATTCCTCTCGCCGAATTATCAGCAACAAGGAGTTTAATGAATTTCCAATTACCCAATTGCTGCGTTCCACCACTCCTTTTCCTTTCTCCACAACTGCATAAATTGTGGCCACCGGGTGTGTACCCTTCTTCTGGCCCATCCCAGATCTGTATCTGAGAGCATAGCACACCCTCGGTCTATAGCAGAGACATGGAAGCGTCAGGACGGGTAGGAATAGTGGCTGGGGGTGTACGGAGGGAGTGTGGCTCGACCTCTTACGTCACGCTGCTTTGGTTGGACCGCCATGTGTGTACTGGATATGAGTACACTGATTACAATCATCTGTGTAGCGCCGACTCAGCCCATCTGCATTACCATGTTGGACTCCGTTCCTATGCTCGATGGTGTACTGGAATTCGAAGAGGATCTGTAGTCAGCCAGCCACTTGACCAGTGGGCTCCTTTCTCCTTCACAGCCACATCAACCAGGTATGACCCATGTGAAATCGAAACTTCCGACCATACAGGTATGGCCGGAAATGTTTCACAGCCTTCACATCTGCCAGTAGTTCTTTCCTGGTAGAACAGTAATTCCCTTCTGCAGGGCCAAGCATTTTAATCTAGTTCGAGATTGCTATTTTTTGTCCATTCTGCTCCTAGGACAACACAGCTTCAACAAAATCATGGACAGTATCCGTATCTATAATATACGTGCCGGTATCCTTCGGGTATCCCAATATAGGGGCTGTGAGCAGGCTGTGTTTTAACTGCTGGAAGGCACTTTCTTGTTCTGCCCCTCACTCACAGGGAGTATTTTCAACAGTCAGCCTGTTGAAGAATTTGGCAACTATGGAAAACCCGGGAATGTATTGTCTGTAGTACCCAACGGTACCCCTTGGGGGACCTTTAGCCCTTTACTACCTCGATTTTGTCAGGGTCAGCGGCCACACCATTTTTGCTGACTATGTGGCCCAAGTACGAGACGTGCAATTGTAAGAGTTTGCACTTTCTTGGTTTGATTTTTAGTCTTGCCTTCTACCACCTTTGCAGGACCTCCTTCAGCTTATGAAGATGTATCTGGAAATCCAGTGCCATGACAAAAATATCATCTAGATATAGTAGGATTTTCTGCCAGTGAGTCAATGTAGGACTTTCTCTAACAAGCGATGCAAAGTAGCTGGCGCAGAAGTCAGCTCCAAGTGTAAAAATTTCCTCTTTCAGAGACCTAATCTTGTAGAGAAATCCAGGTTCTCACTGGCATCCTTATTTAGTGACACATGCCAGTATCAATTGACGAGGTCTAAGGCACTGAACTACCGACTGCCTGTGAGAGTGTCCAAACTCTCGTCAATTCTTGGCAGGGGATGTGCATCAAAATGTGCTACTGCATTCAGCCTTCAGTAGTCTATGCAAAGCGCCAGGCTCCATATATTTCTCTTACTAGGACTACCCAGGAGCTCCATGCTTCTGATGCTGGCTCTATCAGTCCCCTCTCAAGTAATTGTGCAACCTGCCTCTCTGTTTCTTCCTCCTCCTGTGGACCCAGGTGGTGTAGGGTTGGTGTATAGGTTTAGTGCCTGGGAGCAAGGGAATGCTGTGCTTAACTAGCTCAGTTCGTGCCATATCCTGTTCTCCTGTACTGAACACTTCCTCATGCTGGCTTGTTTGCTGGGCCAACTGATGTGGGTCGTTGGAGATACTGAAATTATGCAGTGCTGCATCATATATCTTTTGAAGGTGTATTGGCACCGGGTGTAGAAAATGGGTCTGTGGTCCAGCAACCTTCCTTCTGTCTGTGTGTTCTCTACCACACACTATTCAGAACAAACCCTTAAGCGCTGCCCTATCTTCTTTCCTGCCTTCAAGGTGACTGACCGGTTGGTGGGGTTCAGGTATCTGATTAATGCGTGCCCTGGTTAATCTGGTTGGCCGCAAGGGGTTGTTTTATCTGCCTGGCCTTCCATTATACCAAGGGGGAGGTGATTTTGGCAGCTAAACCAGCACAGGATTGCTGCTTCAGAGCAAGGAGGGTAATGTCTGTATCCTGGATTATTTGCGCCCTGCCAGCCAACAACTTTGCTTGTCTGTACATCCCAGATCTTGGCCATTCAACATAATGACTGGTTCATCAAACTTCGACTGACATTGCTGTGTATTAGAAATGGCGTTTTAATAATGACATCTTCATTGATCTAGCTGACCACGAATGCAGATTCTGTCTCCATGTCCCTTAGCTAGAGGGGTGGCTAGATCATGCCATGAAACGGAATCCGGAAGTCGTCTGTAATCAATTCATGTGCTTCACTCTTCTGCAGGCCGTTCTTGGTGGCTGGAGATAGTTTGTTAAATGTGTGTTGAGATAGCAAGTTAGTGGTGTACCCTGTATCCACCAGTGTGGATACTGGCTTCCCTCTAATTTACCAGGCAAGAAACAACTGGGTTATATCGCCGCCTCTGCAGGACGAATGTTTGTCTGGTGTGGTCTTCTTTGGCCCTGGTTTCTGTTTGGGTAGTGGGGTTTTGAAGCGGTGTTGCGTCAGGAGTTGAATTGACGGGCCTGGATCTGCACTGCCTACCTCTATTTGTTGCAAGGTGTCGAAGCGGTTGTTTCATGACAATTGCAATGGTCCAGGATTTTGAGTGACTCTGCGTCTCTGCTTCTGGTTCTCTGGAACAGGGTTGTGGCTTTTCAATCTCTGTACTGTCTCTGTAAGTCTCCCAGTAGCTCAGCTGTGACCAAAACTTTTAGTTACTGTGGTTGGCTCCTTTAGTTTCCCTGCTATTTTACTTTGTTTGTCTTATGTGTCTAAGGATGGTTGAAACAGCCCTTGTGGTAGTGGCCTTGGCCTCCAACAGCTAAGAGGGCCAGGCCACCTAGGAGTAGGAGGGTCTGTTTGCTGCATCTTTAGCTGCTTCACCTCTTCCACCAATTATTGCAGAGTTTTCATCATCCCCACCAGTGGCTCTCCGTGGGTAGTTACAGGCTTAATCTGGATGACAGGTAGCTGCACCATCTTGGCTGGTGATGTGGGCTGTTCATCTTCCACAGTCACAACTCTGGAGGGTCTATCTTCTAGGGATGGTCTTATCTGCAGCTACTCACTGCTTGCTTGGAAAGCATATTCCACTGTTACTGGTAGTACTGGCAATTAGTGTCTCTGGAGAGCTGTGGTGACAAGAGCGCTGTATAAGTTATCTTTATTTATATGCGTTTATTTGTGTTCAAATAAAATCACAGGCTTGTTCGAGACCAAATTTCTTAATAGTGTGTAGGATCAGCCATATGCTGAGTAGATTCACTGCATAGAAAAAAGTATGGTTTCGTAGTCCCTTGTTCAAAAGTCTATTGTACATATTTCGATCTTTTGGGAAAGCATTTTTGAACAAGCTACGTGATGAAAAAAATATACAGAGGTTTTTTGAAAAAGATAAGTGACCATCCAATGAGATTGTGCGATTCTTTTTCAAAAATAAATTCTGATTGATGAGATATACATTTATTTTCAAGCAATGAATGTGCGTTGTATATAAAAGAGAGAAGTTCTTGCATTTACATTTCATCAATAGTTCTTTCATAAAAACTAAACTCATCAATATATCTAAAAGTACAAAAACCAACAGCTTATACCACTACTATCATAACTATGATCGCTTTTCATTTCAAGGTTACCACAATATTGTCTACTTTTTCGCTTTTACTACCATCGATTGTGTTGTTTTGACTCATCAGTTTCATCTCTGCATCTTGTTCTTTTGACACCTAGTCTATCAAAGGTTTCATAATGCAACACTCGTTATGCAAAATGTTGTATTTAGAATGTGAAAAAAAAGTTAAGGCTTTACAAAATATGCATCTGAAGTGGATTTTACTGGTCACCAACTGTGACCACTACTTATCAAAGGCCCACCTGATAGTCAGTAGAAATCAAGCAAACTTTATAAAGCAATTAACAAAACCCGGAATTAATTGCGGTTGACCTAGTTGCTAAATTACATGCAATAGAACCATTATCCTACTATACCGGCACAGGGTACCTATTACCCCGGCCCTGGGTGGCTATCCTGAGTTGAAAGTATAGCCTGAATGAGGAAAACTAGCCTAAGAATTTCTATAACCAGTATCCCAGAGTGAAATGCCATCAGAAGTCCGGAAAGTAGGATCCAAGGCCAAGAAAGATCAAGAACCTATGGAGAAAAGAATAATTGGCTATTACTGGCTGGAATGCCTATAGATTACGCTCCTCACTTCTGGGCACCAGTTGCTTTTAATTCAATGACTCACATTTCATTGGCTGCTATTTTTATGTATGGTTCTATCGGTGTATTCGTATTATTCTTATGTGTGATTGGAGTGCTTGGCAAACTACGCCAAACACTTCCTGTCACTTCTTGTGACTCTGCCTATAAAAGGCAGAGCTTTGTGTAGATCTTTGCATTACCTTACAGCACTATCCTACAGTATTGTCATACAGCAGATTTTCCTCGCTACTTGGATTGCCACCTTTTTATTCTGGAATGGATAAATGTTATATCAATTGAAAGCACCAAGTATATGTTTGAGCAGAGGGCTCACCACATTCTATAAAGTAAAAACATTCTTTTTATAACCAGTTGTTTGTGCCATCGCGGCACGAAGTCACCTTCAGGTAGAAGTTGACGCTCCTAGTTAGGCTTAGAAAGGCTGACTGCTTTGTTGTACCAGCAAATGGTGGTTTGTGCGGCAACAACGCCTAAAGGACCAGTAGTAGGGTGTACAAAACCACTGCGCATCTTTCTATTTAGTTTTCTTGTTCTCACTAAATCTTAACAGCTATACAACGTAAATTTTTATGTCAGTTTGTATAAACATATGTTAGTTTTCCAACAATAGTAAAAACCATAAGACAAACCCGGATTCAGAACTAACAATTAACCTGATGCACAAAAAGGCACCTCAGGTTCTCCAGATGGTGTTCAAATGAACAAACGCATGAAAACCACATTCCAATTAATCATAAGCTTAATACTCAATATCACTTAATTTGCTCACTAACATACGCAATAATACATTCCAATCTACAAACTAGGGATCTAAACACTTTGTGCACATGAAAAAATACATGCAACTGGTCTTCATTATACAAGAAACCCAATCGGTAGAAATTTATGTACCAGGGGTAGAAGAGGAGATATAAATACAGTAACAAGAGACCATGCTCCACCAAAATAAGCAGCAGAATAGAGAATTGATGCGCTAAAAGCAAAAGAAGGGGAAAAAATAAGTGAAAAGAGGCCATGTGACAACCGGGGAAAAAATTGAGGCATATCTGTGGCATGGGCCTCAAAAAAGGGCACCAGGGGATTGAAGTTTTACTGTACAATGTAAAATCAGTAAACAAACAAAAAAAACTATGTGTGAGGGTGAGAGCAATAAATTTTGTAAAAAATTACAGTTGAAGGCCCTAACAAGTGTACTCTGGTGTGGAAATACACAATGAGAACAAAAAAGATCCAATCAAACGACGCATCTACCTCCAATGAGTGGCAGAAGGTTCATTGAGCAAGTCATAGTGCGAAGTTGACGGATTTGTACAAGAATCAAGATAGTTATGATTTTAGGAATGGTGACTTTGGTTAGTTCGAAAGGAGTGATCATCGCTGATTATGCCTGTTAAATCATTTCTACGGGGTCGTGTTATCCACTAGCTTATTCCTATTGGTTGAAGTTGAAGCTTAACTTTTTTTGCCCTCCACTATTACAAGTAAATTCAAAAAAAATATTGTATGTTTTTTCTCATCGTATTAGGTATAAATACCTTGTCAATAGTTGTAAAAACTATTTTGAATACTTTACTTCTTATTTATATTCTACATACTGTAAATAAACTGCATTTAGGAAATATAAAGATGCCTTAAAAACAAACAAAACTAACAAATGGATAGCTACATTCCAACTGGTCAAACTGGTGCAACAACTGGGGTTTTAGCACATTATCAACACAAATGAATATTTATACAAATACACAAACCAGAATATAGATGTATTTCAACCATTGCTCTAAAAACACATTCAACAAGTTTTCTCACACCTGGCGCTCAGATATTTTTCTGTTTGCCTATGAACCTGGGCTCCTGAAATAGTCCATCCAATATTCATATAGATTTCAAACCATTAAACCAACCGTGATATAAACGTAACGTTTATTGCATAACTGCATTCGGTGCGCAAAATAGATATCCTTCAATAAATTTTCTTGGACTCGAACTGGTGCTGAAAATGACGCATGCGCCAACAAGAAGATATTTATCTGTAAAGTCAGCCATTATAGATCTGTTCCTAATATACTATTAATGTAGTAAAATAAAAAATATGACGGTCAATAAACATTATGCTATGTGTAACAACTTCTGCCAATAATAGCTGTCCATTGGTCAACTTCGCATTCATCATTTTTATTGGCCAACATTTAGATATAAGCGTTACAACCTTGCTTTCTTACATTCAAGTAAAAAAAGTGAAAAGTTTATGTTAGTTTCACCATAACCATATACCCACCACTGCCATCAACTAAAATCAAGTAACCAACCACAATGTACCAAGCAATTAGGAAAAACTTCTTGTAATCCAAGAAGGCAGCAGTTTGCGAGCTTGATGTAAAAAGTAGGTTAGTAAAATGCATGGCAGTTGTAGGCATCATTAGCCTAATGGGCACTTAATGTAATTGCTATCTAATATTAGTCCTAGTCAATGAACATTAACTTGCTAACTCAACAAAGTTATTTAAAACCTTTTGCCAGGAATTAAATGAATGTCGTGTTTTAAAATGTAATCATTTCAGTCATAACAGTGTTACATTGGAGAAAAAATGGCAACTCCTCCAAGCATAATGACAGCTCTTGAAGAGCTAGATGTGGCAAAGTCTATTTCCTTGTTACCAAAATGGAAAGATAGAAGCAGTATACATTACACAGTAGAGCAGCATGTATCCGGAGAAGAGACATCTGACAAGTTTACGATATCAGTCGATATTTATAGAGAAGAAGCTCGGGTGTACAACGTCTTTAACCAATTAATTTTCACTGGTTATGGAGGGATCAGGAACTTTGATGATAACATGCTGGTCGTTTCAGCTCTCAATTTTTTCCGAAGAGAAGTCATGGTTCTTGAGAAAGAAAAATTAATTCTTACATCAGAAAACAATAGCTATCGCAAAATTACTTTAAAGCGTAACAAAGAGCATAATTCATTCTTTGTTTTTCAAGAAAAGAACGCACCAAACATCAATTTTGAGATTTGCTCAAACATCAGAACGAAATTTGAAAGTGGGTTAGTGTCAGTTGATTACCGGCCAGACAAACTCTTAGCAATGGAACGGGGGTTACTTTTAATGGCAGCCGTTAAACTGATGCATTGCCATTACTTAGTCCACCTTCAACCAATACCAACATCTTTACCTTATTTATCATTGCCAGGAATTCCAAAAGAACCATTAAGTATGCTTCAGACCATTAGCGATATTGAGACAGTTGCTCGTTGTACAGTAACGCCAAAAAACCAGATGATTTTCGAGTGGATTGATTGTCGAACGGACTCTATAGTGTTGATTTCAGAAACATCTGAAAAACTTCATCAAAAAACTATGACCAAAAGCATATGTTTCAAAGATGAGTTTGGTCTCCTTCAGTTTCAAATTGATTATAAAGGATCCACTCATGACTTTGAGCTTCGTGACTCAAAACTAAGAGTGATTGGCGAACGACGAGATAAACGAAAATTTTTAGTTTATGGGCTTGAAACATTGACCAGTCAGTATGGTTTAGCAAGTGAATCCAAGATCAAGGCGGGGACAAATATATATAGAATTTGTAAAGGCCGAGAAAACAAAGCTGAGTTCTATTTAAAGAGCCAATGGCCAGTCGTTCATATCAGCATGAACCCCACCCTAGATGTCAAATTTAAAGCTATAGTGTTGTGTTATGCAATTGACATTGCACTTTTTAATTTTCGGATGTTAAGCCTTATTCACAAAACAACTATTGAGGCATACCCATTTAGACCAATAGTGAAATAAACTTTCATGTGCAGCAGATGTTTTGTGTAACCAAATAAATGCTAAAGTTTCCCTCTCTTATTAGATCATGCTGAACTGCAATTGCTTTGTAAGGAGAAACACTTTTTATAAAGAAGTCATCAGTTATAGCTTGAATTTTTCTGTTGTGAAACATATCGCAATAGATTCTTGTCTTGAAAACCACAGAATACTAATTAAGCTTAAGTATTATGCCTTTCTCTAGAGAGGACACTGCCGGTATGATCAGTGCCACTTGTACAAAGACTTTAACAATTTGGCTGAGACATACTCGACTGGCAAGTTCTGTACTACAACATGTATTTAGTTGCTGTACAACTCCAAGGCAGCTTTCCACTTGGGCACACAATAGTGCTCTAATTACAGAGCTATGTACAAGACAACGAGGAGTAATATTTTTTGCATTTTATAGGCAAGAGAAAGCGCAGGAAGCTATTGAACTATATAATAAGGTAGCCAAACAAAGGCACAAAAAGTGCATATGAAAAATAGAAGGCTTTCTGAACAACTCCGCAAGACTCGAGATTGAGTCGATTGTGGCTCTAACTAGGCTCAACCTAACCTCTATTTCCAACTGACCTGGCAACCCAGCTTGGGACTCAATTTTTGAGAAGAACGAATTTCCTCGATATCGATTTTAGCATTTAAAAGGAAGAATTATCGCATTTCGATTTTTTTTTGGAAAAAAAAATGAGTTAAGGTATGTACAATCCATTTTATACTCTGTATGGTTGCTTATCTTAAAATTTATGTTTGCAGCAACAAACGACAATTATCCGTTTATCCGTTCTTAATTATTTGTTTTAGCAGAATAAAAATTAACATACACAATAGTAGCATACACAATTCAACGACTACTTCTGAATGGTTAGATATGTAATAATACTAATAGCTTGCTATTAAAGATAATAATAATAATTCATTGGTAATTAATAAGATAAAAAACTCCAAGCTTTTATGAATAGTTCATTACCTTTGTAATAATAATAAGGATGATGATGACAACGACGACGACGACGACGACGACGACGACGACGACGACGACGACGACGACGACGACGACGACGACGACGACGACGACGACGACGACGACGACGACGACGACGACGACGACGACGACGACGACGACGACGACGACGACGACGACGACGACGACGACGACGACGACGACGACGACGACGACGACAATAACATTAATAATAACAGTAACACTAATATTTACATTAACGCTTATAATAACAATAACCCTAATAATAGCAATAACTCTAATAATAGCCCTCACACTAATAATAACAACAGCACTAATAATAATAGTAAAATCATTATTGTCATTATAAATATCATTCAATTTTCACCGAAAAAATTATCTGAGTTCATTCGTTGTACACGTATATGCTTAAAAAGGGAAATGGATTAGTGTAACTGCAGAAATGACAGCAGCGTGGATATCAAAGTATAGTAGATGGAAAATTTTTTATCTTTTCAGGGCCCTGTCGGCATTTTTTGCTCACTAAATAGTCTTGAAAACTTGCTGCAGTCTTCAGTCTGCATAGGCCTGCATGCATGTATAGTCTGCTCACATTTCCCGGTTTGACTAATATTATTTATAGTCTTAAAAAAAAATTTTGTCATTTGGATAATGGCTAAACCAAAATTGAGTCTTTTTTCTATAGTTAATTGAAATATAAAATGTAAACAGCTAGAAAAATTTCAAACTAAGTTCAAAATAAAGACAACATATATACCAGTATTCTTTTTTGTTGGTTTTTAATACTGTTGGAGAGTTTTTTGACTACAAGTACTAGCTGTATGGCTAGTAGACAGTGCACACTTATAAGTGTGCAGCCAAGCGGTGCAGTATAAACAGGCTTGGACAAGTATAGGCTACAAGCAATGCTAACAGAGACCACTGTTAGACAGAAGGGAAAGACTCCGCCCATGTGCCAATCAAGAAGGAGTACAGTAGCCACCACCAACACTGATTGGACTATGCACCTTATTCTCTTATCATTGGTTAATTAGCGTTGTGCATGAGTGACTCCTGGTATTGTATTGGCTGTGCATTGTCTGTTATATGTTTTGTACTTGATAAAAGACCATGTAATGGCTAGTTTAGTTCAGTTGAATAATAAATCTCGGGATACAAACACTTCTCTCTCTTTTCACTTACTCGGAGTTGCAGTGGTAGCAGACCGGTATTTATACCGAAGTAACAGTTAGCTGTTAGAGCGAAGGGTCAGTAAGACCCCAGTAGAAGCCATACAGGGCAGGACTTAAGCCCCTGTATGAACTTGTGTACAGCATGGTCGGCTCTACGTAGGGTGGCAGCAGACGGGCTTGGTGCTCGTCGCCACGGTAGAAAGCAGAGTAGGGGAGCAAGTTGCACTAGCCTACACAAAACAGCAGTTGTGTACAAGTAGTACGAGCAAAACTACTACGATACCATTTGTGGAGATTTCTTATCCTGTTTCTCTAGTAAGTGCCAGCGGTGAATGTTCGGCTCCTACCTAAAGAGTTCATAGGTAGCTTAAAAGTTAGTTTCAATTGATTGGCTCTTTAGCAAGTGGTGTTGTATAGCTCCTCCTCCTATGGCACCCGGTCTTTGTTACATAGTCTGTCCTCAGCTCTAAAAGTTCCAGCATCTTCAATTTTTCTTCAACGAAGACAGGTTGGGTAAAATTAGTGTTGGCTTATACTATGGTTTAGCGGGGAGGGGGGGGGGATAGGAACTTGTAATGTAGTAGCGGAGAATGAGCTATCTGCAGAAGGAGACATGAGGCCCCCGACTGTGCAGCTTATATGGAGCTAGGATAAAGGAAAGGCCTATAGATGGTAGGGGTGTATAAAGAGACAATAAAGGGCCATCAAACTTCACTACAATATTGTAGCCGATTTTTTGGACGTAAAACCACTAACTGTAGTCGGTAGCAATCCGACGGTATGCTGCCACCAGCTGCCTTTCACCTAGAGAGAACAACAGGTTGATATACACCGAAGCAGAAGTGAAGGAGTATACTCAACTCCATGACTAGTAAGGAGCCCTCGGCTCAGATGCATAACTCAGTGCTTTAGAGTAAATATGCCTATATTCTTACACAAGAATACAATTATGTAAAAGTCTGAATATAACGCTGATTATCATGGCAAAAGTTTTGCCTTTTATAGGCAGATCACAGGTAGTAATTCAGGTAAATAGAAAATAACATAAGAGCCATATACAATGCACAAACGAACAGGCAGATAAAAATAGCAAGCGAATAAGGTATGGCATATAGAGTTAAATAAGTTAAGCGCACAGAAGTTGTGGGCGGAGTCATAACTTCATCTAGCCAATCCTGGGCATTTGTGCTTCCTGTTGTTGGCACATAGGCTCCCTAGGCTTTGTTCCTTGGCTTGCTTTGAATGTAAGGGTGGTTACTTCCTAGATCTGACCCCCTGCTGCTCCCAGACTATTTCCTAGATCTCAGTCTATGGTGACTCATTTCCTGCCAGCCAGATGTGGCTCATACAAAGTCGCTACTGACTCAAACAGGGTCGGTACTGACTCAGACAGGGTTGGTGCTGACTCATACACGATCAGTACGTTACCAATGCGGGGTCGGTATGTTCAGTGTTCACTATCATAGTCATTTTGACCGTCCAATGGCTGTACTAACTTGACAAAAAATACAATCAATCAGAATTTATATATATTGTTCACAGGTTGTGAATGAAACTGAACATGAAATAAATTGTTACGAGTGAGTCTAACTTGTTTATTTCGATAGACACACTTTATGTACTTAAAAACATCATGATATAATTTTAAACGCTCAAAATATACTAAATATAGATGGAGACCTTATAAACTATTTCAGATTTATAATGATGACATTTTCATTTTTCTTGAGTATTTAAAAACAGGAGTTATATTCCGTTGGATTTGTTTAATGCTTAAAAGTTTATTGAATAACTATGATGTTTTAAACTAATGATCTATTGTGGAGAAAAGTCTGTTCTGCTTGCTCTTTGTTCGATGAACACACCTCAAATATTTTTAATATATCTGGAGTTTTAAAGTTGATAAACTAAAGGTATAACTTCTTTAAACCTACAAAGCAGGAAACTTCTCTCAGATACTAGCAATACGACTCTAACAACCTCTTTGACAACTGTATACTCAAGCATTCACTCAGCTGAATCAACAGCGTGGCAGTCCACTGTCAACGTAAGTTGGTTTACTACTCAAGTTGGTTTGTCCAACATTATTTGCTGGGTTACAATTATTCAAGATCTGAATTCTCCCACTTTGACTTCAGCAGCTGAATGGTGCTGGGTAATTATTCTGTGGATTGAGGTCGACAATTCTCAGTCGGTCATCTATTTGAGATGGTCAATTTCTGATTGTGATTATTCTGAAAATTTAGTCTGTAGGCAAGATTGCAGCAAAGTAGGATTTATCTGAGAGTACCAGGTTTTTTTACCTTATTCCTTCAAACTAATTTGGTTTAGACAAACAGGAAAAAACACGCCCAATAGGTCACTAACCCACTACAGTGATTTTGAAGTTACTTTTGGATACATAATGTCAAAAATTTATAAGTTTAAATAGAGCTTGTGTTAACATAAAACATACTTATGTAGATATACGCATACATGTCTATTCAAATGAACTACACGTTTTAAAAAAGTATCCTAAAAACTATGACCACAATGATACTGTAAACGATTTGTGACAGACTTTTAACGACACCCCTAGAGGTTTTCCACCGAAAGCAGGGCACACTGCCTTGTTCTATGAGCACTGAGAACCAGTGTCTTTGCAAAAAGTCTAATACGATTCCAGAAGCAACTAACAGCATGGCATCCAGCCAGACTCACAAGATAGCTTGTATATATCGCAGTATCTGTGTTTGCCGACTCACTTGGGTTTACAATAAAGTCAAAGACAATAGCAATAAAATTCCAACACTGCTTGGAACACTCTCTAAGGCTGTGTAAGTACAGCAAGCATTGGTGCAGGTCTAACTACTTCTAACCAACTATACGAACGTTCATAGAAAACTGCAAAAAGTGCAGCAAAAATGTAAGCAATCTTACTGGCCACATATAGACAGGCGGACTGCAAATAAAATGGCTTTCCTAATATGCCAACTTGTTTGTAATTTTTACCTGTGTTGTTGTCAATGCCTGAAATTCAAGTACTAGAAAATGGTTAAAATTCTTAGGGGAAATCTTCACTCTCTCTCAATAATGCCACACACATACTGGTGTGGTCGGTCCGCAACTCCCTAGGGAAGAGCTCCCGCTACTAACTACCAGCTCCCAGCTGCAGCTCTTAGCGGTGCACATAAACACACACAGCTATCAGTTGTTGGCTGCACTATGTAAAAACCCATTACAATATATATATGGCTGTGAATTCAAACATACAAACCATGTAACAGATTGTTCAATGTTTATGTGATAGAAAATAATGATACAACAACGTACAAGAAAGCTGACTGATTCAAAAAGTAAAATAAACTTCCCTCGTTCTATCGCTTTTATAAACATGCCATTGACCATTTCTTTCAAATATCAACATATAACACACTCAACCACCTGTATTTTAAACTCATGAGTAACAACACTCTCATTAGTCCTATTATCAATCATGTTTGTGGTTTTAAATACAAATGTTTTGGCCAGTTTTTAGCAACTTATGGTTCTGTTAAGTTATAAAAGAAAAATGTATATAGACAGGGAGATGTTAAAAGCCATTGATGAGAATGCTCAATGGATGTAGCAGAGCTCAAACTCATTTTATCTGTTGCATACAATGGTTGGACACCGTCAATTTCAAATAATGATAAAATACTTTAACCATTATTGTCTTCAACTTTGTATTTTGTTACTACAAACTTATGTGTGAGGGCAGAGACTCAAAAACAGCAAGACAAAAAGAAGTTTTCAACTAGAAAATCTATTTAGCAACATTCCATAATGAGATAAGATTCACAATACTACAGCAAATATACAACTGAGTTTGACTTGTTACACTAGCAAAATAGAGCATTCGACTCTTCTAGTAACCTACCAATTGTAGAATACAACACAAGTCATCTACAAACCGCATGACATGTAATAAAGAAGATGACAAACGCTGTGCAGTTTTTGCACAGTATATGGTGGAGTTCTCAAGCATACTTTGCATTCAATCAGCCGCAAAGGAAATTATGAGATCCTTATTTGGCTCGCTCTCCTTCTCAGCTTCACTACACTAATGTTTTAGTCTGCATATCATGGATATCAGTGAACTGCTCAACTCTTTAGTTCTTCAACACTTCTAAAAGAGCATAGTCAGGTCATTTTCCAGGTCAGATATAATTGTTATGTTTCATTACACCTCACTAGCATGCTCCTGGAGCGTTACCTTAAACAACCTACCCAGGCTAGTCAGCCAGGATATAGCTTTTCACTGTGTTAAGTCAGCACAGGCTCTCAGCAGCATGTACACCCTCCATGTGCAGATGTTTTTGGCATTAAAGAATGCCGCTTAACAGCATCTCCCATAGGTGAAAACAGTAATGTTCTCCTGCAATTCATTAGCTACAGCTACAACAAACTGGACGATAAGATAATTGATGTCGCCGGTCTCTCAAATTTTAGTGGCTTGAAGACTGCAAGTGCATTTCCAGAGAGTGGTCGCATATCAGCCTGCAACTCCTCAGTCAGGTGGTCCATTACTGCAGGTTCAGGGTTAGTGACAAGCATCAATCCAGCACTGTGACCTTTCCAGTTCACAATAGCTCGTGATAAACAGTAGGGACTCAACTCATGTGTAGTTAATAACTGGTAGTACGATAACACGGACTGAGATCAGTATGATTCATAACCCTGACAGATCTGGATGATCTAGGTTCCTGAGTTGTCCATAGCCAGATACCCACCTTTGTTCAGATCCAACTTGTCTTTCCAAATCATTACTTTTTTGGACATCTGACCATCCCTTATATCATTTCTTACACTCCAGTTCCTTCTAGTTGTCCCCCTCTCCCCCCTTCCTTCCCATAAGTGACTTTCCAACCCACAAAACCATCACTAATCTTAACCATTGGGCTAAAAAAAAAGTATTCATAAAGTTAGCTGTAATAGCTTGAAGTTATCTGCTCTTGTATACCCACCCCCATCTATTACAGTACCTTCCCAACTCAACTCAGTAAAATCTATCTCTCTTTCCTTACCCTTAAGTTTACCATATCAAACTTTGGCTACTCTTACAAAGTCAGGAAAGGATAAGAGTTGGCTAAAAATTGGAATTTTCCTATTTTTCCAATAACAGGAATGACTATTTAGCACTTCCGATTAAAAGCTTGGACGAAACACAAAATGTTCCCCCAAGGTTTTATGCTGAACCTTATTATACAGGTGTAGAAATGCAAATCAACCACTTTTGTCCAATCAGAATTTTAGATTGTGCTACTTTTTTCAAAAAATTCCTCCGAATGTGTAATGCAAGCCAAAAACTGAAAATTAATGCACTGATTGACCCAAGATTAACTGTTGTATTGTAGTCAATTGTCACACTACAGACACAACAACTCTCTAACAACAAATACTCCCTCTCTCAAAGGGTACTCTCTGACACACCCCCTTAGGGGCTCACTCCACCTCACTCTTTGCCACAGACACTAGCAACCAGTATAGAGGCCACGACTAAGGCTAATCCAACATAGCATCGGTATACACAGTTTTATTAAGACAAAATGCTGCTTAGCAGTATAAGTAGTACCTATGCCATGATCCGAAAACTTCTGCAAAAAAGATGCCAAGGTTGTTCTCTAGATACAAAAGCAAGATGAAATGGCCTCCCCTGATTAGGCTGATCCAATTACATCAAATAATATGCAAAATACACCAATAATACATAATTCAGTAACTCAATACAAACAATACTACCCTATCGTAAACATTCCACAGGTTATGGTTTCAGTTTCAGTTTGAGCAGTCAGTAGCCAATCACCATCAGGGAAAGCTTGAGTTCCTAATTCTGCTGCCACACCTATTTAGTTTAAGCTCCTACAGATAATGGTCTACTTCAGTCAACTCATGTGGTTAGGCTGGCTGAGTCACTACCCCTATACTTCAGTGCCTTGCTAGTTAGGTAGCTATACAGAGCCGTATAGCTACTGAGTAATTATATATAATCACTTCTGTGGTTGATAGTGTGGTAGATTTTAGTGAATGACAATAGTAAACTGGATATTTGCTACACTATCTCCACACCGAGTGCGCTAGAGCTTCACCCATAGCCGTTGGTAAGATGCTGTGTTGGTAGAAAAGCCTTCCTCTGCTGGTAGCACAGTGTGTAGGGCCGGTATTGACCCTTGCATAGCAAGAATTTACCCCTACGGACCCGGTATGGTGACTCAGGGCTGGTCAAAGGTGCCCGCCATAGCAGAGGACCTCCAAAACCAGTTAGGATCCTGCTCTAGAACAGGAACAGGAAATACCCTTCATCGTATCTGAATATATCAAGACCACATGCTAACTAGAGCCTTGTAACCCTGTAGGGAACCCTGATTTGACAGTAGGAGATAGGACTCTGCCTCTAGCCACTTGGCGCTTATTTAATTTAAACCTTATACATTGCACGATTGGGTAGTTATTTATATAAGTAATCACATTGGTCTAATTATTTCCTGTACCTTTCTCTTATATGGTTTAATGCTAATTACTTCCTGCTAGCTACCTATAAAACGGCTGGAATTGTTAATATTCTTTGCCTTCATTTCTCATGTCTTGCTGATAACCCAAGTGGATTGCCACCCTAGGACTTTGGTTGTTGAGAAATAAAGCCAATTTTTAAACTGCACGCTGTGTTGTTTGTGTGAGCCTAGGGCTCTGCCTATACCAGGTAATTTGGATGAGTTACCTAGTTGTCACTGTCGAGTAGCACAGTGTCCTCTCTGGACAGAGGCATAATACTCGAGAATATTGGATATTCGTAAAAACCAGACCAAAATGCAGTACAATACCAAACAAAAACACTAAAAATAAAATAATTTCTGTGAGTTTTAATCTACAGGGAAGCCATCTCATAATGAGAGAAACTGAGGCACAGTTTTGGTAGAATCACAGTCCACAAGAGCAGGCTAGTAGCGGGATGGGTAAGCAGGTAGTTAAGGAAAGTAAGGGTACAGCGGGCAGGACCGTAGCCAACAAGAGAAGAGGTGAATGTCAGTGTGTCAGCAAAATACACCACGGTATCAAAACAAGAGAGGATCATTTTCTTGGGCGTGCACGTTAGCCCAAGAAAAAAAAGTTTTTTGTAGACTCATACATATGTAAATGAGATGCTTGGTTGTGCTTTTTCCAACTTCCTGATGGGCATAGATCTTTTTTATATAAATACTACTGCATGCGTACGCACAATCAACTTTTTTTCCAGCTTAAGTAGTGAATGCATCTTATTGTGTGAACACTAATGTACAACTATAAAGTATTGTAGGGGTTTTCCTCCTTCCACCACTGACACAATGGCATTCACTCTAACTAGACTGTATCAACTGTTTCAGGATCCGCGACCCAGACAATCACACAGAGTGCTGTACTAATAAATCACTTTATTATATCATTCTACTTAGCAATACAACATAGCTGCTACACAAAATCCACTAAACTTCTGCCTTCTCTCAGGCACAGCAGCTTCTTATATAATAGAAGGCAGGAAATCTCACTCCCTTATTATGGGTGAGCCAATAATAGTCAAAAATGAAAAGTATACACGAATAATAATAGACATTACAAAACACAAAAAACACAGTGAACCAATGGGAGGAATGAGTACATGGCAGAGTGGCTCAGGGGCGTTTTCCCGTTATTTTTGGTGGGATGAAATCTTCCACTCCTTATATGGTGTCTCTACTTCCTAGCTTTTGCTTCTAACACTTACACTTCTTCGGGATCCAAATGATGAAGGTTTTTTAGTTCCTCAGGCCTCAGACTACTATTATCAGCCATCTTTAATTGCCGGCCCAAAGTAGACCCGGGGTAACCCGGGGTAAGTGCTCTATGATATATATATGTACAACACAGGGTCTATAGAGGCCCGGTATAGCCGGTATCCTTAAATGCAGGAAAATACGAATATCGGATGAAGAGAAAGGCTCCGGGTCCACTTCTAAGCTATTACTACAGGTACGGGGAAGGGTACAAGGGGTTTCCAAGGTAGGGGGTGGGGAAATTGGTGGGGTGGCTGATACAACATGAAAATCCCTCACAATATACGTATACCATATATGTTTCTGGAAAATGTGGTTATCTTGTGGTAGATTTTGATGCACACTAGTAGTGAACAGGTCGTTTACTCGAGAACTTTGCGAGACAATGCGCTAGACTTTTACCCACAGCGTTCGGTTAACAGCTGTTTGGGTGGAAAGTCTTGCTGTGCCGGTGGCATAGTGAACAGGGCCGGTAGTGACCCCTGCAGGGCCGGTAGTGATCCTACCAACCCGGTATAGCTGTACTGGGCCGGCACAAGATGGCCGACATAGATGAGGATCCTCAAAAGTATGTAGGAGCTTAGTCAAGGTCGAGAACAGGAAGTACCTACCCTTAGATTGCCAACTTCATGGACCCAACTCTATATACAGCCTGGGAGCCTTGCAGGACTACTGATTGGACAATAGGGATAAAGGACTCCGCCCTTAGCCACTTGGCACCTCCCTTAATTAACCATACTGCATTGTTGATTGGCTACTTATTTATATAATCAATTGTATTGGCTAATCTGTTTCCTGTGCTATGATTGTTATATGTTTTGTACTTATCAGCTCTCCTATAAAAGGAGAGCACACTGTGTTACTCTATGCATTCATTCCTATGTTGCCATGGCATGTGCTCTTATATTGCTAACCCTAGAGTAATAATTACCCTCAGGACTGCCTTAGAGAATAAAGCCATTATTACAAGCACTACACGGTACTGTTTGTTTGAGCCATGGGCTCTTGCCTTACCGGGTAATTCGGTTACCCTGCACAGTTGTCACTGTCGGTCAGCACAGTGTCCCCTCTGGAGAGAGGTATAATACGCGAGACTAGTGGATGTCCGTGGTAACAGACCGGAATCCATTACAATCTGTCTTGGTGGTTGCTTGCAGAAGTGAATTGTAACTCAGCTGTGTTATTGGTAGTGGATAATCCAATCAGCAGTTGTGAAAATTGAGCATTGATGAACGGCATCCAAATAGGTAAGAAAAGGAAATAATATTTTGACCTGTGAAGGTTACAGGTATTGCTGAATGGCTTGGGGAAAGCTAGAGGACATCAGACTAAAAAATGCCTGGTTATGGAAATAGTATAACCTGATTGTGCATTAACAAGCTACACCGGGCAGAGTGGTGCTGCCAACACCATCAAAAGTTATTTCCGTACAAGTAGCTGTGTTTCTCACGTAAAAAGGCACAAACCTGTTACAGTACGCCTATTGAGGTTATATTACTAAACTGTAAAGCACTTATGTTTCTGCATCTACTTCTGTCATGACAACCCTTCAACCCCTCACCTTCCTGTAGACACTATTACCTCATTTACCTTTCCTCATCCTTCCTACATACCTTTGAGTCTTCGCACATATCCTATCTACCTTCAAATTAGCCCAAACTAATAGCTGGTATCTTTACACAAGCAAAAAGATTTTGACTTTTATGCCCCTAGAGAGGCCCCCACAAACCACAATCCCTAACTCTTGCTATCAAAAACTCTTAACTTTTTTATTGTCATTACTCTACCTCGATAACTTTGTGGAAAATGAAATGGAAATGAGACGTAAAGTTTGTAATAAGATTTGTGTTCAGTTGGATTTTGTGAACTATTGTGGATGCTTGTGTACATAATAGGCAATTAAATGTAATTTATTGTTAAGTCTTCCAGTATCTACCTGGTAAAGTGCTTTCAAAGTCCATTTTTGTATCAGGGAGTTGTCTTGATCAAGTTTCAACTCAGAATTTAAATATATCTACGCCGAGGTTGTTGGCTTTTGAACATTTGTCCAGCTGTAATCACAAAAAATGCTGTAGAGATTTTAGAGCAAGTGGTGGACTTGGTGTAGCAGAACTAAATATGGTGAAACTGACTCGCTCCTCTAATTTCCATAGCATGTACACATCTCAGTCCCTTATTTTCAAGAGATATTTTCTTGTGCACTGGTTCTAACTTTGAGTGAAGGAGGGTGCAAATATTGCAAAATGTCCACAATTTAGCTATAGGAACCATTAAACTGCACACTTTCGACGTTGCATGTGTAAAAATTATTCCACTTTATATCAACTTTAGTCACTAAACCTATAAAGGGAATCATTGTAACTAGTTTCGAATATGCAAATTGAATTTCTTGGTGCAACAATCAGTGTGCCTCATGAAGTCACACCATGTCATATGACGTAGTGGTGTAATACATTACACATTATCTTATTGCACCAGGTGTCACTACACAACACTACAGGATTGTCATGCTCTTGCCATCATCACATGGTATCACATGGCTTCACATTGCATCGCATGACCACATGCAACATCACTCAACATCTCATGAGTTATTGCACAACGTTGCAGTAAATACATTATCGCTACAGTATAGATAGCGGCAACACCCACTTAAAGCAATTAATGTCTGAGATTGACAATCAAGCAGTAGCCTTGATCAAGGAGTGTATTCAGAGATAAAGATATTCTCACCAAGTTATAAAACATAATCATGACTCTTAGTTCCGGAATATCCACCCTTTTCCTATCACCACTCTAAGCTTGCTCGACAGAACTTATCTTATCAGTATTTAGTAAACACTAGACTGATATATAACTGTTGTCTTCCCTCTGTTTACTCACTCACTGTCTACATTCACTTGAGTTAACTCGATCATTGCAGGGACAACACAATGTATGTTAAATGTGTTCTGTTGATAGCTACTTTAGCCGCAGTTGCAAAAGCAGCACCAGCAATAGCATCGAAATGTACTGCTGAGCAGTCTGAGTATTCCATAGCAGGTAGAGTGAGACAGTCTGGACAAGGTAGTCCTGTTTCTTTTGATTTAGTTGGACAGTTCTCAGCAGACTACAAGGCAGGAGTAGAAGTGGTTATAGAGAGAATCTACTCTGATGGAGTGAACGTTGTAAACTACACAAACATACGTATGAATGTAAGTATACTATATGTTTCAGTGTACATTTTCTTATTTACTGTGTGGACATGGACATACATAAATGTGATTACAAGTGTGTTTGACTTTTAAATTGTAGAATTTCAGCTATATTATTTCTCCCGAGCAGCGCACCTGCCAAAAGACAGAAGGGATAAGAATCAAACAGTTTTGTGCAGACAGCTGTAAGTTGATCGCTAGTTTGTAAAATTTAGCATTTCCGTACCATGATAATTCTTCACTGAACTGTTCTTCATTGAGTAATTATTCATGCCACACGTAGCCTGTGTTCACCGTTTGCAGCAGAGCTCAGGTACGTAGACTCATGGTCCATGGGCAAGCAAATGACAGACACATACCGCTACGAAGATGCTGCGTCTAGTCTAAAGGTGATTATGACAATGTTCAGGGATGACTTCTCTCGTGTAACAGCAATTATGGACCAACCATACGGATCATGTGAGTTGCTTGTGACACAATAAGTGGTGATGGTACCAGTTTGCTGCCTACTGCTGTAGTAGACAGTAAACTACTTCTCGGTTCCTTATATCTGTCTCCTTACTGATGTCTCATGATAGCCTATTCTTCCTAAATACTTTTTGTATAACATTTCACAGAATGCCAGTAACAGTTAAAATCTAGAGCATTGTATTTACTCATCTGCTTCAAACTATGTTGTTTTGTCAAAAGAAGACTGTCTGGTTTAAAAACTTGTTCAACAAAGAATAAAATACAACTCGAGTAAAACTTTGTTTCAAACGAAGTCGTGAGATACTGTGTTGTTATATTTCAGTGCATCAGGAGATAAGTTTGGTGTTTGGAAATGAAACACTCGGGATTAAAGACCCAAGTATATTCAATATACCAAGCTATTGCTGATTGCCTGATGACATCACAAGACTGCAAGTTTGACATTATATTAACCTCATTTTTATGTTTGTAGTAGAAATGATTACATAAAAATTAACAAGCTGTAGTTATTTGTGTTATTCTATGATAAAGGTTTAAAATGGTTTAAAATTATTTTTAGAGGCTGGTTGCAGTGAAAGATTACGCCTCTAACTGATTGACAACTGTTAGTTTTATACAATAGCAATAAAGTACACAATGATCCATTCATTTTATGTTTCATGACGCATAACTACAGTATGAAAATGGACAAGTCTATAAGCATTTCCAATGTGCTCAATTTTGGCATTTTATCATCAGTTGTCATTTTCGGTGACTGAGCTATTAGCCTTTTGTCAGCCAGTTTTTTCACTGAGAATCAGTGCTGATTTTGGCAGTTGTCAACAGGTTTAACTTACCCAATCTAGTACTGAATGCAAGCATAACTTGATCCATTGGTTCTTATAAAAGGGTTGTCTCACAATGCGTCAATGCTTGTCACATTTGCCATTCACAAAGAGCAGCATCATTTTTACAGTAAAAATAAGCGCTATAGCTATATGCAGTAGGTTCATAATGCTGTGCAAACAGTTCACCTATTGTAGATCCTATTAAAATGGTAGTACACCTGGACTGCCCTAAGGATAATAGAAAAAATATAACAATGGCTACAGAAGTTATAATATAAAATATACTTGTCTCACATGAATACGAAATGTTACATTGCTTGTCAACCTTAGTAGCAAAAATGGACGAAACGTTTATTTGGTTTGGCAGCACTGCTAGCCACTGTATCATTATTGGAAGTACACGCAAATTGCCACAAGTGGATGCGAGATATTGCAATGGAATTGCACAGCGTTGCCATCAATCTACAGCCGGCACTACACCTATATTAATCAACTTATGTTACTCATACACTTGAACGCCTTCAGCAGTGCAGCTGCACTATAGCTACAGCTTCATACTGCAGGAAGGACATTTCCCGCCTTATAGTTATTTTTATCTTAGCATGTGTCCCATGCTGTTTTGTTTACCTACGCTCAGCCAATCATATATTTATATGCATCTGTGATTTTGTTACTTGTTTATATTGACTTGCTTTAGCCCAGCAGGACAGTTATTAGTTAGAATCAGTGCTCAGTAGTGCTCAGACATTGTTTGTGAGATACTGGCTAGGAGTAGTGCGTGCTTAGCTATAGCCAAGACAGCTGATGAGACGTTCAGACTACAGCAGAGAAGTTCCCAGAAGTGTACAGAAAAAGACGCTTGAACTCTCATAGGAACGCCCAGCCAGAGACTATACCCACAGACGAATACCTACCAGTATGGACACCAGTATTAGAGACATTACTATCACTTTTTATAGTTATACTTAGAGCAATTCTGTGCGTGTTAGGTAAAGTGGAGAATAAAGTCACTGCTTACACTTTCAATCTGTTAGGATCTGTTTGGCCGGTTGCCAAAATACCGTTGTGTCTGCTAACAAGCAGCATCCTGTCTCCTCTAGCTCAGAGAGACATTCTAGCCTTACAATCTGTAGCGACAGCTACCACTAGAGCACAGAGTAGCTATTATAACCTATCAATCTTGCAGTACCTGTGACCGTCTTCCTCACTTAACACGGGGAAAACCGTTACAATATGTAGTTTCTGGACAAACCAAGCAAAAGCTGTTCATTAGCAAAAAGTACCATAAACTATTTAAATTATTGAGAGAAATAATTTGAATTATTATTTTGCATAGTTGGCTGTGTGGTAAAACAGTAAAACGCAAATTATAATAATTATTTTTCTATTCAATTTTTTCACATCTTGTTCTCAGCAAATATGAAAACCTTCACAATCCTAGCCTACCAATTTATTAGCCGCGTCACACTAAATATTTGATACATAAATATTTTTGAGAAAAGTTGATTGCCAATTCAATCAAGAGACAGCTCCTGAGGCCTACCTTTCAGTTCATGAATGCGGAGTCAGTTACAAATGAGTCACAAAAAAAACCAAATCTAAAAAGTTTTGAGAAACTTTTGCATTTTTTTTTCTTATAATTTTTGTACAAAGCTGTCAGTCAACGGGTACACAAGGCAATCATAGCTGTTATATTCCTCTGCTGAGACCTAGATTTTTAGCTCAAAGTAGTGAAGGCTCAGTCTTTGCGGTTTTATTCACACCACCAATTTTGACAGAGGTGAACCCATCTAGACTTTTTAGCTTTATTGTAAAGATTTCTGTAATTCGGTGACAAATATAAAATGAAAAGTAATTTTTATCAAGACTTTCTCAAACAACGATTAAAATAAGTGTCAAACGCCGGTTATACTTGTTGATTGTTATGCACTACATAGCAATAATGTATAAATGCATTGCAGCCAGATGGGAAAAATATTCCTCTTTATATATCACATTAGAGCAAAGCAAAAAAATTATCATACATTGTGGGAAGTTTATGCACTTAAACTGATCGTAGCTGTTACTTACTTCCACTCCTTGCCTTAAATTCCCCTGATACACCTTCCTCATCCCCCAGTACAATTTTCATATGGACCCGGGATCCATCTTTATGTTGTGTATTAACTATAACAGGTTAAGGGAGTCAGCTATACCGGATCCTATACCGGGTCTATCTTAGCCTTGTATCCATCATACAGAGGATATAGGGCCTATCCCAGGCCAACAACCTGGCCCAGTTAGCTGAATAGCTTTGAAGATAAAAGCCTGAGGCCTCATGATCCTCCGAACTGTCCTATACATCCATGAGAGTGAGAGTGATTGGGCGTTTAACTTGACTAAGGAAGCATGCCTGCCTAATATGTGTATCTAGCTTTCCTCTGCTTATGATTGGTTCATGGAAGAGTGGGAACTATTATGAGACATGCAAAGCCAGGGGGAATCATATGATTGGACCTTTATGTTATTGTATGTATATGTTGCCGTGTCTCATCGTTGCGTTTTGTGTATTATTATATGTGATATGCTCACCCTTAATAAGGAAGTGAGAGTTCCTGGCATTTTCCTATAAAAGGGGCTGCTGTACTGTTTGCAATCAGAAGTTTAGTGGATCTTGAGTAGTACACATCTTATATGCTAACTAGAATTGTGAAATAAAGCCTCCCACTAGACTTTGACTAGCCTCTAACGAAATTTAACCTCTAACCTCTATTTGACCTCTACCATCCCAGGAGTGACCTTTACCGGCCCTGCAGTGACGTACCAGGCCAGCAACAAATTGGCAGCTGTAGCTCCAAAAGTAGCCCAAGCCAATGCACAAAGACGAATCCAGGACCTGTCTACCTCTACATCTCATCTATCCGGGATCTAAGTCTGACAAAGACTGACGAGTTTATCTTATAGTATTATTCCTTGCGACTAGGCACCTTTTATATTTACTGTTTTGCGATATTATATGCATTGTTATCCTGATTGGTTATTTTACTTCCTGTCACATTTTATTGGTTAGTCTTAGCATAATGCAATGCACCTCCTGCCACCAGCTTGTAGAAGGCTGGGTTCTTGTGTGTTCATGGTCACTGATAACTTACCTAGAGCATGATTAGTGGATAAATAAATGTATGTAGTACTTGAGCTATACCTAGTTTACCTAGTTCGTTTGAGCCAAGGGCTCACTAGTGGTGAAGTTGTGATCAACTTCTCCGTTGCATCCTGCCGGCCGACCGACTCTGCGTTACCTCTTGGAGAGAGGTGTTGTTTGGTGTTCCACAAGCTGTGTGCTGTGGACAGCTGTTCGTTAGTGGATGGTAGTGGGAGCCTACCGGCACAATCCACTGCACTACAGCATAGCCATTTATTTATCTACTAATACTTAAAAAGTAAATGAAATTCGTTTATACTAGTAGGTCAATTGAAACTTGACTGCAATTTTTTGAGAAATGTAGAAATTAATTATTGGACCAATGGAATTCCTCCACACTTGAATGGCTATCGCTATTTATCCTATCACTTCGCACCACAGCAACAAAAAATACAATTCTTTGGTACTAGGGGAGAAGCCATTGGTCTAATAATTCATCGCCAAGTTTCCAAAAATTTCCAGTCAATTCTGTTATTTTAGGAAGTCTCACCTAACTTTTAACTCTCTTTCAAAGCATAGTTCTGTGGATCATGGCCCAAAAGAATCTTTAAACTGTTGCAGTATAAGATACCATTGTGTAACATGATGCAAGTAGTAAACAAATCCAACAAGAATAATACCTTTAGTTGGTTTGCCTGACATTTGACACATCAATAAGCAAAAAACAATAGAAGAAGTTTTTTGCAGTGAATAATAGTAGAAAAGCGTAAAAGAAACTATTGGTAATATGAATAGAACATAGTCCAGGTACACTCCTGAGTTTGCTCTCAAAGTTTAAACCTACATTAATGTCATTTCTTGAAGTTTCTTTATTATTTACCACAGCCACTACCACTGCTGCAAGCCACCATATACAACTGAGGTGTTGATGTCTTTACATAGGCTAATAGCCACTAGCTAAGTGTCCGTGAAATTACCCTGTCGGGTGGCTTCTGAATGTTTGTGAGTAGTTCATTTGATGATCTCATTGTTCCGGCCTGCAAATGTAAAATCAGATACGGAGTTCCTGACCAATATTCGGATACCATCAAATCTAGAACTCTGAACATCAATGTAACTTCTTGCTTTACAAGTTTTAAGCTGATGATTGATAGGAAAGATAATTTGGTACTGGAGTCTGACAGTGAACTTATAATAAATGCTGTGAGAGCCTCTGTGCTCTGTCTCTAGGTCAATACCAGAAGTGCAGCAAACTTTCATGGTATGTTCACAAAGTGGGCAAGTTTATGGAGGGCCATCTGTAAAAATATTTGCTAGCTTAATTTGAATTTTATTTTCTCTGTGTGGGTATTTGTTGTTTCTGCAATTGAAAAAGCTGCATTTTGCAAAATAAAGCTATCGCAAAACAGTTCTCAGTATGTACTAAATTAGATTATGCATCAGCAACTCGTCTTTATAGCTCGGTGGCTAAGATTGTCGCCTGATGTTTTAGGGAGTGACGCCAAGTGTGAAAAGTCTTTGCAAGTACAAGTTTACTGCTAAATATAATGTTTAGGAATAATGAGGGTGTCAAAAATGAGCTGTTACAGTCAGAGGTTGATGGAGTAGTTGTTGTCGTGCGTGACTCACCACAACAAGTACAGGTGTTCAAGTTCATTTAGCGTCATTTTTTAGTTTTTATTCTCCAAATAGTCTTGTTTTTGCTCGCAAACACAAATCAATATCTGGTTTATAGATAAGCTAAAATTTAATATTATAGGTAAATAAAAAACCCACTAGACGCATAGAGAACTACTTGCTGGTAGAAAACTGGTAATAATTAAATCGCAACACATCAATCCAACTGCGTGAGCAGGAAGGCAATAAAGTATTTTAGCTGAGATAGTGTGGCAACTCCAAAATTGCAAAACTCAAAAATTTCAGGTGTTGCAGTCAAGTAAAGCCGACATACGTCTGCGACTGCGACCATCAATATAGATGGAGACACAGGCGCCTAGTGTAAACGTGGCTTAAGTAAAATGGTCGCTATCAACCGAACATGACTGGCATGTCCAGTTAGTGCTAACAGTGACTCACTTCAGGTCAATCAATCTACTAGGCTAGATTACTAACAGCAGCTAGGAAGGGCCACTAGTGTTTCGGCCAACTTTGAAAATCTATCACATTACATATAAGACCAACAATAACTAAAAGTATGTAAACCCTCTAATTACTGATAAAGCCTTGGCTACACATGCTACTATTCTCACAGCAACACAATGCTGAGTGTCTGATGTCTGTGGTGGAACGAAAACAAGTACTCATAATAGTTGTATTATTGTTACAAATGACAACAAAAATTAAATTTTGTTGCGATTTAGAGTAATAAGATCAATCAGTCATTATAAAAAAATTACCATAGATAATCGATGTAATTATAAATAAGCAATATAATTTATGAATTATAGCAATAATTAGGAATAGTTATTAACGTAACAATAACTACAATGATAAACATGAGCAACATCAAGATTTTGTAAGAATAAACCATTTCCTGTAGCCTAGATTTCAATCTAATTTATCGCCTCACTACAAAAATCATTGAAAAATTATATCCAGTTGGATGCAATGAATTTGTCAGATTTTTTCCTTATGTAGTAACCAAATAACACATTCTATGATCAAAATGTACGAGAGTATTTTTGTCTAAAATTGGCCATCTAAAGTTATTATCATTATTCAGATGGGCTTTTGCATTAAATTTACCTTTGATTGCATCTGTGTCCGTAAGTACGCTTTAAACATATAAAATGGAGTGCTCTCACTGCGGTTGGTTAATGAATTGTCTTCACTCACAAATCTGTCCATTATAGCCTATATCGTAATCATCTACACACTAACTCAATGAAATAGTGACCTGTTATAATTCAATGAAATAGTAAGCTGAGCATTGAATTGACAGTATACATTCAGTATTGTGCCAGCACAATACTGAATGCATACTTTCAATTCAGTGCTCAGATTAATTAGTGAGGCAACAAAAGACACAAAAGCCATAAAAGAATACACACACTACCTACATTATACTCGATTATCGTAAACTTCAATCTTAGTACAGTGAAACGCTGCACCGATCATGACACTTGACACTGTGCTGTCATTATATGTACTAGTCAACTGTAGAAAACTTCTTTCCAGTAGCGAATGGTTGGTTTATCATGTTAACAGTACGAGCTAGTAAAGTGGTATTCTTGGCACTTTCGCTCTCAGTGGTTATCTCAGTTATCTTCTTCTGGTGAGTTACTGCAGTATATTTTTGTAGCCCTTTCTTTTTCTACGGAGTAAGTTATTCTGTTTATCAACAAAATAGTGGTTTCGTGTGGCACACCAAACGGTTGGTATACAAAGCAATCAATAAAGTTTTAATTTTTTTTTGTGGTGGTTGCGTCACATAGTGCGAAGAACCGCCAAGTCGTGTGTAATTTACCTACATTCATGAATCAGTGTGAGTACATCATGAGCTGGAATCAATCATCATGCTGTTTCAGTGAGTGACTCAATTATATTATCTATAATCACATTACACCCAAGGAAAGAAAAAAAAACTATGTATCAATTAATTTACTGTTGGAAGAAAAATTATCATAATCAGCAATAATTAAAAAAAATGCAAAAAATAATCAATATAAATTTAGCGAAGTGGTTATCAATGCTTGCTGCATCAGTTAAGAGTGCTTTAATACACAGAATGTAAAAATTTAGCAGCCATTTTGGTTATATATGTTGTATAAGCATGGATACAGGTTCTATATAGGGCCGGGGTCGTTGGTATCTAATTTACGGGGGAATTTGTGTATATATCGAGGAAGGAAGGCTCAAGGATTACTTTTACCTTCGTTGTTGACAGGGCAAGGGGTTTAGGGAGGTCTGGGGGGAGGGGGGTAGACTATCATACAAATCTCTCACAATATTTCACAGTTTTTATGAACTGCCCAGCAAAGAGTATAGAGTGATCAGCTCAAGGATGACTCGTATTCTAGTTGTCAGTTTATTTAAAGGGATAAGGAACCTAAAAAATAACTTTTGGGCACCTAGTCTACATTTGAGTTAAACTCATAGCTAGGCAGTAAACATGTCATACAGTGCACATCATGGAGTAAATTCAACAACAAGTCAAGCATATTGGCAGTCCGTTCGAATTGTGATGTCAGCTTTGGTAGGTCACAATGTAGGAGAAACTTCAGAGCAGATCAATTTTTTTTGTAACCTTGATTTTCACTATTGGTTTTATGTAGACAAATTCGGCCAATTTTTTTAAACATACTGTCAAATTTTTTTCATCTGTGCACGTGAGCTGAATATCATGACACTCACTTAGATTTGTAGTGCTAGTAGCAATGACCAGCGGAGCAAACTAATATTCAAAACCAGGAAACCGTAACTTTTTCATTTTGAAGGACTGAACAATTACATATATGGACAGATGTGAAGATAATGCAGAAACAACTAAATAATACGTTACACTTGTAAGTAAATCATGATATTGACTAATGATGTTAATAGCTTTTAGCAAGCTGAAATATTTTAATACATAGAGATTATGAACAAAAATTTAACTTGATAAAATTGTGAGTGTTTAGAGTAAATGAGGTACAAGAATATTTCACCATGATGAGTATAACATAGTCGTTAGCTTGTTCTGATTTAAAAATCTAATTACAATACCTATAATTGATGAAAAACACAGACGTCAAACATAGTTGGTTACACATTGACAAGACAAGTAATTACATGAAAACTCAGAAACTGACAGTTTGTCTATCACACACATTACCAATCACCCTAATTTTTGTTTTTTTTGGTTGTGTATTATAGAACTGAAAGCTGATGACTTTGCAGTCATGGTTAAACCGTTCTACAGGACGTAGACTTACGGACTCAGCAAGCACACGAGGCTTAAAACTGTCCCACTCTTGCAGTTTCACCAACAGGGGGACTTCTGCGCGATAGCGGTCACTGTATGTAGCAAGTAAAATCCACTACAGTACTTAAACGGTCCCAAAGAGGCTGAGCTAATTAAGGTCATGTACAATTGAATGGTAAAACAATGCGATAATTGGTGTATACAAGTTTCAACTAACTTACTAAGACATATCTGTAAGCACTCACAGTTGACATGGGCTGCCACTTACTGGCAACAGATGTGTCCAGGGATGCATCATCAGACAGCATGATATAATTTATAAACACCATCCAGCATCAAGTGTATAAAACTTTGTTAGCAAGGGTGGGTTGCATGTATAAAGGAAGCAAAGTCCTTCAACCCATGAATAAAACTCACATTAAAAGAATGAAAGACCGAGAAGAAAAATTCGATATGCGTACAAGTTTTGTACTATGGTAATGGTATTAAAGGTACATGTTTAAGATAAGTCTAGGTACTATCTAATTGCTCTGCTAGCTCAAAAATTGCTCCCATTTGAATCTTGTATTTTCTACTTTTTTAACAAAAGCAGCTCTTGCTGTTTGAGAGGGAAGTATATTAAAATTCACTCTCAGAATCGTAAGTTTCAAGTTGCAAAGAGTGGACAAGCGGGAAATGTGCTAATCCATTTTAATTGATTATCATCGATTAGGATGTACTGTTAGCACCATCTCCGTGTATTGAAATCGCAGCTGGCTTATTAGCTAAGCTAAGAGTCAGTAAAGCACCAACAATCGTTGCTCCTCCTGGGAATTATAGGTACCAGCAAAATATTTTGGAGTTTAAGAGGATGCTGGTCACAAGTAATTGTCACTGGGTACCTTTCAGAGTTAATAAGAAGAAAATTTTCTGCCATGCCTGGTTGGGGAAGCCAATCAAACAGAGATAGCGGATCTCAAGGACAACAAACCTGGTTTTTCCCAGTATTGTAAATGGTCTTGCAGTATAAGAAAGTGGTATCACCAGGTTAAAAGCATGGGAAGGAAAATAGTAGTGAATCAACAGCATTTTTATAATTACCTGTAATCTGCAAGTCTGGTGATTAGGACTTCACTGTGGAATTGAATTGAACTTGTTTATCAAACTAACATTGATAATGTATTTGTAGTTACAAGAATGGTGATTATGCAGTTCCGCAAGTGGTATCAGAGCCTCTATCAACTGCAGAAAAAACAAGCTCATGTGATCTTTCCCAACGAGTGACTCATTTTGTTATGATTAAAATAGAGAAAACTGGATCATCAACTCTATATGGGATTTTAGCCAGATTTGTGTTTGTTAATCGAGTAAACAATATTCTAATCGGCACTAGAAAGCATCAAATAACCTGGACAGAGCCTAGAGGTCAAGGTAAGCTTTTGTTCATTATGGTTTCTTAGACAAAAAAGAATTCTGGTAAAGTTACAAATTGTTTGTTGTCCGCAACCAAGTTTCATGGGTTTGATTGTCACCAGTTGGAACCAGTGTTTTATTTTCAAAATAAATACGAGTTGCTGGCTTTCAAACTTAAGACTGGTGAGAGAGCAAAGAAAACATTCTAGTGCGGATTTAAAAATGTTGAAGAAATATTTAGTTGTTTGATAATAGGTCTTATTGGATTACTGAAGCTAAAACATGTTAGCAGGGATTTACCTTTTTGCAAATTGCCCAGCTTTGTTTTCATACAATCCCAACAAACTGATTGATGAGAAAAATGAGTTCATTTTCTGTGGTACTTGATGTATTTTGAGTCTGTATAAAGTTAATTTTTTGCTGGGTGTAGGATAACCATGCGTTATCTCAGCAATATAAACTGTTGAGTTCTGTATGTGAGTAGACTGGATCTACATGAACAAAAAATTGATGCAATAAAAAATTAAACAATATTTCAGTTACATGGGCATGATTACAAGCTGCTAATTGACAGTTTTAGATAAGTACTTCTTCATTTGTTAGCCAGTTCAATGGATGGGAACTGAAACAGTTAACATTTTACTTATGGTTAGACACCAGCACAATAAATCAATGTTAAATTCGTACTCGCCCCTATTTGGTTGTGACTATTCTCCCTCTGCGATTTTAACAATACATTACACATCACTGATATATCTTCTCTCTCTCACTGCCTACTAACTTTCTGCTCAAACTCAATCCACAATTGAGTATTGGCAGGAAAAAACAAAACAAAAAACTAATGGACCTATCTATGGAGCTAATGGAGCTATCTCCTTTCCAGTAGCTAGTACTGTTAGCTACCAAGTAGTTAATCTGTTAGCACACAGTCTGTATTTCTGACACTCCTAAGTTTCTTACAACATTTCCAGTACACCACCAGATATATACATAGAAAGTTTATAAAAAAGTAGACATTTTATTTGGTATTTAAAAAGTTACATTTTCCTTAATGAGACGGTTAATTCTATAGCAGACAATTGCCATATGCAGAAACAATGAGTACATAAAAAGCACAGTCAGTCATAAATATGGTTGCTGGAAAGATAAAAAATAAAGTTCTTTGATAACGGGGCCAAAAGTGGTTGTTATTCCATTCCTAAATCAGCCGCAAAAACCGAGGACTAATTTTGTGGGGGTCAATCAACTTCAGGAGTAATAAAAATGAACCAAAAACTTCTATTACCTACTGAACTTTTGTATGCTCTAACAGGGCACAACTAAAACATAAAGTTGCTCATATGTTTTTATATGCTATCTGTAGCCCAAAGCGCTCTTGAAGAGATTTTCTCCTCTTTGCCCTGACACGACCTTTAAACTATGTGGGAAATCTAGAAATGGAGAGAGTGGAAAGAAAACGCAATTTGATAGATGCTTGTTTTTGCTCTTGCTTAGGAGTTACATTGGTCTTGAGGGCATAGCTGCCAGTGCTGTTGGCACAAACACCAGTACGCTAAACCCACAAAACTTCATACATTTTTAAAAAGCAGGCGGAGAACTTAAACACAATTTGATAGATGCTTGTTTTTGCTCTTGCTTAGGAGTTCCATTGGTCTTGTGGGCACAGCTGCAAGTGCTGTTGGCACCAACACCAGTACGGTAAACCCACAAAACTTCATACAGTTTTAAAAAGCAGGTGGAGAACTTAGACAACACTCCAGATTTGTGAGAAATGGAGTCAAAGAAATTTGAACATGAAATATCCAAGGAGTGCTGAAACAGTAAAAGAAAGTGAATTTACAGACAAAATTCTTACAAAAAAATGAAAATGATTGATGGATTTTTTGCTGTGATAATGTAAACCTGGCACCTTGGAGCCGTTTATGCTTAGTTTCTAATGCAAAAAGCTACCTCCATGTATGATTGCTACATCCTCATAGACACATTTGAACAACTTACTAGTAAAACTGAAATCAAAGAGCACTATCTTTAGGAGGTTTTTTGTCTCTGTCTTGAAATTTGTTGCAAACCTTGCAGTAACTGCGGATTTATGTTGTTATCCATGAAGAACATATAGCCAACAAATGTGCTAGGTATATCATTGATCGGCATATTACACCGTCTATTTATTTCTTTATTTACTCTATGAATCAAAACTGTTTATCAGCCATAACAATAGCCCAAGAGTTATCTGTGAAACAAAGCAATGACAACAAAAGCTGAAGTTAGTTTTGTTTGAACTAAAATCCAACGGGTTCTAGTGTAGTAGATTTTACCATTCACCATAAGTGACCATTACTTTATAAGGTCCCGCTGATAGTTGCTACCAACAGGAATGCCTCTTAAATAAATAATGGAACAAGTCCCGTTTCTATTACAGTCACTCTATTGCTTTGAATAGGCAATAAAGACATATCTAACTATACGAGCGCAAGGTAATTGCAATCCCGGCCCTGGGTAGCCATCCCGGGCCGGCAACAGTATGGCTGGCAGAGCCTGAGGAAATAAATATAGCCTAAAAACTTCTAGGACCTGTATCCATGCAATTACCATCGTCAGAAGTGAAGAAACCCGGATTAAGGGCCGTAAAAGACCAGGAACGGTTGTAGAGAGGAATGCTAAGTTATTACTGCCTGGAATGCTCATAGACTCCACCCCTTACTTCTGGGTGCCAGTTTCCTTTAACTTATTTACCTATCTCGTATTGGCTACTATTTTTATATGTTTTGTCATTGGTTTATTCTTGTATTTTTGTTGGGTCATTGGAGTGTTTGGCAAACTAGGCCAATCACTTCCTGTAACTCCATGTAACTCTGTTTATAAAAGACTTGGCTTTTTTTGGGCTCCTTACATTGCATTACAGTACGGCATTACAGCTGGTTACTACTGTATGCCACTATTCATTCGTGTGAGAACAAATGTTTATACTACTAAAAAGCACTGATTGTATGTCTGAGCCGAGGGCTAACCACAGTTGTTAAAGTCAAGGGTACTTCTTTGCAACTAGTTGTAAGTGCCATCCCCGCACAAGGTAACCTCTGCGGAAAAATTGGCTGTTTGTTGTCAAGCCCAGAGAGGCTGACTGTCTTGTTGTTCCAGCAGACAGCGGTCTGCCCGGTGAGAATATCAGTAGTGAAGTAGCAGGACACTGGAAACTCGCTGACTAGTTTTTAACGTTCAGAGTCACCATCTTCTAGGATGAAGCACCTTTGGCATGACTAAAATGGTGGAATTTTTTTCTTTACAGGTTGGTATATAGGACCAAGGCCAGACCAGAAAGCAGATGTACTAATAACTCATGCAATCTACAACGTATCCATGCTAAAATATTTAGTCAGAGACTTCAAGCTCATCGTTCCACTGAGGGAGCCAGAGTCTTGGTTGAACTCAGCAGCCGCATTTTTTGGACCTTGGATTAATCAGAATCTGGTAAGCAAGTAGTTGGAACCAACTTACTATTTTTGAGATCTACCTTTTTGAAACATATGGATGTTCCAGTAGAAATTCAACACTGCAGGTGCTATCACATGAAAGTTTGCAATAACTTGGTTTAGACAATTACATAACAGTCATAAATTCAACGCTTTTGTTTGATTGTCACTGCCCTAACATTTATCATTTAAAACATGGGTAAGCATTATAAACTTCAGTGTGGCTGAATGAGAACATTTGCTGTTCATAGTTTGAATCAATAGCTACACCTGTGGTTTGCTATATCATCAGTGTAGGGTAGGTCAATAAAAGACAGTTTGACAACTGTCACTTTCAACAATTTGAGGCTCCATGGTAACCTGTATAACAGGAGTGGAAGTGTTTGCATTGGTGGAATTTTGTCTGCAGTGACAGCGAAAGGTGTAGAGTAATGGTATAGGTCAGTATACAGAGAGAAATAGTGCACTGCAGGTATATCTTCAGTTTAACTCAGGTATCAAACATCAATAGACCGGCAATGTTTTCATTATTTTTTGAAACAAGGTTTTTGCCACAATTATATTTTGGACTGAAAATTTTATTTAATTGAATAAAATTTATTTGTGTTTTTTCTTTTCTAAAACCTCTGAGTAAAATGTTGCTACCATAAAAACCCAAAAACGTTAGGTTAAACGAAACTTAGAACTTCTAACACTGCATTTTTTAACACATTTTTTTTTAAGCTCAACCAATAGCAAAGATACTTGAAAATATAAAAGTAGTTGAGTGAAAATTTTGAGAAAATAACTGTAGCTCTAACAAATAGCTGGCATTTGATCATGTTTTCATTCAAAATCAGATTTTTACAAAGCGTTTCTACAAAATCAATGCTGCTAATTTTGCTTACACCATAGCCTAGCAAACCAACAAAATTAATTAGGCCATTATGATTTCTCCTCTTCTTCGGATGTATTAAAGTACTGTTGTTGACAAGCTGGGTTGTCCCCCTCTACGAAATCAATCCTATTCAAGTGTCCCCAAAACAAAATCATGTGAATATTCAACCATCAATTTTTTTGCAGAGAATGTTTAGATATCACTTCACCCAGTTTTTATCTATCATAGCTAAACATCACAGTTCTCCCTTCATTTTTGGCCTAAAATGTAAAAGTTACTTGTTAGACAAATGCCACTGAATGATTTTAGCAATACCTTCCATTTTTATATCTGTTGTAGACAGCACAGGAGCTTCTTAGGAAGAAATCATATTTTTATCAACAAAGAAAGAAATCAAATCCGATGAAGTTAGTTTCTTGGTATCATTTATCGCAATTACAGTGGCTGGGATTTGATTACAACCAGAGAAATAATCTAACAGCCATTAAAGAGTACATAGACTACATCGTACCAAAGTAAGTTAACTTTTCACTTAAGGGTTCTTTTTAACCAGAATTTTGGCTCAAAGGATATCATACCTTACCTGTGAAAAAAAATAAAAATAAAAACATCACTGCAGCTGGCAACCAGTAAAATTTGCATTAGCTTAGCCATTACTGTGTTGTACGCAAGCCCTTGACCTTTTACTGGCATCAGCATACTTTTTATAATGGGTAATTAGATGCCAACCACATCAGCATTGAAAACATTAATTTTCATCCTCAAATTGCACAGAAATATTTGATGAGTGGCCTTACAAACACAAATCTGATTATTAAAAAAATTCTCATTGAGCTGAGGTTTTAACAACGTTGACAGACTTCACTGGCTGTTCATCTGTAAAAGCTGTTTTTTGTCTTCACCCATCCAATGATTGCACTGGCAGTTGAATATTTTCTTATATTGAAAAAACTTTACTCCACTGCATTTTACTTTGGCTCCACCTGTTATGAGAATACCAGACATTCAACAAACAACTTGCTGAATGGCAACAAAGCTACCACTACCTACCGTTTTGTCGGATGATAAAAGTGTAATGGATTCCGGTCTGTTACCCCGGACATCCACTAATCTCGAGTATTCTACCTCTCTCCAGAGGGGACACTGTACTGACCGACAGTGACAACTGTGCAGGGCAACCAAATTACCCGGTAAGGCAAGAGCCCATGGCTCAAACAAACAGTACCGTGTAGTGTTTGTAATAATGGCTTTATTCTCTAAGCTGTCCTGAGGGTAATTATTCCTCTAGGGTTTAGCAATATAAGAGTATATGCCATGGCAACATTGTAATGAATGCAAAGATTAACAGTGTGTGCTCTCCTTTTATAGGAGAGCTAACAAGCACAAAACATATAGCAGTCAATGCACAGGAAGTAGATTAACCAATACAATTAACTATATAAATAACAAACCAATCAACAATGCAATGTGAATAATAAAGGGAGGTGCCAAGTGGCTAAGGGCGGAGTCCTTTCTCCTGATTGTCCAATGAGTGGTCCTGCAAGGCTCCCAGGCTGTACGTAGAGTTGGGTCCATGGAGTTGGTAGTTTAAGGGTGAGTACTTCCTGTTCCCGACCTTGACTAAGTTCTTATACACTTTTGAGGATCCTCCTCTAAGGCGGCCATCTTGTGCCGGCCCAGTACAGCTGTACCGGGTCGGTAGGGGTCACTACCGACCCTGCAGGGGTCAATACCGGCCCTGCTTACTATGCCACCGGCACAGTAGGACTTTCTACCCAACAGCTATTAGCCAAATGCTGTGGGTAAAAGCCTAGCGCATTGTCTCGCAAGGTTTCTAGGGTAAACGACCTGTTTACTACTAGTGTGCACCAAAATCTACCACAAAAGTAACATACAAAGTAACAAACTGCGAAGGAATCCACCTTCACAAATACAACTATTCTTCACCCTTGTGTACCAATACAAGACAGATCAGTATTGTACTCCAAAATCCTACTGACTTTTCTCTTATAATCACAATATCGAATAGCAACACACAAGCTGTGTATAATCTGTTTATCTTTAGAGATCCACAGCTCCCTCAGCTCTTTTAGCTGCAACTAGATTCCAAATTGAGTTAACAGAGTCTGCCTTCCTCTTATCCACCCACGGCAACTCAGAGTTGCAATGTCTATGTTATAGATAATAGCCAACAGAGCAAATGATAGGTTTTATCCACCCCTATAAAATGATGAAGTATAGTTTCAAATGAGTATATAACTTCTCACCAGACCCATCAACTCATTGGCTTTTATGCACAGCAAACAGAGAAGTCACATATTGTATGAAGGCATAACCAGCTACATAAGCATTCACACGTAAAGCAAACAATCACAGTCAACGATGGAGAGTAGACTAATTACTCAAGAGTTCAAATGAAGCATTTAGTTTTTCTCCCTAGCCTTGGTACTCATCATACAGCCTTCTTTACTCTATGCTCCAGTAGATTTCAGTCGGGTTTCAAAAAACTAACACTAACATCGTATGTTCTGCCTCTCTTGAGAGTCAAATTGAGCCAGTAAGGACAGTGAGTATTTGTTTTTTTATTGTCAACTTTCGCAAAGGGCACAGACCCTTTGGCTTAGACAAACTCGGCAAAGTACTAGATAAATGATGGCATTTATTACCATGACCTCAGCATTAAAATAAAATAGTCTGGAGAGTGGCAGTACACAAAGTGAATGAATGCAAAAAAATCTTCACCCTTTACATCAGACAAAGGGCAGCAAACAATTGACCTAACAGTGGCTTTAGCTAACCATGTGCACAAAAAGTAAAACATAACAAATGCAGCAAATGATTATTTGAATCATACTGTAGTGGATTTTGGGGGGGCGACCAAATTGCCACCAACAACACCTCACTCCAAAGGTCACTTCTCAACTTACTTCAATGGAGGAGTATGCCAACTCGACAATCGTAATCAGAGCCCACGGCTCAACCGCACAACTCAGTGTTTCAGAGTGTAAACCAGATTGCATTAAATGACAACAACTCAGTGTGGTATAAGAATGGCAATGCATCTCGCTGCTTGGTGCAATCACAAGCAAAATCCCAATACAACTACAAAGTATAGCAGCAAGGCTCTGCCTTTTATAGGCGGAATAACAAGAAACAAATGCCCAAAAATGGTGCAGCAAATCACAAGTAGCAGGAAGCAATTACATAAATGAGACAACTAGATATAAATGATATGGCATAGGATTGGCTAGAATAGAGTTAAATGCACAAGGCGCCCAGAAGTAGAGGGCAGAGTTTCAACGGTCAATAGTGCTGAGTCAGCTCAGGAAGTGATGGTGCAATAGTAGTCCAGGTTATTGGTTGCTACGGCTTGTGATCCTTGTCTTTTAGCATTCCGAGGGTAGTTAGGCAGCAAACTTGGGCTTCGGCATCTTTTGGTGGTACTTTAGGTCCACAGGCTATAGCCTTTTTTTTCTCCCCAGCCCGGTATAGGGTCACTAGTGGTACTGCAGGGCCGTTAGTGAATGCTGCAGGGCCGGCAGTGATTGACGCAGGGGCGGTAGTGATCCTGCAGGGCCGATAGTGACTCTATCGGCTTTCTCACAAGGTTTTCTGGTTGTACCAGACTCAATTCAGGTATGCCTCACACTCAGCGATTGTCAGAAGGACCTTGCGCAGATGTAATGACCATAAAAATCCACTGCACTTTCTTTTCCTTCCTTTCCATTCTGTCTTTCTTCGAATCCTCTGTTCGTATCAAAATTTTTCTCTTATCATCTCTAACTGCGTTACCTACTTTCCATAACCGTACTCTTCTTACAACGTGTTTTTTTATTGTTGTAGAATAGACATCCCAGTGCTGCTTGAACAGTTTGATGCATCTATTGTCATATTGCGAAAAAGATTTTGCTGGGAATACGCTGATATGTTTTACGCCAAGTATGAGGTTCGGCAACGAACTGAGTATGAGGCCCTGTCTGAGAAGTCAAGAAAGTTTCTGTTTTCTCCAAAAGGGAACTTAGGAGACAAGTTACTTTATGATAAAGTAAATGCTAGTTGGTGGAGACAGCCAGAAACACGGAGTGCTGACTTTTGGGAGGAGGTATGCCTAAAGAAAGAAATTATTGTAGATAATTATGAAACCAAACATCTAACTGCGTGTGTTTTGTTAAAACAAAATTATACAACTGATGGGAAACTATTTCATTGTTACAACTGCTTACTGACTGGCTGGTTGGCTGGCTGACCGACTAAACTGTAGCAAGCAAAAAACTTTTTAGAATTAGTTCTTAGATTAAAATGCCTGCTATAGCTTTGTCTATTTTTTAAGCTAAATATCATTGAAAACAGGCACAATTCATAACAGCTCTTTCTAACAGTTCAACAGTTGCCAAATTTTCACCAAGTTATCACAAAACTTGTTTTATACCGTCTGAGCCAGTTGTAAAACAAAATATTGGAATGCAATCAAAACGCAACAAATCACAATTGTTGAATGTATTGCTTGCTACAAGTCCCTGAGTTTTGTGAAATTTATGAATGCTTAAAAAATCAAGTAGAAATTACAAAAAATTTGGTTCAGTAATTTTGAAAATTTCACATTTTTAAGTTGCGCACTTTAAAGAGATGAACCATAATGTGTCCAAAATTTGGTGTCCTCGAGTGATGGACAACAAAATTTCTCACATAGTCACCTCAAGTCGTTGGCATGGTAACATATCTATCACACCGATGTTGTGTCACTACTTGACGACTGAAAAAAGTTCAATTAAAACAATGCTTCAGAGCTACAGCCAAGGCCGAAATGAAGAAGAGTTTTGATTTTCTCATTCAACTAGGTTTACTATACCTAACAATCAAGATCTAAACACTGGACAAGTGTCTCTGCTTTGTATAGATTAGGCATTTGTTATCACCATGCAAACAGCAATTGTTTCTAAAATTAATAGTTTAAAGACTTTGATTTTATAATTTAGATTATGTGTTATTGTTTTTACTAACAATTAAAATATGTTTAAGACTGCAAAATTAAATGCCTGAAACTGTCAGCATGTTTGTTAACAGCCTTGGTGAAAATTCAATAAAAAAAGTACTTTGCAAATTGCTACTAAGAAATATTCAGCGAAGTTGCTGAGGATTTTTGCCTTCTTTAGCATATTGTGGTAGGTTTTGGTGAATGTTCATAGTAAACAGGGAGTTTGCTACACCACTTCTCCACTCAATGCGCTGGCAATGCACCTACAGTCATCGGTATGATGCTGTGCCGGTAGCACAGTACACAGGGCCGGTACCGGGCAGGTAATGACCGCTACAGGATTGGTAGTGACCTCTGCAGGGCCGGTATGCTGACACAGGGCCGGTCTAAGATGGCTGCCATAGTTGAGGAACTTCGAAACTAGCTAGGACTTTTCACCAAGCCAGGAACCGAAGCTACCTACCTTAACATATGCGGTAACCAGGACCACAAGCTAACTAAAGCCTTGGAACCCTATAGGACAGTCTGATTGGCCAGTAGGAGACAGGACTCCGCCCTTAGCCACTTCGCGCTTTATTTATTTAACCTCTATTGATTGCATGATTGGCTAACTATTTATATGTGCACTTGCATTGGTCAGATTACTTCCTGTACTATCACTGTTATATCTAATATGCTAATTACTTCCTGTGAGCTCTCCTATGAAAGGAGAGATTTTTTATATACTCATTGCATCCATTTTCATGTTGCCACAGATACCCTAGAGGAATAATTACCCTCAGGACTTCGTCATTGAGAATATAGCCACTTACACAAACGCTACGCTGTATTGTTTGTCTGAGCCATGGGCTCTTGCTATACCGGGTAATTCGGTTACCCTGAACACAGTTGTCACTGTCGAGCAGTACAGTGTCCCCTCTGGAGAGAGGCATAATACATGAGCATAGCGGATGTCCGTGGTAACCAGACCGGAATCCATTACAATATGCAAAAGCCATTATTATATTTATTGTTATCATTATATACTAAAATGTGTCACCAATTACTTGTATAAAACCTGTGCTGCACTCCATCCAGTCTACCTTTCTCAATGTAAAGGGCTTTACCTGCATTTGCATGTTCAGTAAGCATTACACTGTGTTTATGTTTAATAATGCTGTTATGGTATTGTCACAAAACTTACTTCCAGTCTACCTTGACTACTGTAGTGAATTTTATGACACTAACATCTGCACACGTAGTGTATAAATGCTCTGGTATCCTTACTATAGCCATTAGATGGTCAAAACAACTAGAACGATTAATACTGAAGTACCGACCCCGCACATGAGTCAGTACTGACCCTGTGTGAGTCAGTACCGATCCTGTATGCACCATGCTCGGTCGGTAGGAAGTGATTCAGCATAGACTGAGAGACAGAAAATGACCTAAGAGAAGCAGAAGACCTTATCCAGGAGATAACCACCCGTAACCCTAGTGGAAGCCAAGGAGCAAAAGCTAAAAAGACCAATGGCAGGATGTAGAAACGATTTGATTGGTCCACTGACTTGTGACTGCGCCTGCTACTTCTTGGCGTTAAACTCTTTAGCCCTGTATACCCTACTTGATTCGCTTACTATTTATATCTGCCTGTTCATTTGTGCATGCTATATTACTCTCATACTATTGGTTGCTTACTCGTATTACTTTCTGTTACTTCCTGTGAACTGCCTATAAAAGGCAGAAATTTTGTCATAACAACTCAGTTTGTATTGGGCTTTTACTTACTCGTATTCTTATGGGAGAATATAGGCATATTTACTCTAAAGCACTGAGTTATGCGTCTGAGCCGAGGGCTCTTTCTTAGTCGTGGAATTGAGCTTGCTCCTCCACTTCTGCTACAGCATAATACCAACCTGTTGTGTCGAGGTTACAGACAACTGGTGGCAGCATACCTGCCGTATTGCTACTGACTTCGGTTAGTGATTTTAGGCCCCCAAACTCCGCTAAACTATTACTGATAGATCAGAACCATTTCTAGTTGTATATAGATGCTATCATGGGCTGGTCCCAGCCGTTGGGAGCTTCTCTGCTTTCACTTCACAAGTTTTGCCAACCTAGAGTTTTTCACTGAGTTTTCTACTTTGATTTACTGAAAATTTGTTGAATATATTAAAGATTCACTCTCTTACAGCAGTAATGCTCCCAGAAAAATGGAATGGTAGTTATAAGACTGAGCTGTACTCACGCTTTGAGTGTAACAGCGCACTATACTTGACTAACACTTGTTCATTAAAACAACAGTATATATGTATGAATGAAAGAACATGCACAACAGTCCTACCGTGGGCCTGATACTGGTAAAGACCTTCCGGGTGAACCTTTTATTACCGCGTCTAAAAAATGTTTGATAACCAATGCAGATCTACTCCTATAACCACACACTTATGGATTCAGAATGGCAATTGGTATTAATCTGATAGTAAATCACCAATTGAAACCAAAATAAATATATGTTTGTAAGCCAGTATTGTAAAGTTTAAATTCTTTAAAATATATGTATTTTAGGGATAAAAAGTGAAGACGTCGATCAAGTTCAAAATATGGTAATTTGAAAAGAAGAGCTGGCTGTAAATCAAGTTTCATTGCATCCCTTTATATAATCATTTTGCATGTTTCTTTGGTGCTAAATTAGTATTAAGAGTTAACTGAGCAATTATAAAAAAAAATAATTATAATGAAAACAACACTTGACTAAATATTGAATAGCTTTTGCGTATTTATAAATAAACAGCTGTAAAAAAGAACATTTGAAAATAAATATAATAATAATGTAAATCATTTAACTCAACCAAAGTCATTTCAAGAGAACTTTTAGTAACATACAGTTTCCACACAAATATAAATTAGCCAAGTCCTCAAAGCCTGTCGGTACTCGACTACACTGTAATGGTTTTCTCCGTCGCTGGATAGAACCGTTACTGGCACTACAAGGAGGGCTATACTGTCCGGCCTTATTTGCACTGTACTAAGAGCGCCACTGCAAGGCAGTATGACTCTGTGTGGTTTATCTGGCACTAGATACAACCGGATGCTGCTGTGTAGCAGGCACAACTGTGTTCAGGCAACCGGCCTCACAGATATTACAGAGTTGGAGGCAAAAATGATTTATTATTACCAAAAAAGCAAACAATGTCTAATTTCACGCACAAAACTGAAAGTGTGACACAAAGTGCATAATAACGAGAACGGTGGCAACTGACGGCAAGGGTCGAGTGAAGATTCAACAGTAATTGGTCAAACAGTTCACTTGCTACACGAGAGTTACTTCTCACTCTAACTGCTACTAAATGTTTGCCCCTCTGGGCTGAATGCAAGAGTATTTATAGGAAAGGTAAACAGTTGAAAATATATGCATATAATTGGACAGAAAGAATACCCCCAGCAAGGTGTGAAAAGTAGTCATAATCTGGCACAAAAGAAATCCATGAGTCAATAGGCTAGCGCATTAATGCTAAATGATAATATATATAAATACGCGCCAGTTCACTAGTGGCGGGAATCCATCCTTAGGCTTGGCTGTGTGAGCGGCGGGTCAGCTGTACTCTTTGGTGTAGTCAAGCATAACCATCTAGCGTGTAATCTTTATGTATAAGAGAGATAATAATAGCACCAGCTGAAGAAGAAATAGCCGCACTGTGCAAATCTATTACAACACAAACAACCTGCACCATTTGTTTATATAGCACAACTTTCCTAAATAATTGAACACATAAATAAAGGATTGAGCAAGCCTTACTCACTGATTACACTTCAGCAACTTTAGATTTGCTAAAACGAGAGTTGCAAGTAACTAATCAGTAAACTGGTTTGCTGTTTAAACTTTGGTTGTAATCGAGGAGCTACAAAAAATAATTGTTTGATGGCTTGGAAAAGATTCTGCTTTCTAGATTTTGATATGAAAGAAAGCAAGATTTTTACTACCGTTTGTAATGAGGTGAAAGTAAAAAACCATCCATAGCACACAATATTGGTCTTAATAAACATAAAATATGCAAATGAAACTATAATAAGCTCTTGGAAAATTACACAAAATGCGTTTTTACTAGCTTCTACCTAGACAGCTTGCGAAGCACTGATCTGGGCATAATTTGTTTGTTTGTTTGGTTTGTTTGATCAGTGAAAACAAACAGAAAGAAAGAAGAGAGAAAATAAAAAATTAGTTGATGGAGCTCATCTGTACACTAGCGCTGCTAGCCATGGCGTCGGGCCCACCTCAATTGTCAAAACCAAGGGAGAAGTAAGGAGTGACTTTCTTGTTTTACTCACAGGGTTTTCGTAGAGCAAAACTTTTTAAAAAAAATAGTGAAATTACAATAGGAGTTTAATTCTTTCTGGAATCAAAAATGATCTTGTTCATCATAGGCACAAAAAGCATTTGAGCTTTTCCTAAACATGAAATAGTTTCCAATTACTTTTATATGCATAACTTTGCCAACTCCGGCTACAGATCCATTTAATCCCGAATTAGATTTGTGACCAAACATCAATGGCGTGCGCAATCGAAGCAGCAATATGGGAGCTTCAATATTTATTGTAAGTGTAAAGATATGAAGATGACCAATCAGTTGCAACAGTATATACAAATTAAGCATTTACACACAGACACTTGTTTATGTTTTATTTTGCAAGCAAAAGCATATTTAACGACTCCAATAAGATTTTTGTGACCTCTGTTCGCCAAACACATTGCAATAAAAATAATCAGATTGGTAATAAATTTAATGAATAAATAACCATTTTGTTCGGAACTCTCAGGTCAACAAAAAGTAGCTCAATGAACAAAAAATCAACAAGTATTTATTTATATTGTTCGTAGGTCGCGAATGATACTGAACACTAAATGAATAATAGCAAGCGAGTTGATTTTTTTCATTTTCATAGACCGGTTTTATATCCTTCAAAAATAATTCAAAATAATTGCAAGCGTTCAAAATTTACTAAGTTGAAGGGCAGTTTTACAAGCTATCCCAGTTTATAGCTGTTCAAATTTTATTATTTTCTTGATTATTTGAAAAATTGGGAGTTATCTTCTTTAAGAGTTGCTCGGTAAATTGTAGCATTTCACTGAATATTTATGTTGCTCTAAACTATGTTTCGTTGCTTACACGACGTATTGAATTACAAACACTTATTACTTTTTTGTGTTTTTTGCGACGAACAGGTCGCGAAATCTCTCAATGTTAGCTCTATCACCACAAAGCAATGATGTTGTGGTAGATTTTGGTGGAGGTTAATAGTAAACCGGCAGTTTACTATCCACCTTTGGCGAGATAATGAGCTAGACTTTAACCGACAGCATTCAATCAACTGCTGTACAGGAGAAAAGTTCTACTGTGCCAATAGCATAGTGTGCAGGGCTGGTAGAGACCCCTGCAGGGCCGGTATTGACCTCTTATCGACTCGGTATAGTTATATTGGGCCGGCACAAGATGGTCGACATAGCCAAGGAACTGCAAAACCACTATCGGAACTACCCTTCCTTGGATTACTGACTTAGTGGATCGTATTTTAACTATAGCCTGGGAGCCCTGCAGGACCCCTGATTGGACAATAGGAGACAGGACTCCGCCCTTAGCCACTTGGCGCCTTTACCCTTTAACTTGTTTGCATTACATGATTGGATCACTATTTATATAATTGATTGCATTGGCTAGATTACTTCCTGTGCACTTATTGTTATATACTTTCTGTTAATTAGTTCCTGTGAGCTTTCCTATAAAAAGAGAGACTTTTGCCTTACTCTTTGCATTCATTCTCATGTCTTGCCACAATCACCCTAAAGGAATAGTTACCCTCTAGGACTTTGTCTTGAGAATATAGCCATTTACACAAGCACTACACTGTATTGTTTGTCTGAGCCATGGGCTTTTGCCATACCGGGTAATTCGGTTGCCTGAGCACAGTTGTCACTGTCAATCAGCACAGTGTCCCTCTGGAGAGAGGTATAATACTTGAGCCTAGTGGATGTCCGTGGTAACCAGACAGGAATCCGTTAAAATATCTTAGTAAACTTTATTGCGTCGTAGAACCATCAGCAAACTTTATAAATTTTGTAACAGACATCGAAATAGCCCGTTATTTAACACCAGGAGGTGTATCATAAAATCAAAAACATGTCCATGGAGGTTGTTACTAACACTAAATTGATATTACATACTCGTGCTGTAGGCAAAAAGTCACGGAAAATTTGGTAACAGTATGCCAGCTACAGCTGTAACTGACAACACAAATGTGGTGCATAAAGGTTGGGCACTAATGCCAAGCCATGGAAACATTACTCTGGTGTTAAATTATAGCTGTAGTAACGAATCTTTTGGACAAGTTGGCCCTCTGAAGTCAGTAATTGGCTACAAAATGCTGGTGTGATAGATATGTTGTGATGCCATTGGTTTGCCATGATCATGTAGGAAACTTTACTCTTCTTCACTTGAGGACACCACACATTAGACACATTGTAGTTCAGCTGTTGAAAGTGTGCAACCTGAAACATTCAAGGTTTTATAACGTTCAGTAAAAGGACTTCTTTATTGAAAACAATGCACGAGAGCGTGGCAGGTTTTACAAATAAAACACAAATTCATGGCACCATTTTCCCTCACCTCATCCCAGAAACCAGTTTCTGTTACTTCTGGTTGATTATACCAAGTTTGGTTTATCTTGTCATACAGCAGTTTATCACCCAAGTTTGCTTCTGCAGAAAGAAGGAACCGCCTTGCTTTTTCAGAGAGAGGTGCACGCTTTTCAAATTGCAAGACTTTAAACTTTGAGTAAAACAGATCAGTGTACTCCCAGCAGAATCTCTTTCTCAGGACCAGAATGGAGGCATCAAACTGCTCATTGAGAATAGGAACATCTATCCTAGAAAACAAAAACCGGTGTTTCAAAACTTTCAAGTTCTGCAGACCTTCATTTATCGTATTCAGCACTACAGCTGTAATAGTAGTAATACAGAAGCAGATCTCTGTCATGGAGTGTAAGGACAAGTATCTCCTGTAGCACTACTTGTAATATATTCATACGAGACATATAGTTGGATATTCCTTCCTACTAAGCAAAACATCGGCTTTTTGCGGTGATTATGTTGTCAGAATCAACTTAAATTTATTCAATCAAACAAACAATTAACCTGAAACTCTAGTGAAACTAAGCTGAACAAAAAAAAGACTTACTTTGGTATAATGTGGTCTATGAAGTTCTTAATGGCTGTTAAGTTGTTTCTGTAGTTGTAGTCGAATCCCAACCATTGCAGTTGTGGTATGTGGAGAAAACAACCCAATCTCATTGTGTTGAAGTATTTTCTTGGTTTGAAAAATGCTGATTTGTTACTTAAAACTTCTTCTGCTGTCTACAAACAAAACAGAGCTACTCTAGCCCAATAATGTAACCTATTGAAAAGTGGGATGTTTTACTTTGAAAACGGTGAACGGCGTTTTGTAAAGAATTTCATCACCATAACTTTACTAGACCCAGCTGAGAATTGCCTCTCTCAAAACAGTGTCCACCTTGTTGTCAATTACTACCTATACCACTATTAATCTGTTGGTTATCTCTACTATTAAAACTTTTAGAAAGTCACCTGGATACACTTATGAGAAGGTTAGTTGAAGTTATATAGATGTGCATTAACCTATATACTCTAGGACTTCTAATTAGTTGAAGAATAGCAACAATACAATAGCACTAATTCAAAAACAGCCTAGAAATACGCTCTGAGAAAAAACGCAGAGCTATGGCGCTAATCAACAGATTGGTGCAGAATCCAACTACTAATTGAACACAATAATGAGGACAGGTATGAACTTTATGCAATGAAATATTATCATAAGCAGTTGAACATAATGCAATATCATTGACCAGAAGCAGGTTGGCACATTGTAACTAAACATTTCTTTCTGGTCTGTCAGTTTGCTTGTTGTCTTCGTCATCTGTAGGTGTCAATGCACGACCTAGCAAGTTCTGGAATCCCCTCTTTGTTTACTATAAGTGCCATACACATACTGGTAGGGCCAGTGCATTGTTCCTCAAGTGGAACTTTCTGCAACTAGCTACTACTTTGTGCCATCGACAAGCACACAAACATTGGTAGTATAATAAGAGCAGATCTCTGTCACAGTGTCTAAGGACAATAAGCATCCTCTGGTTCCAGGTTTCTTTTTTGGCACCAGGTATTACGAGAATATGAAAGGTACCAGTGATAGAAGTGGAATCTTGTTTTAGGGAGTACTGAGCCCCGCGCTAGCGGAAAAATTGAAAACTAATGCATCTCAGAAGCATGGAAAATGCTTCTTAGGGGAAGATTGTTATTACATATACTTGACTGGAAATTAAGAAATACTTTGTTCAAAACAAAAAAATATGAATGAGCATTTACTTAATTTCAGTTTTAGTTTGAAAAATGCAAGTGATCATTCAACGACCCATTTCGAAATGGATCCATCATTCCCTTGTGTAACACAGATTTTGCACAATCTAGTTTTCCATTGTCAAAATAAACAAGTGTTAGGAATCGATTTTGAAAGTATGGCATTGTAAAGAAATAAATGAGAATGATGAGGTTACTCAATTAAAAGTTTATTCAAGTCAAATAAACCATATGATATCATAATTAACAGATCAACAAAAATAAATGAGTATTATCCAAGCAAAAGAAGATAAGGAAAGGGCAAACAACAAAGCAGATAAAACAATATATTCTACAACTTACAGCAACTTATGCAAATGGCTATAAGATGAGCTTGCAAAATTGTTGCCTCGTCTTTTTACAGACTCGGTGTCCTGGGCATCATGATTGCCACGTCGCAACCAGGCTTTCACATATGTTGCTGGGTTAAAATCAAGCAATGAAGGGCCGACAATGTTTAAAAACATCAGAGATGAAGCGTTTTCTATATTGAGTCGGTTGCGAGTGGGTGAAATAATAATGTTCATGAGGCTGAATGCTCGCTCACACTCAGCCGTGCTAACCGGTATGGTATGAACTACTTGCTTTAGAAGCTGAAGTGAGGAGTTCATTTGCCTCCCTCCAGTTGCTTTAAACAACTTGAACCCTTGTACAGTTGCGGTGGAATCCATCGAAAACTGCTCAGAAATCTCCCGAATCCCATTCTCTCCAAAGCCACTAGTTTCGTCATAGTTTGCGGGCCAAGTGACTGGGTCTAACAAAGACATATCAGTCAGCAGTTTTTGGTACCTCTTGGCGTTCGTACCTTGAAGATCTGAATCTTTCTCCCCTTTCCTTGACTTAATTGTCAGCATACGACACACAAGGGAGTTTTCTAATGAGCGGAAAAACTGTGCAGCATTAATTTTTGGTACTTTGGTCTGACTAAGGGTTTGGCCTCTAAACTCCCCAACCTCCAAAGCCTCTAAAGCTAGTGTATACTTTGTACCTGGTTTCTCAGCCATTCGGTGCATCGCTTTAATGCATTGATCAGTAAGTTTATGTGCTGTCACCAAAGAAATATCTCGACTCTGCAGCAGCACAGAAAGATGAAATAATTCCTCTAGAGCGTCGTACATCACTGACAAGTTCTGAATGAATCCTGGACTAGTAAGAGTGTTGAATAACCCTTTGAACTTGGCACCATCTCTGCCACTTACTTTGGATAAAAAGTGAGCAGCTAAAGATGCAAACGATGTCCAAACAGCATTTACTGTCCTCAGAGATGAAGCTACCCATCTTGTGTCAAGAACTTTGCCAATTTTAAGTAGATCCTCTCCAAGATTGCTAGCACAGGTCTTCAATTCTTGTAGTAGTTTGGGAGAATTACTGTAAAGATTGTGCAGGTTGTCGATAAATATTTTAAAATGATTAGTTTCGGAAACCTCAGCAACAGCATCATGAACTGCTAACTCTAAGCGGTGGCTGGCACAGTGCCACAAAAGAATGTTACCAAATTTTTCTTGCAGCAGCACTCCCACTCCTGACTTAGAGCCTGTCATTACTGATGCTCCATCTGATGCAAAGCAAATTAAATGATGGCGTAGATAATCATGAGTGAACCCGTGTTTAGATAGAGCCAGTAACATTGCATCAACAATTGCTTTGGCATCAGCAGAGACAAGATGAACCAGATCAAGAAAAAATGTAGTTGGTTGTTGTTCAACTGCAGCTCGACAATGAATCACCAAACTAGCTTTGCTGCTATTAGTCGTACTTTCATCAACAAGAATGGAAACTTTTGACTCAGATTGAAGAATTTGCTTGACCAAAGTGGAGCGCATGTCAGCTGCAATGCTATTTATAATATTTGCACAAGACTTGTCTGAGTGCAAAATATGTCCCATGTCAATACCATTGCATTTGTAACAATCAATGTGCTCCGGTAAATCGCTAAATGGTCTATTCATTTTTGCTATGTTGTATGCTAGCCGAAAGATCTTTTCAGTGGCCGATTCATGCTTGATATACTGCGAAGCAAATTGCTTCTCCGTTTCACTCATCACCTGCTTGCGCTGGTAAACTTCTGCAGAAGCAATATGTGCAACCGACTTGGTGTGTTTTGAAATTTTTCCACGTAGCATGATCAGTTTAGTATCACGTGATTTTGGATCATCTCGCGAAAACCCCACTTGACAAGCAGTCCATTCCGCACTTGGTTTTATACCTGTTCGCCTATCCATCTTTGGCACTGGAGCATCTCTGCAGAACAAACAACCGATCTTTCCGTCCCGAGCAAACATCCAAGGATACGCCTCTTTCTTCATTGCAATTGTCTTGGAAGACCAAACCTCTGGCCAATCTATAGCTAAAAAAAACCATAAAAGAATTACAAAATACCACACATTTCCCAAAGTTTAAGTATTCGACTATGAATATTTTGGTATTAGCCTCCTTATATAATGGCAAAATACAAAACACAGCATAAGTTAGACAGTCACAGCTTACACAGTACCCATACACCTCCGTTTCACCAATATCTGAGAAACATAAAGGAAGAAAAAACACACAGCATGCTCACCTCAACATTGCAACATGAAAGTGTGAAATCAGAAGATATTATTGTGATATGATTATGAGACCATATTAGAAAGAAACACACAAGTTAGATATGTATTTTAAGGGTTAATTCAGTGTTAGGACAACTACAATTGAGTCATATCCTTGAATACTTATCTTTTGATCATAGCTGATGATTTCTCTCTGCTTGTCTACAGAACAATGACATAAATGGTGTTCACCACTTAGGTATATGTATGTGTAGATGCACAAAACCTTGCTCGCATATAAATATATACAAATGAGAGCAACTCAATGCAAGGCAAAAATTTTCTTGTCAATTTCAGAGTGAAAGTTGAGTGTTGCGTAATCACTGGATTTAAAAACCTTACCTGGTGTAACCTCATTAGCATCACTCTGTGCTTCATTACAACTTTCATCTCCAGAGTCAATATGAACAACTATAAGACAGTGAAAGCCAATATAAATGAGACTGTGTAACATCATCGAGCAAATCAAGTTGAATAAAAATGATATACACTCACCTATATCAGGTCCTATAGCACCAGGTTTCTCATCCAACTCCTTCTTTAGAGGAAACGTTTCAACTACATTAAATCATAGTTCAAAGTTCGTCAAGGTCATTGTACAGAGAGCTCTCAAGGAAACTAGTAAAGCAATATAATTAATTACATGTTACAATACACGCATGTAGAATATGACTGACTAACCTGAAGAATTGCTGGAACTTGAGGCACATGAAGCAGCATTGTGGTGTTTGGCTTTCTTATCTGTAAAATACAACCGTCCAACTTGCGGTAAAAATTTGGAACTCAGTTTTAACGAGTGCAGTCCTGATAGTGCAGTGGTTATGCTAAGTATACTGAAACTAATGTTACTACATGCAAAGCCAAATTTCTAATGGCAGAGAAATGGAGTTGCTTTATTTAAAATAAAGTTTCTGGATTAATTTGTGTACTCCCAAACTTGGCTCTGGCATTGCAAAGATGAGTCACTTGAAATAATGTTACAAAATGACCAAAATGTTGTTTTTTAAGGAATAAGGGTAATTAATGAGAGAGTAGTTATCAGTGTAGTAAGTTTTCGTTCATCAGTCTCACGATAATAATAATTATGTTCTTTGTATGAATAATTCAGTAACAGAAAACAATGTCGGAATTTGAACAACGGAAATGACAAAAAAAACATTAATATACTAACAAGCAACCAGAGGCTGCTGATAAATAACAAATATGACAATTTTATTCAAGGTTTGTTGTCACTATTGTAGTGATTTACCTCATTAGTATTATGTAGCAATAACAATGACACCAACAACAACATATTCTATTCATGATGTTGCTGTTGTTAACGCTTAGTTTTAATTCAGCCACTGAATAATTGTAACAAAAAAAAAACAATAACTGAAAATAACAATATAATATATATATATAGTAAATAATAAGAATAATAATTAAAAGCCAAACAACTATTTTTGGTAGTTGAATTGAAGCAATAACATTTTTTCCAAGATGCAGATAGTCAACAGTAACAGCTCTCTATCCAATAATAATTACCATTGATACTATGTATTAAAATATACTACATAATCATAATAGATGAGTAATAATAATTATGTAACAAAAATAACAGCGAGTAATAATTATAAAATAATAATAACAGATCGATGGTGCAAAAATAAATTATGAAGAATCGATGATAATAATTATAATAACAATACAATGATGATAACAAGAAGAATAATGGAAGAAATCATGCGACCAACAAACAAAAGAGGAGCAAAGAAGACAGTCACAGTCAGTCCAGTCTCATTAATGACTATTAATTATTCATTATTATATTGTTACTAATCATGATTATTATTATCATCATGATCATTATAATGATGATAATAATAACATGTTATAAAAATTATTTAGCAAGTAATAATTATTTCCATTTGTTAAATTATTCAAAATAATAATAAATAATAATAATAATAATATAATAATAAATAAGGCAATAATTTAATAATAATAAATACTTATTCCATGAAACCTCCAGAAGAACTTTAAATGAATATTAAAAAGCTCATCAATCATACCTTTCAGTGAGAAGTATTCATCCAATGTGCGTTTCATTTCAAGTGTAGCAGATAATAATAAGCAGTAAAGTAAGTAAAAGAAAACAGGCTCCGATTTTATCTATGAGCACTCAGAAATGAAGAATCTACATGCATAACAACAGTTATAAATGGAATCGTTGAAAAATAACTTGTTTCCTACGTTTTCACGGGTCGTAGGTTATTGCTGAAGTCTAGATGAAAGTAGAGCGAAGGCTAGACTAATCGCCGCAGGCGATATTGAAGGGGAGAAAACTCTATAGTAGCTATTGCTTTAGGCAGTACGTTGTGTTTACTGTACTGCCTGCAAATCCCTTATGGCAGTACGCCGTACTGCCCCGTACCCCCCCCAATTCGAACCCTGAAAGGTACCTTTTTGTGTGCACCAGTTTCATCATATGTTTTAGTTATGTTGTGATTGTTTGATTAACTAAGTGCATATTGTGCAGGGTTTGTTTATATTGGGATTTGTATAGTGATTTAGATTGTGGGGTTGAGTGTGTAAAAATGAAGTTTTGTATTATTGTATAGCTATTGATAGGTAAAATGACGACAGAGGAAGATGTAGAGATGAGAGTGATGAATAAAAAATGATACGGTTGATGGTACTACAAGTGAAATTGTAGATGTTTTTACCAAGTCTGAACGGAAAAGTGGTAATAATTATGATGATATTGGTATTTGTCATAGGATTTTCCACTTTTGGGAGCCTTACTGAGTTTAGTGTAAATGGAAGTGCTTTAAAAGAAATACAAAGAGTGAGAACTTCTCCCGATTAAATCATAAATGAAACTATTGACGGATGACGAGCATCTAATTCATCATGGACGGTAATGCTGAAAGTTTTGACCCAAGGTTGCGATCTCCTTTTACGGCGATGATTGCGGGTCCGACTGGTTCAGGGAGAGCGCAAGCAATTTTACTAATGATTGAAGCTAGTCAGATTATAGCTTATCTTCCAGCCGTAAAAATACACTACTGTTGCGGTGCCTATCGAAAAGCTTTTGACAAGGTATCCAGAGTGATATTTCACGGGGAATGATAAATGTAACGACGAGTTTCAACAGAGATATAAAAACAGGTGGTTGATAGTTGATGATTTGATGGAGGAAGCTTCTGGTAAAGCCGGTGCCAATGTTTTTTATATGAAGCATAGTCATCGTTTGAACATAAACATTTTCTTTCTTGTATAGAATCTTTTTCTAAAAAGAAATCTTACAACTTCCTTGAATAGTCACTATTTTTTCCTTAAAAACCCTCGAGACGCTTTTCCGTTACCTATTTGGCTCGTCAGTGCTTCTTTGGAGGGACAAAATATGTCCAAGAAGCCTTTGAACAAGTGACAAAGCAACCATAATCTTTTTTACGAATAGACACAACTCAGCGAGCAGATGATCATAACAGACTATGGGAAACTTTGCATCAGATCAACCTATGATATTATATGTACCCAAGTAAAAGCATATAAATACAATTAATAATCCATTCATCTCATACATAGTTTGTTAGTCATTTGAGTAACACTTTGTTAACACAATGACTGAAGCTCTGCAACAAAAATTGACGAGAATTGCGGCGCTGTTGTTATCACTCAACACTGCACCCGCTTCGATTCAAAAGACTGTAATAGTTAATGCGAAAAAAGATCTTATTATGACTTATGGAATATGCTAAAGCTATCTTAAATGGAATGATACTACTGTCATCTGCTCAGTATAATTAGTTGCAGTGAAGTGCAAAGTATATTGCTACTCCGGTTAGCAAATCAATAATAGACGACAACAAATTTTCACTGCAAAAAGGAGGATTTCTACCTCCCCTACTAGGACCTATCATCATCACAGTAGTTTCCGGTATATGTACTTGGAGGAGGACAAAGATGAACATCTCCACAAGAATGATGAGGAATATTATGGTTGTCTTAGCTCTGGATGGCTTGATTAAGGGGAGGAAAAATTGCTATAGTCAGAAAGACCAAGTCAGATATGTTTCAATCGTTGATAGAAACTGTCAAAAATATTATATTAGGCAGAGTTCCTCTAAAATAGAAAAAGGAGGCACACAATCGAATTGTTAAAGGAACAGCCGGTGATAAGCGTAGAATTTTGACTCAGGCTGGTAAAGGCAATCTTTTGGACACTATGATTATCCCTATTGTACCTATTTTATAGTCAATAAAGCCAATAATACTATGAGTTTTCGAACTTTTACATTTTCTAAGCATTATTTTCTGGTGTCTGAAAGTAAGTACGATAGATTAATGGGACAAGTTGGTAACAATAAAGCAACAGAGTAAAATACGAACACCGCTCTTCCGTATCTCAAACCTATGGAAATTTCAACGGTGGGAGATATGAAACGAAAGTGGGAAGCTTTGTTGAAAATTATAAATAGTCATTAATGGGTGGATAACTGGTCTCTTGCCAAGAAACCAATGCAACATCCTAAATCACCACTCGCTAATAGCACAATTATTGATGACAAACCCGACCCCCTTTTACCAATCAACCCTATTATCTCCACCTCCGTATTAGATGATACTGATGAATAGCTGATGAGAACAAAAAATGTTGATACAATAACTGGTCTGTGGATGATGAGAAACATGATGACGAGGGTAGGAAAGATTGCTTACATGAGTTTGAAAAAAAACTATCCAATATGACAAGGTGTAAAGGCAATCGGTCGATCGGTATCCAAATGTTGGAGCGAAATTGACAAGTACGAGTCAAATAAGGACATGTTCAAAATCGGAAACAGATGGTTAAATTCTACAATTTTAAAAACTTTTTTGCGAGACGTTCTAACCAACGCGAGCTCAATAAAATCGGGAAAAACGAACTGCAGCAAATTTAAAGGTCTGCTATCAGATCGAGGGATCATAGTTGTCAGGAAATCAACATGAAGGAAAGATCTTTGGCTATTGCGGGAACTGTAAAATAGACTCCAATGAGTTAAAAGAGTTGTGTAACAATCCCACATTGCACCCATCTTTGCGAGGCGCTAGAGCGTAATTGCAAGCTGTAGAAAGCATCACGAAGAAAACAGTATTCTTGAATGGTTGAGTGAGGAGGATGCCTACGTGTGGCAAAAAAGGTGACAACCAAATTCAAGCGCAGGCCCATGATTGTAGCTGGAATAGGAGAGCAGTTCTGACAGATGTGCGATCTCAAAAAGACAAAAACGATGACACCGCATTTTTACTAACAGCTGTCGATTCTCTATCCAGACAAAGTTGGGCTGTTTCACTCATCTCTAAAGCTGGTCACATCATAGGCAAGTGTTTGAGAAGGATGCTTGGTGGACAAAACTATAAGGCTTTCCAGTTGGCTAGAGGCAGAGAGTTGGAAAATAACCATATCAAGAGCCTGCTGGCTGAGAAGAAGATCAAGCATTTTACAACCATAAATGAGACGATTAAAGCTTCAATGGTGGAGCGTTTCAACAGGCCTTTAAAGGATAAGATTTACCGATATCCAAGATGATGACAGAGACATCGATGTTTTACCCCAGATGGTTAGAGCATACACTGACACTATTCACACCGCTATCGTTATGAAATCAAACAACGTAAATTTTAAAAACTAAGAACTAGTGTGGAATTAAGTGTGCAAAGGAGATGAGAACAACTCAGTTAAAAAACCGAAGTTGAAAGTTGGAAATTACGTGAAATTTAGCAAAACCAGAGGGGCTTTTGAGAGAAAATACACTCTGGATTGAACCATCGAGGTTTTTATAATCACCGATATGCTTACCCACAAAAAACTATTGTATACAAGGTGAAAGATCTGGCTGAAGAGAGGGTCAGGGGAGCGTTGTACGAAAAAGAATGGCAAAAGATAAAAGAACTGGCAATTTACAGAATTTAACAGATACTGGGAAAAATAATATGAAGAGGTAAGAGACCGGTACTGGCAAAACGGTTGGGATACGGCGAAAAGTTCAACAAGTGAGTGGATAAATAGCTTTTAAGGGATAAACGCTCGCTGTCTTCATCAAGCGGCTGCAAAATGCCGATGCTGATAACTTTGCCCTCGAAATTTAATGGCAAAGACTTTCCGGATAAGACCGACTCTGATTTTGCAGTGACACTTTTGGAGCTAAATGGGAAGTAGCTCTAATAGATATATTGTATTCTAATAATTGGACAAATGTGACCGAGGGTAAAATATATCTGAGAAAGACAAATGTCTCCGGCAAAAGCAAAAAGTCATTCATTCTATTCGGCAATGAAAAACAAGACAGCATAAAAGAGAAGAGTTAGATGAGATTATTTGAAAGAGACTGCGTGAAATGAGTTTGAACAAAAAAGTTTGCCATCTTCAACGACAAAGTGACCTACACAAGTTTACTGACCAACAGCGATCCTGATATACGACACTGAGTCTTTCCAAAGGCTTAGCCTACATCTTTAGATTCAAGTCGAGTGGAAAAGCTTTGTATCCCCAGAGTAGATACAACAATGTCAAATCACCCGATATGAATTTAGGCTTAACCTTCTCATAGGTCTATTCTAAGGTTGTCGACAATAGGATCATAGGTGACACAAATGTGCCTTTGCTAAGAGTAGTGCCAGTGTAAAGGAAAATGAATACCGTAGTGCACCAAGAGTTTAAAAACTTGCACTGCGTCAATGTGACATAGTGAATAGTGATCTCATCAAAGTGCTTACAACGAGCGAATACCACGTAACAAAGGAAACGTCCTGCTGACGGTTGACTTTAGAGAAAAAAACACAATGAGTTTGAAACGATATAACCCGGAATACCCGATAGACTTTTTCAAGGAGTACTACGAAGGGCAAACTGTTAATAGAATTGGAGTGAATAGCGGACAAAGAGTGATACCCAGCATGAGCGGCATCGAGCTCGGTAGTCTTTTCTAAACTATCCTCAAATTGGCAACACCTCTGCCAAAAAGGGTGTGATAAGTTTGGGTAAGAGAGCACTGTCTGTAGGTAGCAATGTAGCATGTGGTGTCATTGACGAACACAGTTTTTCATTCTCGGCAATGAAGAGGAGATTGGCCGAACTTAACGATCTTGGAGGGGTTGTGCTTGGTGCAGTGAGTCTGGATAGTGTCAAGAGGAGAAAGAAATTGGCTTTGAGGGAGAAGAGAGGTCCAGGCAAACTAGCTCATTTCATATTTTAGCAAAAGAAGGATCTATAAAGACAACAGAGGCTGACCTTTGATTTCATTAAGCAACACCGCTTCGAGCAATCATCACTCGCAAAAAGATAGCCAGTTCAAATAGTACGGCAAGTAACAAGTCGGGAGGTTCTCTCAACAACATAAACTCTGCACTGGATGTATTTGCGACAGAGCCTATAAATGTTTCGGTACAGAGATCTGAATACTTTGTCATCAGACCTGGTAGGTTGGATCTTTGCTGCTGGATCGAGTTGACCTTAGCAGGAACTAATGAGTCTTACATGGATCTTTACAACTCGTCTTTGCAAATCAAAGCCACAGTTGTCCAAAACGATGGAAGTAATGTTGCGGACACCAATGAAAGCTCAGCCGTGTGGATGGGAGACTCACTCCATTTGTTGTTCAGAGAGACAAAAGTGTTTATAGAAGGTAAAACTGTCGAGTAGGCCAACAACTATGGATTACGCTACTACTTTTTGCAAATCTACTTGAAACTACTGCGACTGCAAGGAAACACCAACGAACAGTTGGAGGGTCGGCTGTACAATGATTTGGCGAGTAAAGACACCACTAAACACAGCAACGCAGACAAAAAAGAAGAAAGGAATAATCATCGGTGGGGAAAAGGTTGGAGTTTTCCAGCAAACACCAACTCGTGCTTTTCCAACAAAAAAAACTTATAGTTCCCTGTCCGACTATGCAACTGGAGTTTCAAAGGGGGTTTCCTGCAAACTGCCTTTGTTTGCCACTGACGAGTCACGAGTTTGAGGAGCGAAGATCGGAATCAACAAGTTTGAGTTGCATCATTGCAAAGTCAAGGTAAACGCCACTATACAAAATTCTCAACTCAGTTTAGCATTGGAAGGACACAACTGCATTTATCCTATTGAGCAAAAGCGATTAAAGTTGCACGGGATTCACAGCAAAGTGGGACAGATTGATATAGCATTGGAAGTTAAAAAACAAAAACCCAAACATATGTATCTAGGTTTGGTCGATCACGATGCTCTAAGTGAACGCTTCACCAAGAACCCGTATAGGATGCAACAAGCAATTGTCAAGAGCATCGGATTGAGAGTCGGCGATTGTCCAATTGGAAGGAGATACCAGTCAAACTATACCAAAGAAATTTTCAGACGTGAACATGATCAACTTCTACACACTAGCGGATCTTTGTTCAATGGTGAAATTATAGGTAGTACGAGACAACAATATATAAACGGCACTATGGTTTACTGATTCAACTTGATAGGTGATTTTGTCACAGAAGATTATCACTCAATGAAACATGTCCCGACGGGTGTGGTCATTCAGTATTTAGCTGCAACACAAGTAAAGGGTTGTCCCTGGTTGTCTATTTTGTGAAGGACTACGTATTGGAAATGGATATCATTATTCAACTAGCTGTCGCATGTGGTGTAATGCTCTAAACGGTAAACAAGAGATGAACACCGTGAATAGATGTTATGTTCAAATGATATCTGCCACGCCCAGGATGTTCACGCCAGGGCTAGAGTTCAGTCTTTGGTGAAAATTTGTACTTTTCCAACGAGATGCTTCGTATTCAATAAACATTATTCTCATTAACCCTGGTTGGCTGATGATTCTAGCATAGATTTTTTTTACTCATTTTGATGTCCTGTAAATTTTTACCCAGATGTAAATGAGTTGCTGAGGAGACAGAGAAAGAAAGATTAGACATGGAGTAATGCAACGCAAGTGAAATTTTTTTTTTTTACTGAGAAGCAAAAGATGGAGCATGGATAAAATGTGGAAATCTTGCAAGACATAGGAGACAATGAAATAAGAGATAACTCAATTCGAAGATTTTTTTCCTACAGAGTTATCTTAGCTTTGAGTTTGCACCAGACAATGTGCTAGAAGAACTAGATGGAGTACACATACAAGAAACCACTCTGCAGTGTAAATTGCAAGTAGTAATATATGAGCAAATCTCCCTACCAAGTGTTTTTTTGTGGATTAGTGCTCGGGGTTGAGGCAATGGGTTACGGCGTTGAATGAATTCGCCGAGTTTATATCGTACTTTATTTGAGAGGTGTTTGAGTGGCATTTGAGTGGCATCTAAGTGGCATTTGAGTTTTGATTATTTTTTTACTTAATTTGAACTTATATGGTATTTAGATTTTAAACGCATGGCATCTAAATTTTGAATGTATGACATTTAAGTTTTGATCATTTTACATAATTCAAACTCATATACATTGATTAAAATGAATCAATATATGATTATACACATTTATTGTATAATAAATAGGGAAAATCTCTCCATATAATATAGCTAGAGTCAGTAAATACTAAGTAATAACAATTAATACATAGTCTTTTTTTACAATGATGTCTTTGATGTAGTGATGTTATATCTTAAGAAGGGAGACTTCTGTTTTATGTGCTTTTGAATTCGTAATGAACTAAAATAAAAAAGTTATGTATTAGTATAGAATGATTAAACAAAAATTTAAAATAATTACATGAATTTGAATTATAGCTTTAGTTACATTGGATAGTTTACATTATATAGAAATGGCTCACCAAGTCACATTGTCCAACTTGTTTTTTTGAATTAGAGACTATCCATCGCTAAAACAAAAAATTATTTGGGGTAGAAATAACTACAACTACATCTAAATTGAGTTGAAGTATTATTTACAATGATTAGAATTTATTAAATAAAAAGAAAAACTCTCACAGAGGTTTATCATGTATCTCATCCTTTTTTTCAGCAACATATCCTGTCTCAAAATCATCAAAATCTCCACGTAGAAAATCTTCAAGTTCTTCATCATCATCAATTTCTAATATCGCTTTGTTGTGCTTTGCTTGATCACAATATTTTCTCCAATAAATTTGACCAAGACTGTATGTAGAGCAAAATGAAAGATTGTATTCCGTCTTAAATTTTCCGTGGGTTTTTTTTCCTCTGTAGATCATCACACTTTGAGCATATTGGTTAGCTTCTGAAGTATACTTGTCTGGTATGGCAAGCGCCTTCAGCAGTGTTTCTCCACATTGTTCCATGGTATATCGGATACAAATTACATTTGACTGACCTCCTTTAAATCGATGAGGAACAAATCTATCAACAACATCTTGGTAAGGGAAAATAGCACCGGGTTGGAAACTATTGAGGGTCTTGATGTTCAAGAAGCGTTTGAGCTGACCTTTAGTCAATGTACTCAAATATAGTGATTCCTCTTCAGCTGCCTTTTTGCTTAGAGGATGTCTGGTAACACGTTTGACATCGTACCAAAGAACACTTTTATTTTTCGGTTTCCCCTTTCTACCCAAATATACAATGTTAAACGGAGGGGGGTAATTATCACAGTTGAAGTTTTTAGCTATTTCAACTGGACAGAAAAGTATTTTGGGTTCGAGTTAGTTTATATCTGAAGGATCATGGTAGCGGATTTGAGAATATCTACACTTCTCCTTACTTGATGGATGTATCACACCAGTCACTCGCATAATGCTTGGGATAGGAAGATCTTCAAATGTTTTGCAAATCGGAACTTTTGGTAAGTCAATCACTTGAGAACCTTTAGACTTTTCTAATTCCCTAGCTCTCCTTTCGTTGAGACATTCAACTGTTAAATGAGCTATAGCTGCACTCTCCATTGTTTTCTTATCAACGGAAGTAGTTTGTTTTCTCACTATTTTTTTTCGTTTCCTTACTATTCGCTTTTTTGGAGCAGTTTTCCTTCTCTTAGGAGTTGTTTTGCCGTTTTTCAATTTATTTTCTGTTGGATATGGATCTGTGCAAAGGAGCTCTTCAGAAAGAGCATCCATAACATTATAAAAATAAAAGGGTAATATTTGCATGAGTGGCTAAGAGTGTATTTATTACTTAGAGTGTCTTATATATATATATATATATATATATATATATATATATATATATATATATATATATATATATATATATATATATATATATATATGTATTTATGACAAAAGCAGTTAAGACCATAGAGTTATGATAGATTGAGAATGTGCTTATTAAACTATTGGGATGTGGAGACAGACAACAAAGGATGCGTTCAAATATATATATATATATATATATATATATATATATATATATATATATATATATATATATATATATATATATATATATATATATATATATATATATATATATATATATATATATATATATATATATATATATATATTTATATATGTATTTACTTAATATCATACTGCTTTTAACATCTCAATTGGTAAGAAATAAAATATAATAGTTTGAACGAAATATTGTAAAATGACAAAAAAAACAACTAAAATTTTTTCATAAATATGTATGAAACGCTTCTAACATTAGTTCTAAAATACCTACAGAAGAGGGTAGACCTTTATCTATTTGGACATAATTATAAATATTTTTTCTGAATTTATAAAGAGTTTTTTTGTTCCACTTCATGTTATATAATTTTTTGAAAACTATTTGATTCCAAACACTTCTTTCAATTTCTTTTAAAAAATCATTAATATTAACGGCTTCCACCATTGACAAAACGGTTTCGAAACCGTTTTTTATAATGTCATCAAAAAGTTCTGTAGATACATCATGTTTCTTACAACACATCCCCATACTCATCATGTGTTGAGTTATACAGAATATTATAACTTGGAATGTCAAACGTTCTACAGCTTTTTCTTCAACAACATCATTATTTATCACATAGTTATGATACATTTCTGGAAGGAAGTCTTTTAAGTAGATTGGATTTGTTGTTGTATTGTTCTAAAATACAAGCGATAATTAGATAACTAAAATAATTAAAGGTTTTCAACAGGTGTTAAATAGTATTTTTTATTAATTCTTACCTTTTCATCAGGCTGAGATTGCGACTTTAGATACAATGGTTGGCTTCCTACGTCTTGAGTATTCAATCTGAAAAAACAAAAAAAATTGGTTCAATTCTTTATAATCAATTTAAAGATAGATATGTCATAAAGCCTTCAGATAGTTGTGTTAGCTAGCGGAAATAATTGTATTTTTAGTCTCACCTTTATGAAGAGAGAACTCTTAGTAGTTGCAACGGAAGATGTAGTAGATGTTGCTCCTTTACTCACTGTTGTTGAACTGGATGCTCTTTGTCTGAAACCCTTGACTCTTATATAGCTAAACGTGTGAAAATAAATGTTTTATTCCCGCAAAGCATTGGTTTCTATTTGCGTGAAAATAAAATTTTTATTCCCGCGAAAGCATTGGTTTGTATTCGCGTGAAAATAAAATTTTTATTCCCGCGAAAGCAACGGTTTCCATTCGCGTGAAAATAAATTAGTTATTCCCGAGAAAGCAACGGTTTCCATTCGCGTGAAAATAAATTTGTTATTCCCGCAAAAGCAACAGTTTCCATTCGCGTGAAAATAAAATGTTTATTCCCGCGAAAGCATTGCTTTGTATTCGCGTGAAAATAAATTATTCATTCCCGCAAAAGCAATGGTTTCCATTCGCTTGAAAATAAATTATTTATTCCCGCGAAAGCAACGGTTTCCATTCGTGTGAAAATAAATTATTTATTCCCGCGAAAGCAACAGTTTCCATTCGTGTGAAAATAAATTATTCATTCCCGCGAAAGCATTGCTTTGTATTCGCGTGAAAATAAAACGTTTATTCCCGCGAAAGCAACGGTTTCCATTCGCGTGAAAATAAATTCTTTATTCCCGCGAAAACAATGGTTTGTATTCGCGTGAAAATAATTTTTTTATTCCCGCGAAAGCATTGGTGTTCTTCCGTAAAAACAATGTTTCATTAATTTAACCTTATGATAAATGAGATGATTTCAGCTATATAAGAAGCACTGTTTTCACACAGAAAGCAGTCATTTCAACATTAGCAACTTAAGGAGCAAGATCTACTACAACATCATCTACTACAACTGCTAGAAGGACTTTCTGTTTTGAGGTAAGTCAACTTGATGTACTATTGAGTATAAATTTAATTTTTTATCGATTTAGATACTAACAGCAGTATGATATTGAGTAAATATACTATATGTATATATATATCTTCAAATTGTTTTGAAAAAGAAAATCAAAAAATCATAACAAGGATTTTTACTTTATCTTTTAGAATGTCGACACAAGTCAATACAAAACAACTGAAGAATAAAGAAACAAAACCTTCACAAGACAAGAAGGTGATTGGTGACAATGTACTTCTTCAACGCACTACGATTCCCTTTCAAAGCGCTAGTCTGAATACTCTGGCAACTCTCACCATCAAAAGTGCCTCTCTGTTAAGTATTCTATCTCCAGCTTCCAGAAGAAACATTGAAAACATAGTCAAAGTTGAAGATTTACCAATACCTACAGTTATTCAGGTGTTAACCGTTGAGTTCCATGATGAAACGAACTGCACCATCATCTACAACTATAAAAAGGATGGAAAGATAGTTAGAGTGAAGGGCACTATTCCATTAGCAGCAGGATTAATTGTTGATGAAGCTTCACAAATAAGGCCACTGGTTTTGATCTACATGGGTGTTGAAAAGACTGGAAAAGCAATTTTTCGTGCCGCTACAGAAACAGGATCTACTTTGAGGTGGAAGAATGCGTTTGATGTATTACCAGAAAAAGTATGAGACAATTCAATGCTTATTTCGAGGTAGCTCATCTTCAGGATTTCCCAACAGATAGCGTCATATGTTTCCAAAACCCCAAAGTGATAACAATTCTGACAGGCGATGGAATGGGAATGAAGAGACTCTTCTAGTTCAATACAGAAATGTTGTAGATGAAGAATTACTGATCGGAGATATGCGCATTCCTCATCAAATAGCTTCTGCTGTGACATCGGAAAGATTTGGAGTTATTCTGTTCAAGGGTCTGAGTCGAAATGCAGACAATTCAATTTTCTACAACATCAGTGTACTCGCAGCTCATCAAGCCTTCGTCCAAGCCTCGGAACTGACTGATAATCCAAAATCTGAGGATTTTCTCAGCCACTTCGATGATGCTGAAAAAGAAGACTGTGGAGAACAAACTCTCGAGAAGCTAATCTATAACTCAAGGGATTCATATCACTATAGGTAAGTCTTATTAATTTTTACCATAATTTAAAAAAGTTGATTTGTGAAAATTTTGTGTATTCTTACAATGAAAAACCACTTAATTTCTCTTTTTCAAGTAAATAACAGTAAAACGATTTATCACATTAATGACCAATTTGTGAACATTTTTTGTAAAACATTTTTGTAAAACATTTTTAAATTATATATATATATATATATTTCGAATTAAAAAAGGATTTTTTGTGTCATCAGTGTATTTTTTTACATAAAAGTTGGAAAAATAACAAAACATTATAATTATTTTACAAAAAATGCTTAATTTTTCACATAAGTGATCAACTCATAAACATTTTTTGTAAAACATTTTTAAATTATATATATTTCGGATTAAAAAAATGACTTTTTGTGTAATCAGTGTATTTTTTTACATAAAAGTTGAAAAAATAACAAAAGGTTATAGTTATTTTACAAAAATGTTTAATTTTTCACATAAATGATCAACTCATAAACGTTTTTTGTAAAACATTTTTAAATTGTATATATTTCGGATTAAAAAAAGGACTTTTTTGTGTAATCAGTGTATTTTTTTTACATAAAAGTTGAAAAAAATAACAAAAGGTGATAATTATTTTACAAAAATGCTTAATTTTTCACATAAATGATCAACTCATAAACATTTTTTGTAAAACATTTGTAAATTATATATATTTCGGATTAAAAAAAGGACTTTTTTGTGTAATCAGTGTATTTTTCTAGCTAGAAGTTGAAAAAAAAATCACAAAAGGTTATAATTATTTTACGAAAATGCTTAATTTCTCACGTAAATAACACGTTTTATCACATAAATGGATAATTCATGAGCGTTTGTAAGACATTCTTAAATTATATATATATATATATATATATATATTTTATATTTATATATTCCGGATCCAGATGAAAAAAGGACTTTTTCGTGTGTAATCAGTGTATTTTTTTACATAGAAGTTGAAAAAATAACAAAAGTTTATAATTATTTTACATTAATTTTTAATCATGCTATACTAATACATCACTTTTTATTTTAGTCCATTATATCGTAAAAAGAAAACAGAATAAAGGACTTTCCCTAAAAAATAATGAGCTGAATGATGTAACTCAGTGAGTTATTTTCCTGTTATATATAATGTAAACTATCTAATGTAGCTAAGAGTAAAATTCAAATTCCGTAAAATTTATTTATATAATGAATAACTTTTGTATTTTAGTCAATTATTGGATCAAAAAGAATACGGAATACAGGAATTCCTCTCTGAGACTAATAATATATCAGCAGAACATCAAAGAAGTTATTGTTCAAGAAAAGTGCTTTGTAACCATTGATATCGTAAGCTATAGTAGTTTGTATTACACAAAATTTACTATAAAACAGTTTTATGAATGTAAAAACTAGATATGGTATTTTCTATAACAATTATTTACCTGTAAGTTTTATTCATCTAGAGGAGTAATTTGGTGATTTTTGACAGTTTTTAAAAAAGTTAAAAGTACAAAAAAAGTTAAAAAAAGGTATGTAATAAAACCCTGCTTTGAAACATAAAATATTTAAAAGAAAGGTGTAGGATAAAATCCTCACTCAAAAAATTAATAAAAATTGAATGGAATAAAAGAATATTTTACCAAATACTGCATTTTTCTTGTAAATATATTGAAAATTGAATGGAATAAAAGAATATTTTACCAAAATACCGCATTTTTCTTGTAAATATATAGTAAACATTTCCAAAATATTGTTGGTGAAATTTACTGGAAAATGGTTTCAAGTGTGTCAAAGACTAAATATGATGTTTTCATTGAGATGTTTATTTTCAAAAGATCCATATAATATCATTGGATCAATTAGTCAAATTTAACACTCAAATTCTTTATTATCAAGTAGGCTTAATGTTTCTATTGTGATTAATTCTCAAATATTGTAAATTTTAACTATCTAGAGGAGTAATTTGTCGATTTTGATGTGTTTTTTTCTTTAAAAAAATTATTACGTAATACCACATACTTCAGTTCTAATTCGTGTGAACAATTTCATGGGAGACAAAGAATAAAAAGTTACATTGATTTAGTTTTTAGAATTGAAGTTGCCATCGAAAATGGTTTGTTCTTGAATGGGTAAATCCATAACCTCCTCATCATCATGACAGAAGTTTTCTGATGATTGCATTTTGAAAAACAATTTTTTTTCTTTAAAAAAAAAATGATTACGTAAAACCACATACTTCAGTTCCAATTAGTTTTTAGAATTGAAGTTGCCATCGAAAATGGTTTGTTCTTGAATGGGTAAATCCATAACCTCCTCATCATCATGACAGAAGTTTTCTGATGATTGCATTTTGAAAAACAGATTACATTGATTTAGTTTTCAGAATTGAAATTGCCATCGAAAATGGTTTGTTCTTGAATGCGTAAATCCATAGCCTTCTCATCATCATGTCTAAGTTTTCTACCCCAATATCTCCAACCTCTCAGAGATAGAGATTGTTCTGTTTAAAAAAATAATGGAAATTGTATATATAAATGATTGTTTTGAAAAAATGGTAAATTTTTGAAAAAATTCAAAAGTAAAATGTGGGATAAAACCCTCACTCAACAAACTAATTTTGTATGATAGGTTGCTTACCTAACAATAAGAAAATAATGAATAATGTATATTTAAGCAATTATTGAAAAAATTAATGAAAATTGAATAGAATAAAAGAATATTTTACCAAATACCCTGTTTTTTTTGTAAAGATATACAAACAGATAAAATTTAACCATTTAGAGGGTGATTTCTTTTTTGCAAAAAAATAATGAAAATTTAATGAAATGAAAGAATATTTTACCAAATACCCTGTTTTTTGTAAATTTGTACAATTAGATGAAATTTAACCATTTAGAGGATGATTTCTTTTTGCAAAAAAATTAATGAAAATTGAATGAAATGAAAGAATATTTCACCAAATACTTCTTTTTTTGTAGATGTATACAAATAGATGAATATCTAACTTCATCCATTTTTTTCCATTTGGGATCATGTTTTGAAGGTTTTCAAGATATTTTTTTTAGTAAAAGCTTATGCATTGATTGTCATTACAAGTTGTAGTGTTTTGTATTATTTAATATTTACTGACTCTAGCTATATCATATGAGATTTTCCCTACTTATTACACAATAAATGTATATATTCACATATTGTTTCATTTTTAATCACTGTATTTATTCAATGTAGATATATCTCCTCTCTCCTCTCTCTCCTCTTTTCATCTCTCCTCTCTCTCTCAAAATATCATATGAGTCGGAATTACAAAAATTTTTTAAACCTTAAATGCCTTACATTCAAAATCTAGATACCCTATGAGTTATAATTATGTATAAAATTATGTAAAAAAATTATCATAACTTAAATGCCATACATTAAAAATGTAGATGCCAGATAAGTTCAAATTAAGTAAAAAAATAATCAAAACTCAAATGCCACTTAAATGCCACTCAAATGCCACTCAAATGCCCCTCAAATAAAATACAATATAAACTCGGCGAATCCATCCAACGCCGTAACCCATTGCATAACCCCAGATTTTAACCCCACAAAAATACACTTGGTAGGGAGATCTGCTCATATATTACTACTATTGCAAAAGTAAATTATTGGATTGAAATTTTATTCTACACAACGTTTAAAATGATTATAAAAGGCATGTTAGTGTAGTATTTGTCGTGATAACTATGTAACTAATGTGTAATGTCCATCGATAATGTTGAGTTCAGCTCTTACAAGGTGCAAATAAGTGTACCTCTCTCGGGAATCATTCTTTAGTTAGATCTAAAAGACATAGCAACTAATGAGACAATCGTACATTGGCGTTGGACTTCGCTTAAAACTTACTGTTGAATTTGCGAAAAAGTGAATAAAAATTGCCATCATAGAAAGTGAATCACATTCCTTGTCTTGGTAATCAGACAGTAGAGCTGTTGGTTTTCTCGTTTTTCTTTTTCGGCATCATCAAAGTAGGTGAAAAAGTCGTGATGTTGTGTATCATCTAGCAGATTGGAGGCTTGAAGAAAGGCTTGAAGAGGTGTGACCAGGACAATGTTTTAAGAATTTGAGTTGTCTGTGGTTTGATTAATTCCTTTGAATAGAATAACTCCATAATTTTGCGAAACTACTGCCAAACTATTTGATAGTGAATGTAGACGTCTCCAACTAGTAGCTCCCCACCTATAACACATTTGTACTGAGCCACTTGAGTCTCGGCGGACTTGCTCCATTAAACGTCGCAATTTTCTAGCATTCCCGGGTTTTAATTGCTTATGTGACTCTCTTGTGGAAAATCGTACGGGTGGGCTACGTTAAAATAAGCCTTGATTTGTCTCATACTTTTGCCGGCCAACACATTCTATAAATCCTTCGACTTGTAACAGCGACTTTATCCGTCAGCAGTGTGGAAAGTTGCTTATCCAGTCATCCCCTCTCCCATGTAGATCAAAACCATTGGAGATGTCTGCTTAGCTTGCTATCAACGAGTATTTCTAAGTCGGTTGAAACATCACTCTTCACTCGAGTTGTCGTCTTATCTTCTTGATCGTTGTAGATGATAGCGCTCATCTGTTCAATGCCAAGTTTGAAGACCAACACCTGCATAACTGTTGGCACCGGTGGATCTCCAATTTGTGTTGATCTTTCAATGTTGTGTTGTGGGTGTGGGCCCACAGCATTTAGCAGACAAGCTCTTCTTCTGGGTGAAGACACTCATGTTGTTGATGTTGATGTTCTGAAATGGAATTCAGGTGTGACAGAGAAATGGGTCGTCTTTAACATCCATCACAACTCTTGTTTTGCAGTTCAAATCTTTGTCATTGTCCATATTCTCATAATTTTGTTTTTGCTCTTCTGAATTGACAGCACACTTGAGATCAAAGAGATCTGCTGGAAAGTGGGGATTCACATTCTTTCTTCTAAACGATGGGAGGTGACGACTGAAAAATAAATTCCGGGGTTTCTGGCTCTTCGATCATCGCTTGATTTTCAGTGTATTGACTATTCATTCTGAAAAATAAAAAAACAAGAAGTATGAGTGATTTATTATTATTTGATTATAAGCAGTTCAAAGTCAGTTGCTCCACAGAGCAACTAGTTGAATTCTTCAGCTAGTGTTAATTAAGCATTTATTATTCCTTACTTTATCACTGAAATTCCTCAAGGTATTTGTAGTAGGTGTTGTAGTAGATACTGGTCCTTCAGCTGCTGTTGCTGGAGTGCATGATGTCTGTGTAAAACACTTGATTCTTAAATAACTAAAGTTACACTGACTGACATGACCTAAAAGCCAATGAAAAGTCTCGCGCAAAAAAATGCTTTACAGTATATAAGAAATTGAACAACTATTTTCCCTTCACGTAAAAATGTCTATTTCTACAAAGGGGTTTTGAACCAGAAAGAAGCTTTTCATGTAAAATTCCTATATATAATAGAAGGATTTTCGAACAAAGAAAATCTTTTTTATTTGCGCAAAATTTATATGTATTATGAAAAGATATTCGCACAGAGAAAGATTTTCTTACAGTTGCATGAAGTTCTTATATATTAGAAAGGGATTTTCACGTAAAGTTTTTGTCAATTTGTGCGAAATTTCCATTTATTATAAAGAGGTTATTGCGCGAAAGAAAATTTTTAATTTACCCAAAAAATTTTTATAATATAGAGAGATTTCCGAGCAAAGAAAAATACTTTTCTTCGCACAATATTCTTACATCATATAAAGAAATATTTGTACAAAGAAATTTTTTATTACTCGCACGAAGTTCTTATACATTATAAAGGAAATTTTGCGTGTGGAAATTTTTTTTTATTCACGCAAAATTCTTATATATTATAGAGATGTTTTTTCACGCAAAGAAGCGTTTGTTAAGTTGTCCAAAATTTTTATATATTACAAAAGGATTTTTGCACAAAGAAAACAACATTTTTTTCAGTAAACTAAAATTTATTATATGTTGTATATTTTGTTCAAGTATTTTCATTGGTAGTAAACTTGGGTCAATTGGTGCAACTTTTACAATTTAAGAAGCACTGTTTTTACACAGGAATCATCCACTCCAGCAGCATCGTCTGAATGAACAACCTTTACTACAGCATCTACTACAACTACTAGCAGGACTCTCATCAATAAGATAAGAATTGATAAATAATTATTTAACACTAGTTGGAAAAACAAAAACAATTTTTAATTTTTATCATTATTTTATTTCAATTTTTATTGCTTTTTACAAATAGTTTTTCTTCTTTTTATTTTAGATCAACATGTCAACAACAAAAGTGCTTCATCTCAAAAGTTTCATTCCCAGTATTTATCAGGAATATGTAAAAGATAATATGACTTATCCAGAAAAGTCATTCCGTTTAGTAACATTTCATGAGATGATATTCTGCTCTGCTCAACATATATTGAGTATGATATACTTGTACGGGGAAACTTCTTTGCATCAGTAAAAATGCACTATGTGGCAGCAAGACAGTACAGTAGAATTGGTAACAGAGACAATTAATAACAATTTTGAAACCATTTTACGCATCATAAGTAATGTAAACGCTGATATATATTTATAAAAAACTAGGAAGGCTGCATGGGATAAAATAATTTTTTCCAAAGCCAGCTCAATGAAAGTGAAATAAAAAGCATTGGTGTATAATCCATCCTCAGGTATGCAGATACCTACAGATAAATTGTGGGGTAGGAGCTTCCATATGTTCAGTTGAATAGAGGGTAAAAGTAATCAATGTACATGTAATAAAGCTGTATAATAACTATGCAGCACTTCATTTTTACAAACTCAACCCCACAATCTAAATCAAGAAACAAACCCCAATATAAACAAACCCCGCACAATAAATACTCCGTTAATTATGAAGTTACAACAGAATTAAAATACACTATAGAACTGACGCACACAAAAATTACCTTTCAGGTTCTCATGGTACCTGGCGCCAGCAAAAAAAACACTCGAAACCAGGAGAACCTTATTGCCCTTAAACACCGTGACAGAGATCTGCGCTCATTATACTACAAGCAGTCAAGTGTTAAAGGCAGCTATGCAAATCCATCATGATATGACAAATTCTAACCAATGATGATCAGTTTATTTGGAGATTTGTCATGTTTCAAATTTCACAATTGACAATTCAAGATATGATGACTTTGACTATGTACCATTCGATAAAGAGCAGTCTGGTAAAGCGGGCTACAAAAGTAGTAATGCGCATATATGACAAGTCTTGTAATATCTGAACTGAAATATATTTGTGCAATAGTAAGTTGTAAAAATTTAGCTTTGCAGAAATCCAATTGAAACTAGACCAACTATTTATTTCACAAATGACAACAGGTTTTGTCATTTGTTTGCGAATGATTAGCAAACAGAATATATCTGACTATTTTATACTCCAGTCTTAATACTACGTTTGAGCTGAATATGCTTGTAGTGGCACAAAATGAGATCAAACAAAGTTTTGTTCATGAATTATTCAACTTCTTTATGTATAATACACTTAAATCAATAGCTCTCTTTACCAATCTAGTAAATATAGCTTGCTGAGTCCACAAAGCTGAGTGTTTGCCTGTATTGACTGCTAATATGACGTTAATTTAATTTGGACTAGTACTTGTAGAACAAAGACAAACATTCTGTACTAAACCGTAACTTTTACCAGATGAAAATAAATTTGTAAACTTTTATTTTTAAGTTAGTTTTAAGCTTCAAAGACTTTATCTTCTATATAAATTTTGATCCATTTTGTTTAGATTGCTGTCAGCTATTTTTTTCAAAATAGGTAATATCGCCAATCTTCAATGGTTATTTAAAAAACCGATTATTAATAAAATAGTTGAACCATATTTTTAAACATTAGGGATTCTCCTATGAATTAACTGTTTCACTTACATACCGCACTAAACTCTAAGTGAAAGAATAAATATTTCAAACTTTACTAGAAAACTCTATCTGATGCCTGCCAATCTCACTTAAAAAACCTTCATACACTATCTGATCACAATCTCACCCACCATTTTAGAAAAAGTTGGGAAATAAGCTACAGCAGATTTCAGCCACGCTTCTGGTTCTCTCAAGGAAACGACATGTTGTATGTCCTTTACAAAGAGCTTTTCTACCATAGTTTCATTATACCTGGCGTGATTTATTAAAGCATCTGCAGGTTGATGTGGTCTTGGCCCAATAGACCAACCTAAAACCAAAGAAAACTTACAACTTTAAGTTGCAGTGAATGTGAATTCAAGTCTGAACATCCACTAAAAAAGGATTAACACTCTTTAAAAAAAGTCTAAACCCAGCACAAAAAGTGTTCGTGGGCTGATATGTAATTCTGTGAATTTAGCAATTGAATTAAAACTTTACTTTTGAAACTTGACAAGGCGTTAAAAAATAATTGTTTTTGAAAGAGTGAAATAAAAGCAGAGATTTCCATGGTATTTTCTTTGAAGAGTAACTATTAAAACAGGGGCAGCTCTGACTGCTTCTCTTGTCAAATGCAAACAAGATCTGTCGATGAAGTCATACATTTAGACTCCGGTACAAATTGATCAGTTTCAGCTCCAGCTCAAGAAAGACCGAGGGTGAAACAGAAATACCAGTTGAGCTACCTCCTCTTCCACCTGATGATGCATTTACCAGGTGTTGTGGAAGCTGGACACATTTCCCAGCATCTCGTCTTCTAAAGATGTTAAGGTCAAGGACCAGGCCTTGTCAAAAATTCATGCTGATCTTGGAGAAACAGGTGCTTTTGCAAAGGTTTCCACAGCAATACACTGGAGAGTTAATGGTTTACATAGTTAGGAGTGCCACATTTAGGTGGAGATAGACAAAAAATGTGAAATCACATGCTAAGTGGCTCAAATGCTGCCATAGAAAAAACTAAAACATTTGTTGACCCGTATTTCATGCTTGGAGTTCATATAGTTACATTGCATCTATCTCAGATATAGATGTGAGAGTTGATTGCAGGCAACAGGATACTTCCTGCAAGTTATTGGTAAATAGTGACCTCCATAACACCAACCAGTCACTTTTGAAAATCCTAATGACACTTGGAGATAATAAAATATTATATCCTGCCAAGACTTCTTCAAAACTTTTGGCCAGAAAAATGCGCAAAATAGCTGCTAGTGCAATGCAACAAGTTGGTATGTTCAAAAGCAGGAAAATATGTAAACTTTTCTCCATTTAGAACTAAGTGAGAGCAACTGGCTGCTTTTTTAATACTGTTGAAAAAGTTACTAATTTCCACTGCTGCTACTAGCACACCATCGAGCATGGGCAGGTTACCAACTCACAAGTGCCTTTTCTATGCAAACGAAAGTTTGTCTCTCATCTGAACTTCTTACAAAAGCAGGCAACTTCTCAATGTCCCTAGCTGAGTCTGCTACAATATCTGATACATTGAAGCCATCACATCAACTTCCAACAAAAAACCCAAGCACCGACCTCACACAACTGGGAAGTGTAAAGAGCATATGCAGTACTTCGTTGCAGGCAGCATATCTGTGCCATTGTTTTTCAGCATTTTATTTATACATATCCATCTGTTGCGAAGCAAAATTGGAATACATCCTCCGAAAGACATTTAAACATAATTATTAAACAATGCAATAAAAATGTATCAAGCTTTTTTTATCGCTTTATTTTTTTCTGCAATTTAATCATGATTTTATTTATTTTTTGGGAACTTGGGAGTATTCTGGCAATTCTAAATTCAAAATTGACAGCAACATGTAAAACTGAAGAAACCAACAGAGAAGTTACCAAAGCTGTTAGCATGGTGTACAATATCAACAACTTACCCTGACCTCTGGGTAGATACCAGTCTACAAGATATGGTAGTTTTGGGATGAGGATGTTGTTTCTTTTATTTCTGAGCACAAATCTAGCAAAAATACCGAAGAGAGTGGAAGATCCAGTTTTTTCAATTTTGGTAAAAACGAAATGTGTTACAGGGTGTGAAGGTTTGCATGGGAGAGAGTGAAGTGGGAAAATATTGGTCTTCTTGTTCCTAAAAAAAACCAAAATTAGTCATAAAAAATGCATATAAAGACATAATTTTGTAATACACTATTACAAGTTTGACTTAATGCTAAAGGTTCTGTTATGTAGACTTAACCAGTAAACTTGTAATGGAAGTCAAGCATAAGTAGTTTAATGTAGCGTCGCAGCTTTTATATAGCGAAGGCTCTGTCTAGTTGCTTAAGTCATAAACTAAAATACCCTGCAATATTGTAGTGGTTTTTGGGGGCGTAAAACCACCAGCTGAAGTGGGTATCAATCTGACGGAGTTCTGCCACCGGTTACCTTTCACCTAGAGGTAACAACAGGTTGGTACTACACCGAAGTGGATGCAAAGGAGTGTTCTCTACTCCACAACTAGTATAGAGCCCTCGGCTCAGACGCATAACTCAAAGCTTGAGAGTAATATGCACGCATTCTTCAATAAGAATACAAGTAAGTACAGGTCCCAATACAAACTGATTATTGTGGTACTAAGTTCTGCCTTTTATAGGCAGACCACAGGAAGTGATTCATGGTAATAACCAATAATGCAAAAATAATACATAAAGCAACAAATGAACAGCATATATAAACACAGGCAAATAAGGTATGATATGTAGGATAAAATAATTGTGGCGTTCAGAAGTGGTAGGCGTAGCCATAAGTCAATTGGCCAATTCTGGGCATCTCAACTTCCTGTTATTGCTAGACAGTTTTTCTAGGCTTTGATCCTCGGCTTTCTCCAGATATAAGGGTGGATACTTCCTGGATATGATCCTCTGCCCCTCTCAAGCCACTTTCCAAATCCCAGTCTAGGATGATTTACTCCCTGCCAACCCAGTGTGGCTCATACAGGGTCGGTACTGACTCATATGCAGGATTGGTACCTTAGGACGCAGGGTCGGTCATTTAGGTAATTGTTATTGTAGTCATTCTGGCCATTCAATGGCTATATTAGTGACGCCAGAATGGTTGTAAAGAATTTGTGCAGATGTGAGTGTTATAAAAGTCCACTACAATATGTTTCCTTTGCTCCAGCCTATAAAAGCTTAAGACTGTACTGTACCCATTGCATTTGCTTGAATGTATTTCACTCTTACGTTTTCCACCAATCTGCTCTAGTGGGAACATCACCTTCAAGCAGCATATCAGACCAAAACATGTTTCTGTATCACAAGCTATACGGAATTGGTATATTCAAGCCTAGGACTCTGTTCTAGCTTTTGTTCATTGAACAATTGGACCCTGCCATACTGGCAGAGTCTTTTCTAGAAAGAGACAGAATACTCCAGATGAGCAACATTTGGTGGCAAACTAAACCATAATCTATTGCAGTACCAATTGTAGTGCCTGATGGCTACTGTCTGAAGTTTGGGTAGTGATCAGAAGAGAATTCAAAGTTATCACACATAAGAATGGAATCTGGTAGTTTTTTTGACTATGAGCTTCATGGGAAATACAAATCAACCATTGCCTTGTTTGTGCATTGCTAAATTGAGAAATACTGGGATGAAAGTAGTTAGCAGTCTTCAAAGACTGCTTCTTTGGCAGCATACATGAGCAGAGCACAAAGTAGTCTTCGCAGTGAGTGTAGACAAAATTCCTTACAATGTATCAGTTGTTGTGCCTCGAGGGTGTGTGTAAAGTACCCTTTTGTAATGGACTTGCTTGAATACACTCCCTAGAACTAGTGTTTACCAACAGTATAAGCCTAGAATCTGTTTGAATGTATGAACTGATTTAACAACGACATGGTGCATTACAACTGCGACCATATCAGGATTAGTAAGTATGTGGCATCAAATGAAATTAAAATTTTCTTATCGCCATTGAGTCTATTTAGAGTGATTCATTTGCCGGTTTTTTTGTTTTCTCTGACCAAGCCACCTTTTAAAAATAATAATAATAATCACCTTTGTGTTATTTCTCAACATCGCGCAATTATCGACTTGTTGATATGTGAAGTGTACACTACCTAATGTCGTAGATGGAATACTGTGGGAGATTTGCATGTATGTTCAGATGAGCCAGGCCCCTCACCCACACCTTCTCACCCTAAAATCCCCCTACACCCCTTAACCTGTCAACTACAGAAGTTTAAGTAACCTCAGAGCCTTCCCCATTTAGAAAATACCCATATTTCCCCCAGGTTTTGGATACTAGCTACCCTGGCCCTGTATAGACCCTGTATCCCATGTATATAAATATATGGAACCTACCCAAGTCACCCCGGGTCAGTACTCCGAATCAGTCCAGAAAAATGGCTGATTAGGATAGCCTGGAACACAGAGGGCTGGATACCCACTCCTAAAAGCTAAAGACTGGAAAGCGTTGAAACAGAGATAAAGAAACTAGGATCTCCTTATAAGGACCAGCTACTTCCCCTTACCTCTGATTGGCTCAAAAAGAGTGGGAACTGATGAGCCATGTGTAAAGCTTGGCCAATGATGTGATTGGACCCTTATGTTATTGTGTATATGTATTGCCTTGTTTCATGGCTGTGTTTTATATATCTTTATTGGTTCACCCCTAATAAGGGGGTGAATGTTCTTTTCCTCCTATAAAATGAGCTCCTGTGCTGCTGTACAATCAGAAGTTAGGGGAGTTTTGTGCTAGTACCTTTATTATATTGCTAAATAGATTGTGTAATCAATTATTGATAGTGTAAATTCTGGTGTACTGAGGAGGTTGTTACAGTCTGTTTGGAGTGGATGCCGTCGTGTCGGTAGTGGACAGAGGAAAACCACTGCAATATGTTAATGTCACCAAGCTGAATACACATAATGTATATGACTTTGGTGGCCTTTATATACACAAATATTGTACTCTCGGTTATTTTGTAACAGCAGCTTCTCTACTAACTACTACATAACTCAGAGATCTGCCTCAACAGTAGCAGAACCACAGACCACCTGTTTGTTTGCTATTGCCAGCTTAAGTTCCACAGTTTTACTAGCGGTTCTAGAAATCCACCCCAACCAGAAATTACTCTCCACTACCTCTAACTTGAACTTAAAAACTCCAACAATAAACAGAATCACTAAGTTTAGACACATAAGTTTAAATAATTTGATAAATTTATCAGCCAACCTTTTTCCACTGTTCAGACAAGAAACAGTAGAAGCAGTAGAAAAATAAGCATGAGTTTGAGATAATAATATATCAAACCCATGATAGCGTTCTGTTTACAATATTTTAAGTGCCTACCATTGTAATGTTTTCCAGTTATATCACGCAGTATTGTTTTTTTATTGGAAAGGGTTATGTAGATGAATCAGCCTACGGGGAATCAGTGAGTAGAATAAGAGAGATAAATGAACTCTTTTCCGTGGGAGTAACAAAATATCTCCTTTTTAGGTCAATGGGAAGGAATCTACACTTCAGAAGAGAATAGGTTATGGTATTCTTTCAAATGATGAGGGTTTATTGATGCTGTAGACTGAAGAGCAGAACGAGTTTGAGATGGAGTGCAGGGACATGGTGGAACAAAAGATGGGATGTAGAGGCTATGTATTACCTTTATTATACAAACTGGAGTCACCCCAGTAAAAGTTTCCACAAATAACAATCAGAACGTAATAGGTAATCAATAAGTCACAACTAGATCTTAGCAAAAATACATGCTGCTGAAAAACTTATCTAGAATGAACTATGCAAAAAGTGGATAATAAGTTTACGACTCTGGCTCCAAAGGAGAGGGCGGGAGCTAAGCAGTCTTCAAGTGACTGAGTGGAAGATTGTCACATTAATCTGATATTTCAGGATATGGGTATTTGTATGTAATTGTATGAGCTAGTAAAATTCTTGGAAGCAATGTTTCTGATTGAGCTTAACTTGTCGTATCAGTGTACTAGTTGTAGCTTAAAGGACTTTTTCATGCAAAGCTAGCCCGTTTTTTACCCTAACACAGTTACAAAGTTTCAGGGTTTAAGATATGCATAGTTTACTTTTTAGAATAGCCCAGACTCGCTGAGCATATGCAATTAATTTGCAATATTGTATTAGGAGTGGGTTTGAGACGTTGAGCAGTGATGTTTGATGGCTGAAAGTGTCTCTCAATAGCGAATCTTTTGGTGATTTAGTGCTGCACAGTCATAGACAATGAAACTGGAGCCAAACTGTATGCAATATAACTTGATAGTGTTACCTCTACCATGATCAATACAGATAAAATCATAAAAAGACGATTAAAAATTTGCACATGTGCGCTCACAGAAATGAAACAAGTATAAAAATGGCTTAATTACAAACTCACCTGAGGAATAGAACAAAAATAACAGCCAGTAATGCAAAGAAAAAAATAGTTTTTCGATGAGTATGAGGCATGGCTACACTCGCACAAACAAAGACTGAGACAACTTTGAATGCTACATCAGTAAGCTGTATAGTGATACCTCTCTGAATAGAACTGAGTGATGAATATTTAATGACTCAGTTTGTTCAGGGATCGCAATCTATCAATTTAAACTGCTAGTTGCAATCATGAGTCAATATTTGACTTTTGGTATCAGATTTGTTTGTAATCTAATATGAGCGAAAAATTGACTTTTTTAGTAATATTTATGATGTTTCCATATCATGAATAACTAACGATAGTCACGGCTCTAGAGAAAAAAATTGGTTGCAAATGACATTATCGGCTGCATTATCGATAAATCTGTCGTGAGGGTTTTTGGAGAAATTTTTTTAAAAAGTTGGAGTCGAAAGTCTGGTGATAAGTCATAATGTCAGATGTTTATTGCTACTGGAAATGCTAAAATAACCAACGGCGATAAAACTAGGCGTGCATAGTGCACAAGAAGCTGAAAATTTTACATTTTAACCGCACAGCACCCTCAGCTTGTGTGGTTACATCCCCAAGGATGATCATTGGTTTATTACTATACTGTTATTTGCGGTACAATACAACTAAGTTAAAACAAATGATGTTTTTGTGCTGGTAATTAACTGGTAATAGTAATAAAAAAATAATAAATGACAGTATACAGCAAAAACTTGGTGTTTTTTATTATTTGTAATTAATAAGTAAAACTTATGAAATATAGTAAATTTATCATTATCTCCAACATTCAATTAACGACAGCCAATGTGCTGCTAAAATTCCATGTCACAATATAGTTTTAGTAGCTAGCAAACAACTCAATGTATTTTATCCCACTATTGCAAAAACAACCACAATTACCAAGGTTCTATGAGAGGATAATCACTCGACAAAACCCTGGCTTTCACAGTCGACGTCGTTGAGCGACGTTCATCTGCGGCAATTGACCCAGTCTTCTATGAATTGAGCTGTCGCATTAATTATTCGACAAGCCGCTGATAACTGCTCACTGCTGATAATGCCATGGAGCTGAATACGCGAATGCTACCACTTAAAATTCTTGCACTTATTTTAAATTTGTTTCCAAATAATTACCATTTGATGGTGCTTGTCATGTCCGCAAGCCAAACCCAGCAAGATCTTTGGCACTACCATCAGGAACTTGTAAACTTGACAACAATAGCTGATGATGAAGATGACGACCAGGACGAGCCACTAGCTAAGCGACGTGCACCAGTTATGTGGATGAGGGTGTGTTTGCTTACTCATATATAATAAATAATATATTATTATTGTAGTCGTTGTTATTTCAGAGTTTAAAGTAATATGGTGTTGATAGTTTTGTGTTTGAAGAAGTGTATGCATAAAGAGTAATAATAATAAATAAATTATTATTATTAAATAAACATTATTATTACATTATTATTTTTATTATTATTTAAAACAACAATAACGATGTAGTAGTTGTTATTGCGGTTAGTTATTAATATTTATTTATATTATAAATAATGACAATCAATGAAGTATATGAGTAAATATGTAATAACAGCAGAAAACAGTTACTAACTGTATTATTATTTTCATAATAGTAGTATGATTCATAATTAATATTACACAACAATGAATATTAATTATTATGTTCCTTCAATCAAGCTATTCAATTTTCATTTTTTTAAATTCAAAACTACTACTACTAATTAAGTTCAACAAGCCTGTCATAATAATAATAATTATCGTAATCGTAATAAACAGTATCTAACAAAAACTAACAGTATCATTATATATATGATATTGTTATATATCCAATTGATCATAACTTACAACAACAACGTAGATGTAACTTTACGCACTTTGCTATATCAATAACCTTATTACTACTACGTAAACCGTTGTCATTATTATTACTTTTTTCAACCACTATTATTCCCATGTTATTCTTGCTTTCATCGCAAAAAATTAATTATGAAACGATTTTTATAGCAAAGATCATCAGCATCAAAAATAATAAGTAATAGCACCATCATCTTTATGGTAACAAAGACAGAGGTGTATATTTTGTAAAGTAGACATTAAGGCTGCCCTCTATGTTACCCCAAAAGATGTTTTTTGAAGTATCTCACCAAAAACCTCGCCATGGTTGATTTCGATCATCTTACCAGTTCAAGACAATACCATGCCAAAAAATTTATTATTAGAAAAGGTTTTGTTGTCAATTTGATGGTTATTAGAAGCAATATCATTATTATAAAACAAGTTAGATGCAGTTAGTGATATCAGAATGATTGAAAGTTCGCTCCAAAATGAATCCTATATTTCTTTACTCTATGGTTTACTAATTAAAGGACAAAAAATAATGTGCAATAATAAGTGCATTATCACATGCCTGCATATCAACCATACTATACCAAAACTAAGTGGCCACCGTATAATATAAGAGTGAGTCCATAAATACTGGTGGTGTACATGTTAGGTCCCATTGTGCAATACTATAGTTTTCGCAGCATTATATGCTAATCCAAAAACATCAACATTTTCTACTATGATATTCTCACTCTAAACAGATCCTTCTCACAGACCTTTTCAGAGTGTATAAAAGGCTAGTTAGCTAGCTTGTTCAAAACGAGATTAAAATATCCTGTTTCTCAGAACCCCCCTGACATTCTACAGTGTGTGAAAGCATATAATTAAGGGATTAAAGAGAGTAAATGTATTGTTTGGGTTGATGTGAGAGGTGTCTCTAGTACTGTTTGTGTTGAGGTGAGAGGTGTCTCTAGTATTGTTTGTGTTGATGTGAGAGGTTTCTCTAGTACTGTTTGTGTTGAGGTGAGAGGTGTCTCTAGTATTGTTTGTGCTGATGTGAGAGGTGTCTCTAGTATTGTTTGTGTTGATGTGAGAGGTGTATCTAGTATTGTTTGTGTTGATGTGAGAGGTGTCTCTAGTACTGTTTGTGTTGATGTGAGAGGTGTCTCTAGTATTGTTTGTGTTGATGTGAGAGGTGTCTCTAGTACTGTTTGTGTTGATGTGAGAGATGTCTCTAGTACTGTTTGTGTTGATGTGAGAGGTTTCTCTAGTACTGTTTGTGTTGAGGTGAGAGTTGTCTCTAGTATTGTTTGTGTTGATGTGAGAGGTGTCTCTAGTATTGTTTGTGTTGATGTGAGAGGTGTCTCTAGTATTGTTTGTGTTGATGTGAGAGGTGTCTCTAGTACTGTTTGTGTTGATGTGAGAGGTGTCTCTAGTAATGTTTGTGTTGATGTGAGAGGTGTCTCTAGTATTGTTTGTGTTGATGTGAGAGGTTTCTCTAGTATTGTTTGTGTTGAGGTGAGAGGTGTCTCTAGTATTGTTTGTGTTGAGGTGAGAGGTGTCTCTCGTATTGTTTGTGTTGATGTGAGAGATGTCTCTAGTACTGTTTGTGTTGATGTGAGAGGTGTCTCTAGTACTGTTTGTGCTGAGGTGAGAGGTGTCTCTCGTATTGTTTGTGTTGATGTGAGAGGTGTCTCTAGTATTGTTTGTGATGAGGCGAGAGGTGTCTCTAGTATTGTTTGTGTGGAGGTGAGAGGTGTCTCATTAGAGACAGTTATCTTGTCAATAGACAATTATCTCAGACACTGCTGACTCAGGAGAGTAGATATTCAGGCTGGACATTGTCAACCAGTGATTGTATTTGTATCAGTAAGCAATTGTCGATTGAACACCGAGCACTGGTTGTCCGGATAAATATTGTCCATTTCTGTCTACTGATAAGACTTCAGTTCACTCTGAGATAAATCAGTTATATTTCACTTTTTACGACAACAAAAAATACATCATTATTGTTTTGCCAAAACCAGCATATGAAAATGTTGTTTGGCTAAAAATTTGAGATTCTAGTATGCCAATTTTTTAGTAAAATGGAAATTGTCTCCAGTGTGTTGAAATTTGGTTTGAAAGAAAATGTAGCTAATTGTATATACTGTGAGTATAGCACTGTATGATGGATTGCACTGCATTCACAATGTAATTACCACTTGTTATCCTATAAATGTTATAAAATACTATTTTTTTGTAGCCCAGAAGCACCAACTGGTATGAAGATATTCTGGTAAATGCCCAGGATTCACTATGGATGCACCACATGCGACTGCCACGAGCTGAAGTAGAAAAGCTTGCTGAGGTCTTACGCGAGGATCTGGCACCAGAGATGTCTACTGTCAGAATGCCAGTTCCCCTGCTGAAGAGAGTTTGCATTGCATTGTTTAAGTTGGCAAGTTTTTCTGAGTATAGGGTGGTTGCTGAGACATTTGGAGTGTCTAAAATAACAGTTTTTAGATTTGCAAATGGATTCTGTGTGTCGATGGAAACAAAGAGTTCCAACTACATCAAGTTTCCGACAACTGAGGAAGCTGTAGAAATTGCTAGGCAAATTGAAAACCGCCATTATTACTGTCAGGTTTTTGGTGCTCTAGACGGATCCCACATTGCGATTTCACCTCCAGCTGTTGGCTTAGCAGATTACATCAACAGAAAAATGTACCCTTCTATTGTACTAAAAAGTTTAGTGGATGATAGATACATGTTTATAAACGTGTCATGCAAATGTCCAGGATCCATGCATGATTCCAATGTCTTCAACCATTCTTCTTTGCGTGCAAAACTCGCACCATCTATGCCTGTAAATGATCGCCAAATTAATGGAGTTGCAATTCCACTGCATATTCTTGGTGACCCCGCATATCCTTTGTCCGCTAGAATAGTCAAAGGATATACAGGCCGAAACCTCTCTGCAGAGCAAGAAAGTTTTAATGTCTATCACCCTGCTGCAAGGATTATGGTTGAAAATTCATTCGGACGTTTAAAAGCGTGCTGTAGAATGGTCTGTAAAAATATGAACTGTAGAACACAGCTCTCACCTTACGTTGTCTTGACATGCTGTTGTCTCCACAACATATGTGAAAGCCTGAAACTTCCTCTGACAAGAACACCAATTGATGAAGCGATTCATCATCCTGACCCGCAACAACCTCCAGCCCAGCCAGAGCAGTAGATAGAGCCTGGTGGTGCGTTGATTAGAGATACCGTTTGCCAGCATCTAGCTGCTGTTGCACCCTTGCGACGATCGTCATATCGTTAATGACGTTTGAATGTACATACTGTTACGTACAATGTACATACAACTAGTCATAGCTTGTCAAACTTGTGTGTGATTTGCATATTCTTGTAAATTTCTGTTGGCTAACTTGTAACCTGGATTATAGTTGCATTTATGTTCAATTTTTTGTGTCTATTTCTGTCTTATTTGTCATAAAATAATTTTTGAGCAAGTGTTCTAAGATTTTTTGTATTACTACCTGAAATGAACTCCAGAACTATTGACATGTAATAGTTTCAGTAAGTGGTAGAAAGTCAAGGAATTCACATTACACCTAGCCATGTACTCTATACCAGTTACCGTGCTGTTTGTTTCCTGTGAGGATTTAGTTAAAACGTTTTAAATGCAAAGCAAGTTGATATATTTCAACAATTCACCAGCCACAGAGAGTGTTAGCGAGCCATAAAAATAATCTAACCTGCAACATGTTTCTAAAATAATATAGTAATCCTCACACAATGAATGAGAGATGTTTGTACCGATTATCGTCAAGTGTCAAGTGAGGCTCCATAAAAGTTTTATTATGTGTTTATTATATTACACTGTACATATTAAGTAACAAGCAAAAAATAATTTATTAATAAACAAGTGATGCTTGACAAAAAATTTCAAGCGCCAAAGTGAAGCACAGAAAGAACGTACTAACCAATGTTACGTCAACAATTTTTGGTGACTTAATCAAGATTGCTGCCACCATACAGAACCTCTAACCCCTCAAAAACTGCTGAGTGAGCAGGTTGTGTTAGATTGTTACGTGAGGGTACATTAGGTGGAGGTGTAGAGGTAGGGTGGGGTGGTGATGGTGTATATGAATGCGGTGGAGTGAAGAGATGATGAGGTGGGAAATGAAGCGGTGGACGTTGTGCAGAGGAGCGAGGTTGTTGTGAACTCATCATTGTCATGATGTTCGAAATGTGCTGCTGTAATAGATGGTTCTGTTCCCGGAAATGTCTCATTTCAGCAAGCAGCTCCTCCGAACTATTTCGCATTGTCTCGTTACCCTGTCTTATCAGGCCAATCATTTCAGTTTGGAAGGGCGTCATTGCAGGAGGTTCTCTGTCGGCAGAAACCCGCTGCCTAAATGGGTTCCGAACCCTTCCCTGCCTGGCAGGTCTGACTGCTGGTGGTGGTGGAGGAGAATCCGCTGGTTGTGGAGAAATAGGTTGAGGGCTGGCTGGCTGAGTGGCTGGTGGTGCATCCGCAACTGTAGGATCGGTGGAAACCTCTGTTCCAGGTTCAGCTGGTACCTCCGGTGCTGTTACGGTTGATGGTGCACAGCGAGTGCTTGTGCTAGCTCCGGCATCTATAACATTAGATCAAAAAATAATTTATCAAATGAGGAAAATTAAACAAATTTGTTGCATACTATTAAATCTCATGAACAGGAAGACAAGATCATAAAAGATTGAGGCAATCTTGAAAGTGATTTCAGTCAACTTTCAACATCTGAATAAAGCTGACAGACCGTTATATTACAGCAAAGACTCATCGCAATTTGGAGCAAAGAGAGTTGCCAAAATTGGTGTCTGCGAAATATTCTAGAATCTTTTGGATTTGTTTTTGAATATTATTATTCTTGTCTTTATGACCACTTCTCTCATAAATACTACTTTTCACCATGAAAATGTATGCTGAGCTGGGTTTAAGTTTGGTTTCTGAGTAGGTTTAAACTTTAGTAAACGTAAAATCTAATGACGACAAATGAGAATGTATGCACACAAATTTGGAAGATGTAATAAGTACCTTGGTCAGAGGACTCCATTCCACCACTCATTGCCATTGCTGCAGGATGTCCACCCAGCAAGTCCTGCATTTTGGCGAACTATCCCCATCGCTTAGTTGCTTCTCCTAAAACGACACAACGTTTTTTTATATTCAGGTCAACATTTCAAGTATAAATCTTGCAAATACAGTGTACTCCTGATATATCGAATCCTGTTATATCGAAAATCCGGGTATATCAAACAAACTGCATCAGTCCCGGCTGAATGCATTGTAATTACCTACTCCTATATCGAATGATTTCTTACATATCGAACAATAAATTGCACTATTAAACACTGTTATAATGGTTTCCATGGGGGCTGCCATCTTGGAATAAGAATGTCAAGGTCTATCATTCCAATTAAACACTCTGTCTCGGTGGTATAGTTCCGGTAGGTCGACCCCATATTATTATTGTTGTGATAACTGGTCCTTATTGTAGCTAGAGAGCATGCCCAGTCTATCCTTATTCAGTCTGCGCATGTTGTTGCTGACTTATTTCAAAATGTGGGGAGAGACATTTCTATCTATTTACAGTATTACTATTGTCACTGTGTGAATTGAGAGCAATAATCATCAAGAAAGGAGTCAGGAAAAGTTCAAGAAGCAGCACACTTACTTACTACTGCTAATAATTTTAACTATACTACTTAAAATAATTAATTGATTAATACACACAGTAGTGACACACTCACACTCACTGCTTATTATTATTATTATAATTATTATTTTTATAATTATTATTACTACTTGTTAAAAATTTATTATTTATTATCCTATTAATAATGCTGTTATTTTTTAGAGCATTATTTATTATTGTTATAACAACATGATGATTTGTTAACAATAATTGTTATTAATAATAATAACAATGACAACATCAATAACAATAAATAATATCATAAATAATTTAAATAATAATTAACAGGTAGTAGCTGTTACGTTTGTTGTTATAGGTGGTTAGAAGTGATAAAACCAACTTAGTCTAACAGTAACTTAACTAACACAATAATATACAGCAACATGTGCCGCTACTACTACCTACCTACGTCATCATTGAATAATTGTTGTAATTTTCAGCTTCAACGCCATTAATTTTAATTAATTAATAATTAACTAAAGAACGCAATCACAAAAGACAAAATGCTTAATATCCTAGCTTAAATACATGTAATAGTAACTTATTATGTATACATAACAAAGTCCGCCGGTCATCTTTTTATATATCAAACATCTCATATATCAAACAAAATTTTATGGTCCCCTCGGGTTTGATATATCAGGAGTACACTGTATGTACGTATCACCTTAAAGGTATCACCTGAAAGACATTCTCATCTTATTGCAAGCTAACAAAGAAAAGATTCATTTGTAAACATTGGTCAATTTTTTGTTTCATTACAGTACATAAGTACGATTTATATAAAAACCTTCAGGTTTCATTGTCTCTATCGCAAATAAGAACAAAGAACAGTTAACAAGCTTTGGCTGCAGAGAGTGCTTTAGATGAGAAGTTCTCTCTAGTCTATCTTTTGTTTTATTACGTAACTGTATTCAATGCAGAGTCTGACTGACTACATTTGGCTTCACCATTGTTAGGAGAGAAGAGATATCCTCTCAGTAAACAAGATTTGGCTGCTTAATGTATTTATAACAGAAAGCTGAAAGTACTTAAGAACTTCGTTGCTGTCTATCCTTTGTTTTTGTTACATAACTGAGCTATGTTACTTCTTGCTGGCACCATTTGTATACCATTTATCAAAATTGTTCAACATAGAAAATTATTACTTTCCAAACTACTACAAAAACTGTGCTTTTTGCAAAGAAATTTTATGAAGTTCACGCAAACGTCAGATTATTCAGTTACTAAATAACAGGTCACAAACAAATGATAGTTTGATTCATTTAGTATTGCACAAATTGGGATGCCGTATGGCAAAACAAAACCAGTTTTTATTTCAAGCAAAGGCCATCAAGTAAAAAAAAAATGACAATTTGATAAATGTTTGGATCCAGCTAATTGGTTATATTGTCGTATTTTTGTCACAAAACGAATGAGAATGATGGGATTATTGAGTTAGTATAATGTAAATCTATGGAAAAATGTTCAACCACAAACAATTGTGGTATGAATATAGAAAATAATGTCAATATAATGCAAGCAGATATTTTTCTAGCTAATAAATACTCCTAAAACCTGGAGCCATAAATAGAACGGTACTTAAAATAACTATATCAATAATAATAAAACTTAATAAAAAGATGTACCGAGTGCTACTGTCAGGATACAGAAATGGCAGCAATGATACATATATATAACTCATGTTTGTGAAATACCAACAAAAAGTCAAAATGTGCAGACAAGCAAAAGTATACAACTCATGGCAGACAATAGGCCTGGTAGAAGCCCAACAACAATGATTAATGCATTGCGCCAATGCATTAGTGAATCAACAACACAGGTATCAAAATCATGAGTCATGCTAGAAGGACTGAAAATGTCACGAGGCCCAGAAAGGTGGAAAAGCAAATCATGAATTGTTGAACATTGAAAAAGGTTGTCTGATTCCTGTGTTTAGCAATCTAAATCTGACCCATCCGCACTTGAGAGAAATCACCGTATAACCATGTGTTGAATATATTTCCAATCAATCATGTATTTTATTGCAGACGATAGGTAAGAATCATTGTGAATGTGTCAGTGTCAATCCACCCTTGGTACAAAATATTCCACCCAATCATAAATGAACATTTCATGCTGGTACACTCTTTTGAAAGCTTGAATGAATGCTATTAACTGCTCACGCTTTAAACATCAGTCTTTAACCATTGAGATGTTTGTGATGTGTCTGTTTTATTGATCTATTATTTTGTATTCCAATCTATAAAAAAAAATTGATGACAGCTGGGGATGCAAACCCAACGCAAAGATTTTGTAGTTGCTGACAGAACTGAATGTATATACTGACCAGAGTCTGCATAGTTAATAATACAAGTGTCAAATACCAGGGAGACCATAGTAATACAAGTATCAAAGGCGGCAGACCATAAATTTTGATATACGAGAATTCTATTGAGATGAATGAACTATAACACCAGACAGACCGTCGGTGTGAAAATTTCATGACTTGAGGGGTGGCCGAAGGGGTTGCACAATATAAAGTTTTGCGAATGATATGGTAAAAACTTAGTGCGAAATACATACAATAGTGATTGGCTGTGAGACTGGAGCTTCCTACTGATTGGTGAATTGTAAATGTGCAGGCAAAAAGAAAGTGAAAAATTTTGTCTGACAGTACTGATATAGATTTCATAGAGAGAAGACGCGGGCTCACACAATTCAGTATTCAAGCTAAATTTTCAACACTTTGTGGCAACATCTCTTATATAGTTTTTCTGTGGCATCAATTATTTCTCACTGTCAATATTTATCACGGTTAGAGCACTCAACCTAGAAATTCGGGTTGCTGTGATTTACATACAGTTCTGTCAGCTATCAACTGCAATATTGTAACGGTTTTCCCCGTGTAATGAGAGGAATACTGCCACAGGTACTGCAAGATGCTATGTGATTATGGCAAACTCTGTGCTTTAGTGGTAGCTGTGGCTACAGAGTGTAAGGCTTGAATGTCTCTCTGTATTAGAGGAGACAGGATGCTGCTTATCAGCAGACACAATGGTATTTGGCAACCGGCCAAACAGATTCTAATAGGTTGAAAGTGTGAGCAAAGACTTTATTCTCCACTTTGTCTAATACGCACAGAATTGCTAATAAGGCTAACTATAAAAGTGATAGTAATGTCTCTAATACTGATGTCCGTACTGCTAGGTATGCGTCTGTGGGTATAGTCTCTAGCTGGGTGTTCCTACAAGAGTCCAAGCGTCTTCTGTACACTTGTTGGGATCTTCTCTGTTGTAGTCTGAACGCCTCCTTAGCTGTCTTGCTATAACTAAGCACGCACTAGTCCTAGGCAGTCTCTTACAATGCAATGTCTGAGCACTACTAACTACTAACTGCCCTGCTGGGCTGCAAGCGCTTATAAATGAGCAACAAAATCACAGAGGTGTATAAATATATGATTGGCTAAGCATAAGTAAACAAAACAGCATGGGACACATGCCAAGATAAAAAAAACTATAAGGCGGAAATGTCCCTCCTGCTGTGGAAGCTGTAGCTATAGTGCAGTCGCACTGCTGTAAGCGTTCAAGCGTATGTATAGTCTTGAATAACATAATTCATTATTATAGGTGTAGTGCCGGCTGTAGATTGATGGCAACGCTGTGCATTTCCATTACAATATTCCAGATTCTACTCGCTATCTGTGGTTGTAGATAAACAGTTTTGGCTTTCTGCAACAGACAAACATCCATACATATTAACCTATCCCAATCTTGGACGAAATCATCCCCACATTGGAAGAACAAATTACTACAAGCTGACCAAACACTCACGGAAGATACGTAAGCCCACAATGACAACAAGTTTGCAGACGTCAATTCCTGCAGAAGACTAAAGCCCACAGCTAAACATCAAAATCAACAAACAAATTTCCCGCGGAAGGTATTGCAACAAACATTATCTTACACTAACATTATATCGACGAATTAATCTCCCTCGACAGCAACAAGACCCCATTCCTTCAGCACCCCGCCAGTCACCTGAGCCCTTGGACTTGATCACTCTCTCGACTCTAACCTCTGGAGCTTTTGGACTGTATTATTCTGTAAGACTGTTCTTTATTACCATAACTAACTTGCTCTCTAACATTTAGCAGAACTTTTGTTTCACGTAAAAATATTGCTTGTTTCAAACTTTTACAGCAATTCTGAATTTCTAACAGTTTCTAACTTTCACAACCACTCTAACTTTTCAACGATTGTAAATTTATCAACAATTCAAAACTTTAAATCTCTCAATTAGAATTATTTACATCTTGTAAATCTGAATACTTACTAATTCCTAAAAATCTCAACCAACATCTTGTGAAAAGACTTTAGAATAATTTTTAGCTTTGTAATGATAATAACATTATTGTAATTGACCTTCCATAAAACACTTTCAGTTTTTGTAAAAAAATTTTGTGGCGTTATCTTTCATACATCAGACAACTCCAACTTTTGATAACATCCAGAATTAGGTTGTTTCCATATTTTCTGCATTTGTGTTATGATTGCTTACATAAATAAATATTATATTTTAATCTGCTCTGAATAGCATTGTCTCATCTAATCTTTGTCCCTGCTTTGCTACCTACTAACCACTTTGTGTTTTTATAAATAGATTATACCCATTTTTATTCAAGACCCATGAATAGTGAATGTTTATAATCACCAACTTTCATTTCTCAACATTCCATTCTAAATAGAAGTAAATTGTTATCTTACCACGGCAGGGAGAACCATAAGTCATCAAAAGTTTTCTCCTTGTAGTCCAGAGTGCTAACCAAATTACACCACTATACATAGATCTATATATAGAACCAAATAGGTAAGTAGAACCAAAGAGAGTAGATAATTCTAAATTATATTGCAACCTGCTACCAAAGCATTGCATCAACCATCTCTATTGCTTATCAAACAAATCATTAATTACACAACACTACACATATATATCCCAACTATCTGAAATAGAAGTATAGTTTCAAAACAATTTAAATTTCTGTTGCTGACAAAATGGAGCTTCTTTAGTAGATTGAACGCGGTTGTGACACAAAATTCACCGAGTTCGAACTTGTCCCAAATCCTGAATAAATCAAAAATTTTCTCTCAAAAACAAATTGTTATGCTATATTTTGCGATGACACTGTTAAATGCATTATCCACTTTACTGTCAACCAGAGAATACTTAAAAGTTGTACAAAGCTATATTGGATTAGGGTTAGCTCTGTGTTATCAGTTAGGCAACCAACTAGACCAATAACTGCGACTTTCAGTGATTGGATAATTATATTGGTCAATAAGCCGGTGTACAATCAATTGCTATTGACAAGCAACACAGGACAAGCTCACAAATGAGTCTGTCCAAATCATGCAATGTAGCTATATTTATAAAATAAGATATGTACACAACGTAGTTTAAATCACTCACAGTTGACTGGTTTACTCGTAAGCAGGTGGAAAGGAATAGTACAAAAATAGAAATTCATACAATCGGAGCATTAATAACAGTACAGTTAGTGTCTGTTTGAATCATCAAACCACAAAAGACTATCTACTATAGTGAATTTTCATGACCACTAAGTGTGCCCAGAGGTCCTGCTGACAACTGCGGAGTGTCAGGCATGCCTTAATTGAGCCTTGCACTGCCAGAAACCTTGTAGGGAGAAAGATACCAACCCTACCAGCCCTGCGGCAGTCACTACCGGCCCTGCAGCAGTCACTACTGGCCCCGCAGCAGTCACTACCAGCCCTGCGGCAGTCACTACCGGCCCTGCGACAGTCGCTACTGGCCCTGCGGCAGTCACTACCGGCCCTGCGGCAATCACTACCGGCCCTGCGGCAATCACTACCGGCCCTGCGGCAGTCACTACCGGCCCTGCGGCAATCACTACCGACCCTGCAGCAGTCACTACCAGCCCTGCAGCAATCACTACTGGCCCTGCAGCAGTCACTAACGGCCCTGCAGCAGTCACTAACGGCCCTGCGGCAGTCACTACCGGCCCTGCGGCAGTCACTACCGGCCCTGCGGCAGTCACTACCGGCCCTGCGGCAGTCACTAACGGCCCTGTGGCAGTCACTACCGGCCCTGCGGCAGTCACTACCGGCCCTGCGGCAGTCACTACCGGCCCTGCGGCAGTCACTACCGGCCCTGCGGCAGTCACTAACGGCCCTGTGGCAGTCACTACCGGCCCTGCGGCAGTCACTACCGGCCCTGCAGCAGTCACTATCGGCCGTGCAGGAGATAGAGCGATCAGAGTAAACACTTATTTTATAAGGGCAAGCTAACAGCACACAGCTACTAGTGCTATTGCTGACTCACCTCTTTTAGTTTAGAGAGGAATGTGTTTTTAGTAAAGATAACTCACTTGCAGCCAGCAGACATGCTACTAGTTTACTGTTGCAAGGACGAAATAAAGCAGACTCATACTGCAAAATAGAGAACGCACTATGCGATTCCATTACATGTTGCAATTACACATGGATTGTTTATCAAATGAGACTGATTGGATTTTTAAAAAAAAAAACAGGTAGCATCACACGCTAGAAAAACTAACAAACTAAAAATGCAAAAAGTGAATGCAAGCTCAACATATTGGTTTCAAATAACAAACAAGCTAAGCTGTGTCAATGAAACTCGAATCACAAAGTTCTATCACTATTAAAAGTGCTCTGCTAAAAGCTATGAAACGCATAACTGCGGCAGAAACAATCATATTTAGCAATTCAAAAAATTTCATTATTTGTAGTTTAAATGAGTTTAAAGTGAAGCTGGTTATGACAGTGAATATTAGTTGCCTACTTGTATGCTCTGAGGCAGCAAATAAATTTTTTTTCCGAAAACTTTTATAGTTTCTGCCACACCAGTGGCCTTCAGTTAGCATGATATGTTTGAGACGATATTGTAACGGTTTTCCCCAGTATATGAGGTCACTGTTACTGGTACTTGCAAGAGTGCTTTCTTAGGCTGACTTGTCCCTGCTTTATGTGGTAGCGTGGCAACAGAAACGACAAGGCTATTTGGTCTATCCTGATACTGGATAGGATTGGATGCTGCTACTAGAGTAGGCACAACTGTGTACGGGGCAACCAGCCACACAGATCTCACAATGTTGAGGGTAACAATGATTTTATTGTTACTTCACAAACAAACAACGTCAACAATATGCACAGAAATGAATACTTGCACAAGTACAGAATAAACGGTAATGACTATGGGCAACAGTCCACTTGCTAGTCTTTCCTGAGTCTCTATGTATCCAAGCGTCTTCTCCAAGCGCTAACCAAGAACTGAGCTGCTAGGCTACATGCAAGCAGGGGCGTTTTGAGTTGAAAATCCAACCCCCTAACAAAATAGAACAGCGCAAAGCGCGGAAAATATTTTGTTAGGGGGTTGGGGGAATTTGTTAGGGGGTTGCCTGTTAGGGGGTTCACCATTAATGTTAGGGGGTCAAGTTTCATCAATGTCATGCTATATTATTATTTATTAGCTAATCATTATTCTTTTTTTAATTTTTGTAGTTTATGAATGATGATAATAATTACTATTATTTTATTATTTATATGGGTTTTTTTTTTATTTTGATTATTTATTGTTAGTAATAATATATTTTATTCATTATTTTTTTAATGTTATAATAATAATAAATAAGAATAATATAATTTGACTGCTTCAAATTATTATTAACTGTTATTTATACCAATTATTATAAATAATAATAATCATCATAATAATAATAATTATAATAATAATTAATTAATAACTATCTAATATTAATAATGTAGCTAGCACAAGTGAAATTTTCAAATCAGCCTTGGGACGTTAAAAAACATATCATGGCGTAGAATCATATCTTGCAGTCACAATAGTAGTAAACTTTTTTGTCTCTCATTGATAGTTACTGAGAAAATGAGTTTTAAAAATGACCCTCTCAGCAAAAAAATTACTTTGTTTCATGTTCGCATTGCGGTTAGTTTTACGCCTCATTATTGATACATTAGAGTGAAATCCGTGACGCAAGACCAAGCGAGCGTAATTAATTTGCGGTTAGTTACTAATTGCTTCATGATAATATATATTAAAAAAAATTACGTTTTTATTTGGCAAGGAAATTATTAAATCTATTTTCCTACCTCCAGATGTAAAGGATCTATAACAAATAGTATATCAACAGGTCGGTAATAAGACAGGCTAGTGATATAACATAAACTAAAATCATATGGTCCATCGGCGCACTGGGAAAAGTCACGTTTACAACGTCATTTCCAGACAATTTTTCCCAAAACTACAGATATGTAAGAAGTGCAATGATTGGTTAATCTTGTTCGGCATATTGTATCCTATTAAACCCTTTTAAAATTTTGTTTCTAGCAGCCTGTGGTCCCAAGTTGTTAAAAATTTAGTAATTCCCGAATATTTGGAAACTGAAAAAAAATAGGTGCTACAAATATTTATATCGATGCTTTTGACGTGTGACGTCATATTTCGTGATCGGTTTGTGGACGCTAAATAATGATTATAAATAATAGTAGTAGTGAAGTGGGGGAAAATCCAATCATTATTAATTATAAGAATAGTTACAGTAGTAGTAATAATAAGTTTAACCACCAAGCCACATACAGACAGTTGTTAGTTGTTGCATAGCAGCTTTATTTGCGTGTTGTTTAATATAATATTAATGTAAAGAAATATTTCTTTATGGTAGAGCTTTTATCCAAAAGCACGAATATTCATTTATTTGATTGGTCAACCATAGGTTCATTAGCCAATGATGTGCCTTGTTAGTTTTTTTGATAACTTCATTGTTTTATCACAAGGGTGGGCAATGTCAATCCACAAAAAAGTAAAAGCATGTAGTTGGGCTAGGTCTATGTTTCATGTTGTAATGCTAAGATAACTCCAAACAATCATCAGAAGAAAAATCAATCCCCGCAAACCAAAACAATACTCGACAAACTTGACCCCCTAACGTTAGGGGGTTGGGAGTTGTACCCCCGACTGTTCGGGGGGTCGGGGGTACTCAATACGCCTCTGCATGCAAGTCTATTTATATGAGGTAAAAAATCAAGTAAGCGTATTAATATGTGACTGGATAAATAAATAGAAATACCCCAAGCGAGGCACAGAAGTAATAACAAGCTGGCAACTTAATAATGGGCCATAATGTAAATAGAGATACATATATAAAGTGTCCCTAGTGGCGGAAAATCTTTCCTGAGCTTGGCTGGGTGAGTGGCGGGTCAGCTGTACTCTGGGTAGTCGAGCGTAGTCATCAGTAAACTTCTTATGTAGGGGAGATATATACTATAGAGTAGCACCGGCTGAGCGAGGGAAGCTACACTGTGCAATCCCATTACAATATATTATTAGATGTTGGCAGAACGTGAACAGCTTACTAAGATTTTAAGTCGGTTATTGTTTTCAATGAATTGTAGTCCAAAAAATAAAAGTTGTCCCAGAGGGCAAGTTTTTGGGATCTTTGGATTACTTACTGCAAACCTATCCATTCAGCAACACTGACTGTGTAACAGCTGTTAAGTAAAGCTTGATGTTGATACAGCAGCCAGTTTGATTGGCTGTCGCCAAAGAGGTGTGGTCAAAAAAACTTAGCTGCCTGCGAGGCTAATTACTTGTATAAATGAACTTATACTTGGCTAATTATTTACTAAAAGCCTGTGGCAGACAAATGATAATAAATATATTTTACTGCAAACTGGTGTTTAAAATTTACTCTATTGCCATCTTACAACGCACTTATTTATTTTAAGCTGAAACTGCCTAGCATGTACAAACCACATCTAAAAATCGTATTGCATAAATATAGTGTGTATTACAGTTGTGATTGGTTTGAGTGGCCCTGAGTTAGAGTGTGTACAGAGATCTGCGGAACTGTTTTGAATTGCACGTACTCTATCTTTTACAAATGATAGATTTATAGACTTTTTTATCAACACTAGCCAACCAGTGTTTGCGGTTAACAGGAAAGTTGAACACTACTTAGTAAATTATGTCTCTAGTTTGTCCTGCAGAAAAACCTTTAAAAGCGCAGTATAATGCTGTGCATTTTTCTACCTTGTTCTCACTTGGAGCTGTTGATTAGATAATAATGGTTTCAGAAGAAGATCTATTTTGAGAGAGTGGTGCTCAGGTCATTCGATTGACACAAAATTTTTAACAGAAAGAAAGTAATCAGTTTTTAACAATATATTGTGAGTGTTAAAAACAAAACTTATCAAGCCATAGTCTGCAGTACATAGGTTATTGGTTCATTATTTGTCTATAAGGGTATGTATCAATTACATCTTTGAAAACAAGGCTTGGAATTTTGTACCGAAAAATTGCTGAGGAAGTGCTAAAAGCAATAAATAACGCCTTCCATTTGACAGAAAGTTGAGTATTTAGGCTAAGCTGAACTACCGGCAAATCACGCTTTACATAGATCTCAACGTCGCACACCTGTCCTTCCTTACAATAGTATTTAGTGAATTTTTCTCTGACTTCGGGAGGATTCTCAACACGAAACCTAAGTTTCAATGTACCTTGGCCACAAATTTCAAGTACCCGTCCAGCTTTTGCCTCACCAAGCAGCCTCTTTTCAGAATCAAAGAGCTTAAACACATCACTTGTCGTTAGATCTTCCATTTGAAACTGTAATACACCAAATTCATCTTTAAAAGATATTACTTTGATCGGTACCTCTCGGCTTGACCTCTCACATGTTTCTGCTATTAATAGAATAGTATTTGTGGAACGATCAATAAACTCGATCATTGTTTGGTTTTTTGAATTTATTTTGCAGTGAGTTCTGGTTTGTATGTTGCAAACAGTCTGAAGTATACTCAATGGTTCCTTGGGTGTACCTGGTGGAGACAAATGAGGAATGCGCACCGGTATTGGTTGACGATGAACAAAGTAATAGCAGTGCATAAGCTTGATAGCTGTCATCAGCATTAAACCTCTTTCGACGCTTGAGAGTGTAGTACTACGGTATTTAATTATCATCAGGGTTCGATCCGAGTTGGGTGCAATAGCTGCGCACCTTGATAGGCTTGAATCTACGTAATCACTTTTTTTAGTTACCGAAAAAGAACCCTGATTTGCAAAAACTTGCAAACTATATTCCCCAACAAAATTTTCTTCATCAGTCAATATCAGGTTTTCCTTTTCAATAGACATGAACTCTTTACGAAAATAATTTATAGCAGACCAAACTGACATTTTTTCGGTTACTTCTTGTATTCCTCCATAACCAGTAAAAATCAGCTGGTTGAACGCATTGAAAACTGTGGCTTCCTCCTTTCTTAGATCCACAGAAATAAAAAATCCATCAAACAACTTTTCCCCTGGTACATGGTGCTTTACTGTGTAGTGAACAACATCGTTCTCTCTCATCATTGGTATCAAAGAGAGATGAGTATTGATGTCAAGCTCTTCAAGAGCGGTCATTATACTTGGAGGAGTTTCCATCTTGATTTGCGATTGAAATGCGAATCTATGAAGCAAAGTATTTGTTTTCTGCAACAGAGCATTCCTGGAATTTTTCGTTCAGTAGCTAAAGAATTTGTGTGATTGGTTTATTTGTGATCAAAAGTTTCGTTTCAGAAGTCGTCTTTATCAGACACCCAAATAACAATCTTTTTAAATTTCCATTATCTAGGAGAATTGCTGTGATGAATACAAAACATTGTAGATTATCAGATTTTGGTCCGGTTAACCACAAAATTCTATCTAATCTCAAGTACTCTATTTAATTCCAGGGAGAAAATTGCCGGTATGGCTATTGCCACTTGTGACTTTATGACTTTAACATCTAGATGAAAGCCCTTGGATCAGACATGCCAACCAAGTTATTAAGTTTTAATAAAATGTATTAGTATTCTTTACCCTCCGATGGCCACCCACTAGAAGACATCGGCCAAGAGTATTTAGGCAATACAAGAACAAGTGCACAGAGCAATGAAAGCATCCAGCCTCATGGGCTAAATCACATGAAGCTTATGCCCTGGGTAGTAATATAACCAATGAGAAACGCAGGAAGTAAAAAAAACAAAAATAAAATTTAGTCTTCAACATACCTAGGTTCTTCAATTATCCAAGAGATTAATCTGTTGGTGCTGGATCAAAGCAATTTTCAATGAGCTGTTAAATGTTAACTGAACGCCTCACAGAAAACGAGAAGCAAACATTAATATTAAATACTTTGCTAAAATTGTTCACAGTCGGATAAATGTTGGCGATGACGGCCGATGAAAAAACAACTACTTGATAAAAAATGGAAGAAAACTTAATGCAACTAAACTAAATCTGCCTAGCATCTGGTTTTACCCTGCTAGCAGCGACAGGTTTACACAAAATCTTTGGAAATTGCAATAACGAAGCAGACAAATAGAGCAAGTCATGCTTTAATAACAATTGAACTATTGGAACATTGAGATATTTTGTCTTTCTGTAGGAAAATGATGACAATAAACTCACAGACTTTAGAAATTTCATCGCCTAAAGCTAAAGACAATGAAAAAGCTACTTGATTATTAAATGAAATCAGATAAAAATTTCGTTCTTTCACTTTTCTCATTCCCTCCTTAACAGTCTAGTTTCTGGTAATCTATGTCAAAAAAATGAATTTAACTGCTTTTTGTAAGAATTAACTCCAGTTGTGGGTATTTACTGAGCTTGGAAGGAAATCTTACTATAGCAGTGATGAACTATATTTGATCAAAATGCAACAATGACCCTCAGAGTATTTTGAATAACTATGACTGATGTTCAGACATAATTAGTGTGTCTTGCTTACTCAAAAATTAGGACTTCGACAACATCAATTAGCATGATATATTAGAGACAATATATGATTATATGTTGGTAGAATGTGCACATTTTACTTAGATTATAAGTTTGTTACTGATTTCCATGAATTGTGCTGCAAAAAAATGAAAAATAAAAGTTGCCCTAGAGGGCAAGTGTTTGCGATGTTTTGGATTACTTACTGCAAACCTGTCCATTCGGCAACACTGACCGTGTGACAGCTGTTAAGTAAAATTTGATGTTGATACAGTTGCCAGTTTGATTGGCTGTCACCAAAGAAGTGTGTTAAAAAAAAATTAGATAGAAGTTGCCTACGAGACTAATTACTTGTATAGATAAATGTATACGTGGCTAATCATTTACTAAAAGTCTGTGGCAGACAAATGGTAATAAATATATTTTACTGCAAACTGGTGGTTTAGAATGTACTTTATTGCCATCTTACAACGCACTTATTTATTTGAAACTGAAACTGCATAGCATGTAAAACCCACATCTAAAAATTGTATTGCCTAAATATAATGTGCATTACATTTGTGGTTAGTTTGAGTGGCGCAGAGTTAAAGTTTGTACGGAGATCTGTGGAACTGCTTTGAATTGCAAGTACTCTATCTTTTGCAAATGATACATTTATAGACTTGTTATCAACACTAACCAGCCGGTTTTTGTGGTTAACAGGGAAGTTGAACACTACTTAGTAAATTATGTCTCTAGTATGTCCTGCAAAAAACCTCTGCAAGTGCAGTTATAATGCTGTGCATTTTTTCACCTTGTTCTCACTTGGAGCTGTTGATTAGATAATAATGGTTTCAGAAGAAGATCTATTTTGAGAGAGTGGTGCTCAGGTCATTCGATTGACACAAAATTTTTAACAGAAAGAAAGTAATCAGTTTTTAACAATATATTGTGAGTGTTAAAAACAAAACTTATCAAGCCATAGTCTGCAGTACATAGATTATTGGTTCTTTATTTGTCTATAAGGGTATGTGTCAATCCCATCTTTGAAAACAAGGCTTGCAATTTGGTACCGATAAATTGCTGTGGAAGTGCTAAAAGCAATAAATAACGCCTTCCATTCGACAGAAAGCTGTGGATTTAGGTTAAGTTGGACTACCGGCCAATCACTCTTTACATAGATCTCAACGTCATACACCTGTCCTTGCTTATAATAGTATCTAGTCAATCTTTCTCTGACTTTGGGAGGATTCTCAACACGATACCCCAGTTTCAATGAGCCTTGACCACAAATTTCAAGTACCCCTCCAGCTTTTGCCTCACCAAGCAGCCTCTTTTCAGAATCAAAGAGCTTAAACGCATCACTTGTCGTTAGATCTTCCATTTGAAACTGTAATACACCAAATTCATCTTTAAAAGATATTACTTTGATCGGTACCTCTCGGCTAGACCTCTCACATGTTTCTGCTATTATTAGAATATTATTTCTGGAACGATCAATAAACTCGATCATTGTTTGGTTTTTTGAGTTTACTTTGCAGTGAGTTCTGGTTTGTATGTCGCAAACAGTCTGAAGTATACTCAACGGTTCCTTGGGTGTACCTGGTGGAGACAAATGAGGAATGTGCGCTGGCATTGGTTGACAATGAACTGAGTAATAGCAGTGCATAAGCTTGATAGCTGTCATCAGCATTAAACCTCTTTCGACGCTTGAGAGTGTAGCGCTACGGTATTTAACTATTATCAGGGTTCGATCCGAGTTGGGTGCAATAGCTGTGCACCTTGATAGGCTTGGATCTGGGGCATCACTTTTTTTAACTACTGAAAAGGAATCCTGTGCTTCAAAATGTTGCAAACTGTATTCCCAATCAAAATTTTTTTCATCATTCAATATCAGGTTTTCTTTTTCAATAGACATGAACTCTTTACGAAAATAATTGATAGCAGACCAAACTGACATTTTTTCATTTACTTTTTGTATTCCTCCATAACCAGCAAAGATCAGCTGGCTGAACGCATTGAAAACTCTGGCTTCCTCCTTTCTTAGATCCACAGTGATGAAAAATCCATCAAATGGCTTTTCCCCTGGTATATGGTGTTTTACCCTGTAGTGAACAACATGACTTTTTTTCGTCATTGATATCAAAGAGAGATGAGTGGTGATATCTAGCTCTTCAAGAGCGGTCATTATACTTGGAGGAGTTTCCATCTTGATTTTCGATTGAAATTCAAATCTGTGCAAACAAGTATTTGTTTTCTTGCAACGGAACATTCCTGGAATTTTTGGTTCAGTAGCTAAAGAATTTGTGTATTTGGATGATTTGCGATCAAAAGTTTCGTTTCGGATGTCGTCTTTGACTTGCTTTATCTATAGTTATAAATGGTCCAGGCAGTCATTTGCTGATAAAATTTTATCAGACGCCCAAATCATAATCTTTTTAAATTTCCATTATCTAGGAGAATTGCTGTGAGGAATACAAAACATTGAAGAGTATCATATTTTGGTCCGGTTAACCACAAAATGCTATCTAAGCTCAAGAGTAGTATTACATGAGCAGTTCAAGCCACCTGGGTCCACGGGGTTTTAATCGGGACTGTGATTGTGGGTGTGAGTTGTGGATGTGAGTTTTGGTTTTTTTGTGTGGTGTTTATGCTCGTTTGTATGCAATGTGTTACGGTGTTGATTAGAGCAGCAGTGGTTTAATACTTTATGGCATTTAATTTTTGATTTTTGTTTTACATATTTTAGTTCTGTTATGGCATCTTGAGTGTAAATAATTTTTTTTAGTTTGTATGCAATCATGTATATATGTATAACTATGTATATATTTCTGGCATATTTATGTCTACATTGAACAAAAATGAATCGTTTGTTGTAAATAAAAGAGAGTAAAATAATTATTTATTAATGTTTACCTTATGGTTTCCAAGACTGCTAGTTGCTGCTGTAATAGATGTTGTTCCTTTACTCATCTGCAATTACTTCGATATGATCTTGTTTAGAATTTTTAAAATCTTTACCACCACCAGGTTTTGATCCAAATGTGAGATCGAAGGAGACATCATGACTACAAAATACAAAAATCTATTGTTACTTCAGAAGGAGATTTCTGTGTTATTCATTTTGCTAACCATCTAAAAAATTGAATAACAAAAAGGTACTTATTTTTTTGTTCAAATATGAATAGCTAAAATCTAGTTGTTGCAAATTAAAGAGAGTAAAATAATTATTCATTAATGTTTACCTTGCTGGATGGTGAAGATTGAGCAGCTAATATCTCTTCACAAGTTTTTTCAAGTTCAAGCTCCGTTTTATCATTGTATTCACAGTCTGGAATTTTTTAACCCAATGCGATTTTTCATGAGTCAATCCCAGTTCACATGTATTTGTATAACACTATCCTCTTCCATTTCCGTCTCCTTTCCTAAAAGTAAAAAAAATTATTTAATTCCATTTAAAATGCTCAACTTGTTGCGCTAAAAAAGGATTAGCACTTTAATACTAGTGGTTTACTCTCATTCCTATGTTATCTAAACACAGATAAGTTCATCTATTTATAAAATCAATAGATAGGTATGATGTTATTTACCCAATTACTACAGCACAAATACATCCTAACTTGTATATGGTAGGTAATAATAACATTTTTCAGCGCAGACTGTAAAGTCTTGAGAGTGACGTGTATCCTAAATAATAATAATAATAATGGAATCTAGTTGCATCAGATAAAATCCATATTTTTCAGTGTCAGCTGTAAAGTCTTCAGAGCAATTCACCATAGATTCTAGGCGATTTCTCATCTCCAGCGCTAGCAGTTGAGCTCATCACTATTAACGTTTTGTGATCACAATTCTTATTTAAACTTACCTTTCACTGAAGATTCAGTAGCTCTGGTAAATGTTGGTCTTTGAAATGCTGGTCTTTGAGAGGATGGTTTCAGTCTGCAAAAGTTACTGCTTTTATAGTTATCTGTTATCCGTGGAATTTTAATTATTTTTCTATGGTTAGTTGTTTATCAGACATTAACTTTTCTAGGGGTTCCAGAATCGATTGGGAAATCCATAACAATGCAATAAGACGCGATCGACCAAAGTCCAAATTTCTCTCACAATCAAACAGTAAGTAACGATCGCAAAATCCTTGCATTAAAATTTGTATAAAGCCACGCATTAATTTCATAACAATGTAAAGTAAGTTGTTGATTTATTTTTAAATTTGACAAAAAATCTATATGAATTATTTACTTCTAAAATTAATAAAATATTCCTGAAAAATTGGAAAAAAATTATATTATTTCACATAACAAAATGTTACCAAAAAAATTAAAACTTAGAATAAAAGCAATCATTCATAGCTCTTGCGATTATAAAATGCTAAAGTAACCTTTTATGACTCGGAATAAAATTTTTATTTTATTAAAAAGTGTTGGAAAATAGGGGGAAAATTATCAATTTTTTGACCAAGGATCTTAGGGAGGATATTGCAATCATTACATACTGTTTGATTGTAAGAGAAATATGGACTTTGGTCAATTACATCTTATTGCGTTGTTATGGAATTCCAACAGATTTTGGAATCCCTAGGTTGGCCGATCGCGTCTTATTGCGTTGTTATGAATTTCCCCAACTGACTTTTGGAATCCCTAGGTTGGCCGATCGCGTCTGATTGTCTATATTGCGTTGTTATGGCTTTCCCAACCGATTCTGGAATTCCTAGAAAAGTTAACGTCTGAAAAACAACTAACCATAGAAAAGTAACCGACATTCCACGGATAACAGATAACTATAAAGTTAGCAAATTTTTCAGACTGAAACCATCCTCTCAAACACCAGCATTTCTAAGACCAACACAGCATCTACCAGAGCTACTAAATCTTCAATGAAAAGTAAGTTTTAATAAAAATTATGATCACAAAATAGTAATAGTGATGAGCTCAACTGCTAGCGCTGGAGATGGGAATCTTTTCAACTAGTATTGAATAACTATTTATTATTCATTTTAAAAATAAATAATTAGAGCCTTTGACTAGTGTTAAATAATTATTTATTATTTTTTACCTTATCTCTACTTAGAGTCCTCCTAGTAGTTGTAGTAATACATTTTGTTTCTTCAGGTTATCACTGAGACTCCTTCCTCCTAGTAGTTCAGTAATAGTTGTTTTTTATCCTATCGCTGAGAGTCCTCCTAGTATTTGTAGTAGATGTTGTTCCTTCAACCTCTGTTGTTGGAGGGGATACTTTTGCTTGAAAACAGTGGGTCTTATATAGCTAAATCTGCAGATGTTTCTTAGACCTATTTGCGGGGAAAATTGGTTCATTTTTCATGTTTTATTCGCATCGAAAAAATTATTTTATTCCCGCAAAGAAAACCAATGTTTTTGCGTTAAAAAAACGAGTGTTATTCACTGTTATTCGCGGAAAAAATTGGTTTATTTTTCATGTTTTATTCGCGTGAAAAAATTCATTTTATTCCCGCAAAGAAAATCAATGTTTGTGCATAAAAAAAAGGAGTTTTATTCACTGTTATTTGCGGGAATAAAGTTAATTTTTCCATGCGAATAAAACATGAAAAATAAACCAATTTTTCCCGCGAATAGGTCTAAAAAACAACTGCAGATTTAGCTATATAAGACCCACTGTTTTCAAACAAAAAGCATCCACTTCGACAACAGAGGTTGAAGGAAGAACATCTACTACAAATACTAGGAGGACTCTCAGCGATAGGATAGAAAAGAACTACTACTGAACTACTTGGAGGGAGGATTCTCAGCGATAACCTGAAGAAACAAAATGTATTACTACAACTACTAGGATGACTCTAAGTAGAGATAAGGTAAAAAATAATGAATAATTATGTAACACTAGTAAAAGGCTCCATTTATTTATTTTTAAAATGAATAAAAAATATTTATTCAATACTAGTCGAAAAGCTCAACTAGTCGCAGTGCGGAGTTGTCCTCCATTTTCTCCCTATACATATAATTCTGTTATTTTAGCAGGAAGTATGGAGATGGAGGAGGAAAGTGATGTAAAAAATAAAAGAGGATTGGGAATGGCTCATGAAAAATCATAATGTTATCAGACTTCCGGATGCTGATGATGAATACATAGATGATAAATACATTGGTGAATGCAAAGATGAAATGGAGATTGAACTTGAAAATACTTGTCAAGAAAAATCCTCGTCTTTTCAGGATTCATCATCAGTAGAGTATATGAGCAGATCTCCCTACCAAGTCTTTTTTTGTGGATTGAATTCCGGGGTTGATGCAATGGGTTAGGGCGTTGAATAGATTCGCCGAGTTAATATTGTGTGGCATTTAAGTGGCATTTGAGTGGCATTTAAGTTGCATTTGAGTTTTGATTATTTTTTTTATTTAATTTGAACTTATATGAGTAGTAATATATGAGCAAATCTCCCTACCAAGTGTTTTTTGTGGGTTTGACTCCGGAGTTGAAGCAATGGGTTACGGCGTTAAATAGAGTCGCCGAGTTAATATTGTGTGGCATTTAAGTGGCATTTAAGTGGCATTTAAGTTTTGATAATTTTTTTATATAATTTGAACTCATATGGCATCTAGATTTTGAATGTGTGGCATTTAGATTTTGAATGTATGGCAGTTTTGATAATTTTTTTTACATAATTCTAACTCATATGGCATCTAGATTTTGAATGTATGGCATTTAGGTTTTGGTAATTTTTTTGCATAATTCGAACTCATATGGCATCTTGAGAGAGAGAGAGAGAGAGAGAGAGAGAGAGAGAGAGAGAGAGAGAGAGAGAGGGAGGGAGGGAGGGAGGGAGGGAGAGAGAGAGAGAGAGGGAGAGAGAGAGGAGAGAGGAGAGAAGAGAGAGGAGAGAGAGAGGAGTCTTGAGCGTAAATAATTTTTTAGTTTTCTATACATTCATATATATGGATAATTATGTACATACTTATGGGTATATTTATATCTACATTTAATTCAAACTCTTATGACATATTGAGTGTAAATAATTTTTTTTAGTTTCCATTCATTTGTGTATATATGTATAACTATGTACACATTTATGGCTATATTTATGTCTACATTGAATAAAAATGAATCAATATATGAATATACACAATTATTACAAATAAGTATATTGAATGTTATAAAATATCTTGGAAAATCACTAAATTAGCCCTCTAGATGGTTAAAATTTACAGTAGATTTTTCATAATACAAAGTACTATAGCTTGGTTTATCCAGTTGAGACTACATATCATCAGCGCTCGAGATTGAGTCTACATACCATCAACACCAAGCCCTATTTTTTAAAAAACAATCCAAAACCACCAAGTTAGTCCTCTAGATGGTTAAAATTTACAAAATTCTCAATGAAACTTTCTCTGTTTAGTTTCCGTTTTGTGTATCTAATTTACATAACTCGAACTCATATGGCATCTTGAGAGAGAGAGAGGAGAGAGGGAGAGAGAGGAGAGAGATTTTTTAGTTTTCTATACATTCATGTATATATGGATAATTATGCACATATTTATGGGTATATTTATATCTACGTTGAATAATATACATTTATTACATAATAAGTATATTGAATGCTATAAAATATGTTGGAAAATCACCAAATTAGTCCTCTAGATTTTTAAAATTTACGGTATTTGGGAAATAACTGCAAGAGAGGAGAGAGGAGTATTTGGTAAAAAATTGCAATAGAAAACATTAAATAAAGTGTATCAAGATATAGGTAGTAATATATGAGCAGATCTCCCTACCAAGTGTTTTTTTGTGGATTGAAATCCGGAGTGAATGCAATGGGTTACGGCGTTGAATAGATTCGCCGAGTTAATATTGTATGGCATTTAAGTGGCATTTGGGTGGCATTTAAGTGGCATTTGAGTGTTGATTATTTTTTTACTTACTTTGAACTTATATGGCATCTAGATTTTGAATGTATGGCATTTAAGTTTTGATAATTTTTTTACATAACTCGAACTCATATGGCATCTTGAGAGAGAGGAGAGAGGAGATATATCTACCTTGAATAAATACATTGATTAAAAGTGAATCAATATATGATTATATATACTTATTACATAATAAGTAGGGGAAAATCTCCTCATATAATATAGCTAGATACATAATTCGAACTCATATATACATTTATTACATAATAAGTGCATTGAATGCTATAAAATATATTGGAAAACTTCTAACATAGTTTCAAACATAAAAATAGATGGAGCTAAATATTCATCTATTTGTTATCGATACTTATAAGGATGATGAATGATTTCTTGTATTATATATATATAGTTATAGTAAATGTTGTAAAAAGAAGTCTATTATGAAGGCTTTTACTTAAGCCAAAGTAGGTTCGGCAGATACTCCATCAGAACACACTCGTCTTTTAGCATAAAAATATGTGAGTCCTCGCTTTATTTGGCTGTATGTCAACATTTTTTTATCCTTTACTACAAATCCTCGATTTTTACCCATAAACGGCTTTTTTTGTGTTCAATACATTTAGATAACTGTCTTTGTTCAATTGATTAATTCGTTTGTTTAAACCTTTTGAGCTAAACTTGTTTCCTTTTTCTCCCCAGCAGTAATAGGATCTAGAGTTAAGCGCAGCAATTCCATCTCCGGTAAATTCCTCTTTAAACAGGCCGGGTGTTCTTTTTCCATGTTTTAGTACTTTTTCACAACAGTTTTGCATGCTCCATTCTAAACCCATTGTTTTGATTCTTAAAAACTCATCCCTATGTTTGTCACAGTATGGTCGTGGAAACCAATCACCATATTCATCGTAAAACTCTTTTTTCATACTTGGTTTTACCAGTGTTTCTAATGTTTCGCTCAACGCCATGTATGCGCTATCTGTATCCATTTCAACATACTGAAAATCACTTATGTCAATATATCTATAAATAAAAAGATGGTTTTGATTATTTGGAAGTTTTACTTACTTATGCATAATAATAGTAGGGAATTAGGTATTACTTACTTATCCATAAAGTCGTAGTAAAACTGTAGCATTCTCAGTTTAGCATACCGTAGCACGGAGAAACCCAAGTGTACTGGAACATTCATAGTTAGCTGAAATGATGGTGATAATGATTACCAAAGTAAACTTGAAGAATATAAATTTTGAATTGCAAAATAGTTTTTTTAAAACTTACTTGTTGTTTAGAGGTTACGATTTCATAGAAATCAACTGCTATCTCTTCTATGGAGATGAATTTGTTCCCTCTGATACAAAATGAAGCTTTTCTCGCGCCTTCGATGAACTTGATGGTGGTGTGTTTTTCTTTATCAGTGATTGTTTTTCCATAATCAGCATTTCTTACCAACTTGCTAGTAGTAGCGAGTAATTCTTGACTAGGGTCCGCATCTCCCATTCTCCTAGCGTCTGAAACTGATGTTCCTAAAGGTTCAAAAGCTTTTGTAGGAATATATTCTATTAGCTGATAGACTTTGGTGACTTTCAATCCTGTTTCAAGTACCATTTCAACAAAGGACTCATTAGCAATATCTTATCTCCGTACATACTTCCAACTAATGAGAGTTGAGGAGTCTTTAGAAAACCTTTGGCTTCAGCAAAGACTTTAATTTCATCGCTCAAGTGCTCTCTGGTTAACATCGTATTTTTAAAAATCGGGGGCATTTCAGAGAACTTTTCTTTCTCTTCCTCAGGAACTTCGATGTCACATTCAACAAATCCGAAGAATTCCTCTGATTGAACTCTCTCCAACACTTCTTCTTGATTCAGCTTTTTTTCAAGTACTTTAGGGTAGAAAGAATTGTAAAACGTGTTGACAAATTTTTGTAAGTTTGTATGAGTTTTTACACGTTTCATCCTCTCACACTCCCAAATCGAGATTACAGTGTAACCAAGCGCTGGGAGATATTCTTCGTTTTCCATCATAGTTTTAAACAGATTTGCTTTTGATTTTCTTCCACTAGCTTGAAGCTCTTGCTTTTTAGCGTTGTTATAAGAGCAGTTGTGTCCATGCCAAAAACACCCGTGGAACTGAAAGACTTGAAAATTTTCAACACAGAATCCATCAACTGGTAATGATCGTTGTCCAAGAGTAACTTCTCCTCCATTGAGCTGATGTCTGATATTGATTTTTTTTGAAAAGATTTGGAACTGTCACCAGCTATAAGCTACCTTGCTAAATTTTACTGGTTCAGCGACAAAGGAGTTTTCGAATTTTCTTCTTCGAGGATAACCAGTAGGCATTGATTGCATCATACACCATAAATAGAGCGCATTTGCATAAACTCCATAGATTCTGTCACAAACTTTTGCTTCTTTTCCCAACCAATGTTCTCTAATTTTAGTTATACCTTTTTCATGATATCTATGCATCACTAGACTTGGTCCACCAAATATGTTTTTCTTTATTAGAGGATAAAGTTTGGCATTGCAGTTGTCAATCAGACAAATCGGGAGAGTCTGTCGAAACGAGTTACCAAGTTCATGGAAATCCAAGTATGTAGAGAGGTATGGAGGTGGTGGTTGGGGAGCTTTGTTGAACATCCATCGAATCGCTAATCCAGGTTAAGATATACCATCTTTTAACATATCAATCCCATGCTCTCTGTAGATCAATCTTTGTCTTTCCAACGCTTGAACAAACGGTTTTACATCCAAGTTGTTGTACCATTTTAAAAAATCCCTCATTGTCTTCATGTTGTTATCTTCCCACGCTTCTCAACAAATCATGTACTCTTCTTCACTGATTTTTTTTTGTTTTAAAAAACTGTAAAAAGCTTTTCTTGGAAGTAGATGTTCTTGATTAAGTTGTTCCAAGTCTTTCATCCATTCAAAAGGAAAAAATCCTTTTCCGGTGCCACATTTGTATGCTTTGAGATACATTTCATAGCTGTATCCAGGAGCGATGAAGTTTGTACAATCTAAAAACAAAAAAGATCCTATTCCGATAACAGGCATCTAGTTTCCTTTTTTTATATCAAAATCAAAATCTTTGTCGGAGACATCTTTCAATTTTTGAAGCAATTTTCCTTTAATCACATTGACATCATAAGCCTGTGAATCGAAACCTGGAATAGGGAGTTTTTTCATATAGCTGTACAAATCATTCATAACTTTTTCAGCTCCTGTTCTCCGTCTGAAACGATTCTGTTCATAATCACTACGAAACTTTTCTTCAGCTTTTTCCAGTCGTTGTAATTCACCTTCTATCTGTTTTATGATTAGCAAAAATTGTTTTTTCCAATCGGCTATATGATTCTTCACTAATTTCTTCCAAGTATTCAATGAACTTTCCAACAGATTCATCATCGTCCCCGTTATTCACAATACATCGTGGGTTGTTGAAGCCTGGTACGTTTGAACAAATTGAAATACTTAAAAGTTTATGCTCGTTAGTGTAAAAGGTTGTGTCTGTATCTCGATCTTTTTCGCAATTAGGTAACAAACACTCTATGTCGAATGTTGCAAAAAACGGATAGTATCTCAAAGAATCATTTGACCCTATATGTATCCCGAATTGAATCTTCAGTTTGTCGAATATTGTAGCGCTAGGACTGTATTGTCCTCCAGAAAGCTGGATAGTTGTTGCGTTTGAGATTGAACATCTGTGTCTTTTCAGATTCCCCAATATGTCATAACAAGTAGAACACGTTGGACATCTGTAGGCTCTGACATATCCTTCCAAGTTTGTAATAAGGCTGAAGTGATTGGCATAAAGATCCAAATATAGATTTTCCTTGTAACTGGAGTTTGAATTCCAAATAACTGTTGAAGTCATATCATCATTTAGAGAAAACACTGTTATCTTCAGTTGAAATGCTTGCTCCAAGAGCAATAAATCAGCTTCTGTTACTCCTTTCCCATCATACTTTTTAGTACTATCACCATAGATGAAACTATGATATTGTTGTTGGTACTCCTTCACCTCCTTAATTATCGGATCTTTTGCAAATCCGTTGTTTTTTTGTAGTTCTTTGTGTAATATTAGACATCTAAAAAAACAAAGATTGTCAGTAATTCGTATTCTTTTTGTGTTTTTTAACATGGTTCGTATGTGTCTGTTGTTGATGAGGTGAGGGAGTAAATGCATTGGTGGTGATCCAACTTTTCCCATTCCGAGTAGTTTGTAGAAATAAAACAAAATGTTTGTGATCAGCATCAATCTCCAAGTTGTATTTGGTCTCCGTCACAAGCTATTAGTACGATGATCAGTCTCCATAACATCAACAAAAAAGTCATCAAGCTCTCCTTCAGTTTCAATCAATTTAGCTTTTGGATATACGGTAGCATTGTTTGATGATGAGTGAAAGTATCGGAGTTCACCATCATTTTTATTTTCTAGTATACAACCTACGCTACAGTTGACTTTTGCTCTCGAGCTCAATTGTCTCCAAACTTTTTTTAGCAATTCTAACGCTCCTGAATCATGATAGTCATTTTGGTAGGTATCAGCTTGATCTCTTGGAATCCCATCCCAAAGTCTTACATTTAAAAGTTCTATGACTTTTCCAGCTCTATGTTTGGTTTTCATAGCTTCCCAATATCTAGCTATCAAATCATCCCATTCTTCATCATGAAAAGTTGGAGCTATGCTATCATCAACAATACCTACGGTCGATACTCGGGTAGGTCTTCCAAACTTTAAATCTTCCATTTCTTGTTCTTCCTCTTGTGCTTCTTCCTCTTCTTCTTCTTCTTCTTCTTCATTTTCTATCATTGGATCATTCTCATTTTCTTCAACTATATCCTCCACAACTGGCTCCATATCTTTAGCTATTATGCTAGTGTTTGGTGGTGAAGGGTCAGCACCAAAGCCTATTTGATTGATTGTTTCATCAAGTAAACGAAAACAAATGAGATTTTCTTCTAACCATTTCCAATTAGGGGAAATTTCAGGGTTTTTTCTTCTACATTCTCATCCTGATAATTTAAACTTTGTTTACAATAGAAATGTTAACACATAATAGTTGTGCTATAAAACATTCACATACATTTTGTATGAAATGTAACAGGAGAAAAAATGACTTAAACATCATTATCAATTAATTTTTAAAAGTGGAATTAGGAAAAAAGATGTCTCAAACATTATTATTAGTTAAGTTTTCAAAAACTTACTGTGTGCTATGAGATGAATTCTCAACTCCCTCTTCTACATTCATTCTCTGATATTCTGAGTCCCGTCTACAATAAAGAGATATCGCATTATTTTTGCTGATTCATGAGATGCCAGTAGTAATATATGAGCAGATCTCCCTACCAAGTGTTTTTTTGTGGATTTGATCTTGGAGTTGAGACAATGGGTTACGTCGTTGGATGAATTCGCCGAGTTTATATTGTATTTCATTTGAGGGGTACTTGAGTGGCATTTGAATGGCATTTAAGTGGCATTCGAGTTTTGATTATTTTTTTACTTGATTTGAACTCATATGGCATCTAGATTTTGAATGTATGGCATTTAAGTTTTGATAATTTTTTTACATAACTCGAACTCATATGGCATCTTGAGAGAAAGGAGAGAGGAAAAGAGGAGAGAGAGGAGAGAGGAGATACATCTACATTGAATAAATACATTGATTAAAAATGAAACAATATGTGAATATATACATTTATTGTATAATAAGTAGGGATACATAAAGAGAACATATTAAATATTGTAAGCTTGAAATAGTTCCAATATCATTTCAAATGAAAAAATGGATGATGAGAGATTTTCATCCGTTTGTATGTATCTACATATATCTGATTGAAAATGATATAATAATTCAGTAGTCCATTGTATTGAAATCAATTTTTGAGTGAGCTCTTTATTCCACACTTTTCTTTGAATTTTCTTTAAGTAATCATTAATACTGACAGTTTTTGACATTTTTACAACTGTTTGAAAATTGTTTTTAGTCATAAGCTTAAATATTTCTACTGAATTGTCAACGTATTTATGTGTAGTGTATGGTCGGTATTGTATCGGTGAAAGTTCTCCATGTAAAGAAGCTACAGTTAGCAAATGCTGTGTCATACATAATAATATAGCTTGTAATGTCAAGCGATATCCAATCTTTTCCTGTACTTCAACATTTTCTTTAATATAGCTATGATATATCTTTGGAAGGTAGTCTTTGATTGTGTATCTTTTTGAACTCATAATGAACTAAAATAAAATGTTAAGTATTAGTATATGATGATTAAACAGTGTTGTAAAATAATTACATTTTAACTTTTATTAAGTAATTTTTCTATTAATTCTTACCTTATCACCAAGAAATCAGCTGTAGTAGTTGATGAAATCAGTTGTAGCAGTTGATGAATCAGTTGTAGTAGTTGATGAAATCAGCTGTAGTAGTCGATGTTTTATTGCTGGAGAGAATGATTTCTATGCAGAGAGAGCTGTTCTTATATAGTATAAGCCACTCCTACTCATTTAGCTTATAGCCATTAAAAACACTCACGCGAAAACTCTATCAGAATAGTGTTATTCGCGTGAAATACCCCTGTTTTATTCGCGTGAAAATAAAAAATTTCATTCCCGCGAAAGCAACGGTTTCCATTCGCGTGAAAATAAAGTATATATTCCCGCGAAAGCATTGGTTTGTATTCGCGTGAAAATAAAACTTTTATTCCCGCGAAAGCAATGGTTTCCATTCGCGTGAAAATAAAATTATTTATTCCCGCGAAAACATTGGTTTGTATTCGCGTGAAAATAAAATGTCTATTCCCGCGAAAGCATTGGTTTGTATTCGCGTGAAAATAAATTATTTATTCCCGCGAAAACATTGGTTTGTATTCGCGTGAAAATGAAATGTTTATTCCGGCGAAAGCATTGGTTTGTATTCGCGTGAAAATAAATTATTTATTCCCGCGAAAACATTGGTTTGTATTCGCGTGAAAATAAATTATTTATTCCCGCGAAAACATTGGTTTATATTCGCGTGAAAATAAAATGTTTGTTCCCGCGAAAGCAACGGTTTCCATTCGTGTGAAAATAATTTATTTATTCCCGCGAAAACATTGGTTTGTATTCGCGTGAAAATAAAATGTTTATTCCCGCGAAAGCAACGGTTTATATTCGCGTGAAAATAAATTATTTATTCCCGCGAAAACATTGGTTTCTATTCGCGTGAAAATAAAATGTTTATTCCCGCGAAAGCAACGGTTTCCATTCGCGTGAAAATAAATTATTTATTCCCGCGAAAACATTGGTTTGTATTCGCGTGAAAATAAAATATTTATTCCCGCGAAAGCAACGGTTTGTATTCGCGTGAAAATAAAGTATTCATTCCCGCGAAAGCAACAGTTTCCATTTGCGTGAAAATTAAATGTTTATTCCCGCGAAAGCATTGGTTTGTATTCGCGTGAAAATAAAATATTTATTCCCGCGAAAGCAACAGTTTCCATTCGCGTGAAAATTAAATGTTTATTCCCGCGAAAGCATTGGTTTGTATTCGCGTGAAAATAAAATATTTATTCCCGCGAAAGCATTGGGTTGTATTCGCGTGAAAAAATGTTGATTCATAGGATTTAATCAGTGCAACTTTACCTATTTAAGAGCCACTGTTTTCACACAGAAAGCATCCAGTTCTACAACGACTAGCGGAGAAGCAACATCTACTAAATCTTTCATTGCAACAACTAGGAGCTCATCTTCTTTATAAAGGTAAGAGTAAAAATATTTATTTTTTGTTAGCTAACGCTACTAGCTGAAGGTTTATGACCTTTATGATCTTTTAAAATTAATTACGAAAAATTAAACAAAATGTTTTGTTTTTTTAGAATGAATACTCAAGACGAAGGAAGTCAACCGATGAATGAAGAAGCAGGATCCCAGCAAACCCTTTCCCCATCACCTTCTCCTATCTTTGATATGGCAGAAAGTCAATTGGTGGTTGATGAACCAGAATCCCAACAAGATTTTACTTCATTCACATCTCCTACTAACAAGCTGTCTTCAAAAAGAACATCGATGAGGAAACGATCTTTTATTGATTTGACAAAAGATGAGAATGAAACTGGCTCGAAGTGCAAAAAACTAGTTTTGACGGATGTTGGAGATGAAACGCTTTTTCGTCACACCAGAATACCCTTTCAAGATGCTGGAAGTAATGAACTAACCACTCTCACCTACAAGAGCGCTGGGTTAATAAACTCTCTCTCTCCAGATAGTCTAGAAAAACTTGAAGAATCCATGGAAATCCGAGAACTACCAGTACCAACAGTTATGGAGGTGTTGTCTGTTGAATTTCGTGATGAATCAAAGTGCACCATGATTTACAACTACCGAAAGGATAAGAAGATAACTCGGGTGAAGAGTGATGTTTCAACCGAAATAGGACTGCTTGTTAATAAAGCTAAGCAAACACGTCCAATTGTTTTAATTTATATGGGAGAAGGAAAGACAGGAGATGCGATTTTTCGTACTGCTGAATCTCATGGATGTAATCGAAAGATCAACGATCCATTCAACTCATTGTATGGCAAGAGTTTGAGACAAATACAGGCTTATTTCAGTGTTGCTCACCTACACGATTTTCCGACAGGAAGTGTTATAGCTTATGAGAATCCTGGAATGCTAAGAAAATGTGATACTCGTTGGAACAAGACTGCTGATGTTATAGTGGCTAATTACAGATGTATGGTGAAAGGAGAGCTATTGATTGGAGATCTTAGCATCCCTGCTCAAATAGCTTCATCTGTGGTGGCGGAAAAAAGTGGTGTAATCGTATTCAGAGGACTGAAACAAAATACGAACAACATGATTTCCTACGACATCATTCTACTCTCAGCTCTTCAAGCTTTCATTCAAGTCTCAGAACTGTTTGATACTTCGCTGCAGCACACCTGTCTCTCCTACTTTGATGAAAATGAAAAAGAGAATTGTCCAGAACAGCATATCAGAGCCTTAATCGATAACACAAAGGATGTGACTCGTCTTCTATGATGGTAAGTTTCATATCTATTTAAAGAAAGATCTGAAGTATTTTTGTAAAATTAATTCATATAACTATGTATGATAGAGTCATTAGTTACTATGTCTTTTAGATATAACTAAAGAGCGCTCCTGAGGAAGAAAATGAGAAGATCTTATTTACTTCTTGCTTGAAACATTACAAAATAATAGTTTTTATAGGTTCTGTAGTGTTTAGCACAAATAATGAGATAAGTTGTATTTTATTCATTATATTTGTTATATCAAATAAAAATCAATTATAATAATTTATTTTAACAATTTACTTAGTAAATTAGTTCCTTGTATATGTACACCATCTATTCCTTCTACTGTATTATCTTCTATGAACTCGAAGTTAGGATAGGTCTGTATGATAAATCTCCGTATTGAGTGATCTCTCATCTCACTATCTCCTATGTCTCGTAAACTTCTAACAATTTCATCCATACTCCATCCTCTACTTCTCAGTAAACAAAAGTATACACAATAGTCGCCACATACAGTTGACAAAAAACTTTGTAGTTGTGTTTCATTACTTCGTATTGTTTCATATCCTCCATGAATACTTAGTATTTCATTTACATCCGGATAAAAGGAAACAGAACGTCCAAACGAGTCAAAAAAATCCACCTCTGAATCATTAGCGTACACAGCCAACCAATGCTCCCCGGGTTGATGAGAATAATGGGTGTTGAATACGAAACATCCTGTTGGAAAATTGCAAATTTGCTTCCAAAACTGTTCTCTAGCTCCAACATGAATCCCTACGCTTTGACATAAAACGTCTGAAGATAAGATCGATCGAATTTGTATGGTATTCATCTGTAACTTTCTGTTTAAAGCACTGCGTCGCCTCCGATAGTTAATTGAAGAATGCTATCCATCTCCAACACACCGTCTTTTACAAAGTATGCTACCAGGGATAATCCATCCGTCGTGTTAGCGCTAAAACGAATTTCCACACTTGTTGTGACATTTTTCATAGAGTGAAAACCTTCTTTAAGAAAATCACCAGTCAAATCAAATCCATAAAGTGTAGTACCATCAAGGTATTGTTCTTTCGTAATACCAAGACTATCGCCTTCAAGCAAAGTTCCGGTAGCGTGTAGAAACTGATGATATTCTCTTCCAAAAATTCCTCTAGCATAATTTGGTTCAAATCTCCTTCCAATTGGACAATCACCAACTCTCAATACAATACTATCAACACTAGCATGCTGCATTCTATATGGATTCAAGGCGAAACGTCCGTTCATTGCGTTGTGATTAACTAAACCTAAATAAATTTGTTTAGGTTTTTGTTTGTTTTCTTCCAAAGTGATGTCGATCTGCGCAACACCAGCACGAATTCCATATAGTTTTATCCGTTTTCGATCAACAGGATAAATGTAGTTGTGGCCTTCCAATGCCAAACTGAGTTGGGAGTTTTGTATTGTAGGATTCACCTTAACTTTACAAAGATGAAGTTCAAATTTATCAATTCTAATCTTTGCCCCTCCTGCAGGCACCTCATCCGCAGCAAACAAAGCTAGTTTGGCAGAGGCGCGCTCAAACTCCAGCTGCATAGTAGGACCTGGTATTATTAGTTTTTTCTGCTGAAATAATGCGAGATGAGGTTTTCCAGTTAATTCTATTGTCTTTCCACCTATGATTAGAGCTCTCCTCTTTTTCTTATCAGCGGTTTTGTGATCACCACCGTCTTTGCTAGTTGAATCATCATACAACCATCCTTCCATCTTACCTTGATATTTCTTTCTTTCTGCACTGTTTTCGAGTAGTTGTGAAAAGTAGGAGCGTAAACCGTAGTTGTTAGCGTATTCAACGGTGGTTCCTTCTATCGACATTTTCAACTCACTGAATAATGCATGCATTGAATCCCCCATCCACACAACTGCATCATCATCATTACCTGTAATATTGGTTCCATCATCTTGAACAACCGTGGCTTCAACTTGCAGAAACGAGTTGTAAAGATCTGTGTAATGTTCAGTGCTCCCTGACAAGGTTAACTCAATACTACCATAAGGATCTAACCTATCAGGTCTGATGACAACATATTCCGATCTTTCTACCGATATGTTTGTTGGTTCCGTAGCAAATACATCCAACGTTGGATTTATGTTGTAGGAAGAACCTTCCAACTTATTACCTGTTGTTCCATTTAGGCTAGCCATCTTTTGCGAGTGATGAATGCTTGAAGCGTTACCGCTTAATGAATATAGATATCAAGCTCAGCTGTCTTTATACCGGATTCTACTGCTATTAAAATATACCACGATTACCAACACCTCTCCTCTTCTTTCCACCTCTTGTTTTTCTCCTTTTCATTCTATCTGGACAAACTGCATTGAGCACATCTCCCCCCAGATCATTCAACTCTGCCAATCCCCTCTTCTTTGCTGACGCTGCAAAACTTTGACCATCGATGACATCACGCGCTACATTTCCACCTACAGACAATGCTCTTTTCCCCAAACTAATTGCTCCTCTTTTCAGCATTGGTGCTGCAGATTTAAGTAAACTTGAAAAAATACTACCAAGTCCATTTCCTCTCATATTAGGCATCACTCGTCGTCCACTATACACTCCAATTCCATTTCCAGCTTGCATCTTGTAGTACTCATCAAAAAAATCTTTTGAATCCTCAGGGGTGTATCGTACCAAACTCATTATAATTTTTTCGCTCTATAGTGAACCGTCAACACAACCTTTCCACCATCAAATGGTATTCGTTGACCGTCGTCACTCGTTATAAGTACTTTAATCATATCACTATTTAGTGATGAAGCGTCAACATAGTGGGGATTTTTAAATTCTTGATACACAACACTATTCTTCTTTCCTTGAACTGGAACTACTCTCAATAAAGGTACATTCGTATCTCCTACCATTCTATTATCAACAATGTTGGAATAAACATACAGGGATGTTAAACCGGAATTTATATCAGGGGGTGTGATATTATTGTATCTACCACGAGGGTATGTAGTTTTTGATTCAAATCCAAAAATATATGCTATATCTTTGGAAAAGCTTATGGCAGTATCAGGATCACTGTTAGTTAGTAAAGCGGTGTTGGTGATCTTGTTGTAGGAGATGGCGAATTTCTTGTCTAAATCCATTTCATTCATTCTCTTTCGTATAATCTCCTCCAACTCCTCTATACTATCATATCTTCCATTACCGATTAGGATGAAGGACTTTTCGCTTTTACCAGAGACATTAGTCTTTTCTAGATATATTTTCCCTTCGGTAACATTTTTCCAATTATTAGAATAAGTCATATCTAGCAGAGCTAGCTCCCATTTACCGCCATCGATAACCAAATATTTATACAGTCTCACTGTAAATTCGGAATTGTTATTATCAGGAAACTCTTCACCACTAGAGTTTGAGGGTAAAGTTATCAGCATCGACATTTTCCCAACGTATGATGATTATATCAAGCGTTGTTTCCTTATAAACTATTCATCTACCCACTCATTGAACTTTTCTCCACAACCTAACCACTTAACCAGAATCTGTCTTTTACCTCTTCTCATTCTTCTTCCCAGTATCTTTTCAATTCTGAAAATCGTGGGTTTTTTTACTTTTTGCAACTCTTTTTCGTAAAAGGTACCATCAATCATCTCCTCAGCTAAATCTTTCACCCTATATACAACAGGTTTTTCATCAATAAGTACATCGGTGATTATAAAAATCTCAATCGTCCAATTCGGAGTGTATCCTCTTTCAAACACTCCTCTTGCCTTACTTATTCTCACATAATCCCCAACCTTTAGTTTTGCTTCTTGAGTTAAACTATGTTCACCTCCTTCATACACACGATTCCATACAAGTTCTTGATTTTGAAAATTCACATCATTTGGTCTCATACCTATAGCACCATGAATTGTGTTGTTGTATGCATTAACCATTTCTGGTAAAACATCAATGTATCTATCGTCATCTTTATATGTCAAATATCTATATATCTTCTCTTTTAAAGTTCTGTTAAAACGCTCCACCATTGATGCCTTTATCGTTTCATTTTCGGTTGTAAAGCGCTTGATCTTTTTTTCCGCCAGCAGAGTCTTGACATTGACGTTGTCAAACTCTTTACCTTTATCAGATTGTAAAGCTTTATAGTTTTCCCCTTCTAGTATTCTTCTCAATCCTCTTGCTACTACCGGTCCTGATTTGTTGATGAGCGGCACAGCCCAACCTTTTCTAGATAAAGAATCAATAGCAGTCAGTAAAAATGCTGTATTATTATTTTCATCTCTTCGAGATCGAACATCCATCAAATCTACCTGTAGCTGCTCCCCTATTCCAGCTACAATTGTAGGACGACGCTTAAACTTGGTTACAACTTTTTTATGTAACGTGTAGGCATCCTCACCACTCAACCATTCACGGATTCTTTTTTCTCCCTCTCGTTTTCTACGAGCTTTCAGTAAAGCTCTAGCTCCTCGTAGAGATGTATGTAATGCAGGATTGTAATACAACTCTTTTAGCGTGTCGATGTCCATGAATTAGTACCGGGAACGACCAACTTTTTCTTCTGAGTACGTGTTCGATGCGGGGATTTTCTGACAGTTGTGATTCCTTCATCAGTTAGCAGGCTTTTAAATCTACTGTAATTGGTATTTCCCGATTGTATTTTACCTCCTTCGGTTAGAACGTCTCGTAGTAAAGTTTTGGAAGTCTTAGGATTCAACCAATGTTCTCCAATTTTCAGTCTGTTCTTCTCCGAGTCGAATCTACCAATTTTACTCAGATTATTCAACATTCTGACAGCGATCGTTTGATCACTCTTTTTTGTTGTTAAATCAGCTGCTTTTTTTTCAAAATCTTTTAAATTTTCGCTTTCACTATCGTGCTCATCTTTTCCATCAGTAAGAAATGTACTTCCTAGTAAGGTTGTGTCTTCAGTATCAAACAACCTTCCTTTTATTAATTCCATCCCAATATCATCATCATCATCAACCACTTTCACTGATTCTAACTCATTGTCTTTATCGACATTTGGTGAAAAGACATTAGGTTTATTATCGATAACTGTGCTATTGGCCAAAGGAAAAGTAGACTCTGTCTTTTTTTTCTTAATGAGATTCCAACTATCCTTTTGTGTCTGGTTTTGGTTATTTTTAATCTTTTTGACATCAGACAAATACCTACGTAGGTTTTCAACATTTTCATCTAACTTTTCGTATGAGGATAAGTCAGAATCATAAGCCGTTTCCAGTAGATCATTTCGCTTTCGCTTCATATTTCTCACTGTTATAGCTTCCATAGGATTATAATACAACGGAGGTCTGGTTTTCTCTTCCTTTACCACTGTTTTATCATCCTTTCTTTCCGTTAATCTATAGTATTCATCTTCAGTGAGTATAAAATTACGTCTGGAGAATGTTAAAGGCTGACGATTCATCTTTTTATTGATGATAAAACAGATACAATAGGTGTTATAATAGCATCCAAAAGATTCCCTCTACCACTCTGAATCAAAATTTTACGCTTATCATCAACTCTCCCTCTACCACTAAGTTTATGTAGCTCCTTCTTGTAACGCTGCAACTCAATAAACTGCTCAGAATCAAGAGGAACATTACCTAATATAATATTTTTAACACTTTCTATCAATGATTGAAACAAATCTGAGTTAGCCTTTTCGACTATAGCGATTTTTCCTTTCTTACTCAGATCATCCAGAGCTAAAATCGCCATTCTATTTCGCATCATTCGTGTTGAGAGTTTCATCTTTATCTTCTCCCTCCGCCTAGCACACTTTTAAGTAATCCAGGAACTATATTGCTGATGATAGGTCCTAGTAGAGCGCCTAAAAATCCTCCTTTTTGCAATACAGCTTTCTTATCATCTAACGTTGATTTTCTTACTAAAGCGCTAATATCCTTCACGTTTCGCTGCAAATCATTATACTGAGATGATGTCAATGGTATCGTTCCATTTATAATAGCTTTAGCACATTCCATTAGAGTCATAATAAACTCCTTTTTGGCTTTGGCTATAACAGACTTTTGAATAGCAAAGGTTGTATTGTTGAGCGATAACAACACAGCTGCATTTTTTGTTAATTTTTTCTCCAAAGCTTTAGACATTATAATGCTTTCGTGTTGCGTCGTTGAATAACAAAATATGATTGAGCTGAAGTGAATAGTAATTGTATTTATATCCTTTTACTTGGGTACATATAATATCATAGGGAGAACTGATGTAAAATTTCCCAATAGTCTATATTGATCATTCGTTTGTTGAGTCGTATCTATTCGTAAATAAGAGTATGGTTTCTTTGTCGCATCTTCAAAAGCCTCTTGTACATATTTTATTTTTGATGGAAAACATTGTCGAGCCAAATAGGAAATAGAAGAAGCATCTCTAGGGTTTTTAAAAAGAAAAAAATGATGACTATTCAAGGAAATTGTACGATTTCCTTTTAAAAACAGATTCTGAACAATAAAAAACACACTTATGTTCAAATGATGGCTATGTTTTGTATACAAAGCATTAGCATCGGCTTTACCAGAAACTTCATCCATGAGATCATCAATTATCAGCCATCGATTTTTACCATCTCTGGGAAAACTCACTGTTATATCTATCATGCCTTCATGAAAAATCACTCCTGATACATCATCAAAGGCTTTTTGGTAGGCTCCATAACAGTAGTGAATCTCTGTTGGTGGAGGGTGTGCTATAGTCTGACTAGCTTCAATCATTCGAAAAATCGCTTGCGTCTTTCCCGATCCAGTTGGTCCTGCAATCATTGCTGTAAAAGGAGATCGCATCGTCGGGTCATAATCTTCAGGTTTCCCATTCATCATAAAAAGATGTTCATCAATCAACAGTAGTTTCATTTATGATTCCAACAGGAGAGTTTCTCGCTTTTTGTATTTTTTCCATAGCTTCTTCATACATACTAAACTCAGTAACACCTCCAAAAGTGGAAAGCCCTACGACAAATACCAAAATTATCATAATTATCAACGCTTTACGCTTCATACTCGGTAAAACATCTATCATATCACGTTCAATACCATCAATAGTATCAACTTCATTCATCGGTCTCATCTCAACATCATCCTCTGTCGACATCTTAACTTCCAATAACCATACAATCTTATCACGTTTTCATTTATATACAATGTTAAAACTATCAAAAAAATCAAATGCCATACATGCAAAATCTATATGCCATATAAGTTCAAAATAAGTAAAAAAATAATCAAAAACTCAAATGCCACTTAAATGCCACTCAAATGCCACTCAAGTACCCCTCAAATGAAATACAATATAAACTCGGCGAATTCATCCAACATCGTAACCCATTGCATAACCTCCAAGGTCTAATCCACAAAAAAACACTTGGTAGGGAGATCTGCTCATATATTACTACTGATGTCTATAGAAAAACCAGCAAAAAGAATTACTCTACTAACATTATTAATTTATGATTTAAAAACTTGCTGCATATCAAAGGCTATAATATTTTCAGTAGATGATGAAACTTGAAAAGTCGAAGGATTGTCTTGAAAAGCATTTTCAAGTTCAATCCCCATTTCATTTTCATATTCAGCATTGCATTCATTGTTTATGTATTCATTACCAATGTTTGAAAAACTGATATCATTTTGATTTCTCATGAGCCATTCCCATTCCTTATGTATGTCTACGTCAGCATCCTCCTCTTCTGTTTCCATAGTGCTATAATAACAATAACATCATTATTTTTTAATAGAAGTGACAATAGTACATAGAAAGGTAAGTTAAATGTTTCAGCTAATAAATTTTACCTTGTGAATAAAACTCCTAGTAGTCAGACAGTTGGTATATTATAAAGTAGATGTTGAGTCTTCAGTTACTGTTGTTAGAACGAGTGATTTATTGTGTGAAAGCATTACTTTTTAAGTAGTCAAAGCCCATCAGATAATTAAGTCTTGACTTCAATGAAAACTTTTAAATTTGCACAGAAAAACTTTTAATAGTTAGTGGATGTAGTAGTAGATGTTGCTTCTCCGCTCGCTGTTATAGAACTGGATGTTTTCTGTGTGAAAACATTGGCTCTTAAATAGCTAAAGTTGCACTGGTTGAACCCTATGAATACCAACCTTCTTTATAATATAACTATGAATCAGCATTTTTTTCACGCGAAAACCAATGCTTTCGCGGGAATAAATAGTTTATTTTCACTCGAATACAAACCAATGCTTTCGCGGGAATAAACAATTTATTTTCACGCGAATGGAAACCATTGTTTTCGCGGGAATAAAAATTTTATTTTCACGCGAATACAAACCAATGCTTTCGCGGGAATAAATAATTTATTTTCACACAAATGATGGAAACCGTTGCTTTCGCGGGAATAAAAATTTTATTTTCACGCAAATACAAATCAATGCTTTCGCGGGAATAAATAAATTCTTTTCACGCGAATAAAAACCAATGTTTTCGTGAGATTAAATAATTTATTTTCACGCGAATGGAAACCGTTGCTTTTGTGGGAATACAAATTTTATTTTCACGCGATGACAAACCAATGCTTTCGCGGGAATAAATAATTTATTTTCACGCGAATGGAAACCGTTGCTTTCGCGGGAATAACAATTTTATTTTCATGCGAATACAAATCAATGCTTTCGCGGGAATAAATAATTCATTTTCACGCGAATAAAAACCAATGTTTTCACGGGAATAAACATTTTATTTTCACGCGAATACAAACCAATGCTTTCGCGGGAATATAATATTCCAGCGAAAACATTGATTTCTATCCGTGTGAAAATAAATTTTGTATTCCTGCGAAAGCATTGGTTTTACTCGCGTGAAATTAAATTATTTATTCCCGCGAAAGCATTGGTTTTCCTTCGCGTGAAAATAAATTGTTTATTCCTGCAAAAAGATTGGATTCTATTTGCGTGAAAATAGGTTTTTTATTCCCGTGAAAACAGTGTTTTTTAATCGTGTGAAAATAAATTTTAGATTCCCGCGAAAACATTGGTTTACATTCGCGTGAAAATAAAATTTTTATTCCCGCAAAAAACATTGGTTTTTATTCGCGTGAAAATAAATTGTTTATTCCCGCGAAAGCAACGGTTTCCATTCGCGTAAGAATAAATTATTTATTCCCGCGAAAACATTGGTTGTTATTCGCGTGAAAATAAATTAGTTATTCCCGCGAAAGCATTGGTCTGTATTTGCATGAAAATAAAATTTTTATTCCCGCGAAAGCATTGGTTTTCGCGTGGAACAAATGCTGGTTCATAGTTATATTATAAAGAAGGTTGGTATAGATAGGGTTCAACCAGTGCATTTTTAGCTATTTACGAGCCACTGTTTTCACACAGAAAGCATCCAGTTCTACAACAGCAAGCGGAGAAGCAACATCTACTACACCTTCCATTGCTACTACTAGGAGTTATCTCTTTATAAAAAGTAAAATTTAAAAAATTTATTCTTCCCTACCTAGCAAAGATCAAAAATAGTTTAGCTATAATGTAAAGTAAGAAATAGATAATCTTTTAGTTCCACATGAAAAGCTGAATTATATATTATTTCAAACATTATTTCTTTCTTTTTTAGAATACTATGGAGGACTTTTCTGTTTCTTACATGGATTCAAAACCAATCGAAAACAAACAAAAAACACTCAAAACAGTCACCAAAAGAAAAAACTCTAACTCTATCACAAAAGAAGCAACAATAAAGAGACGAGCTCTTCCAAAACAGGTTTTACCCACAACGTCAAACACTATGGAAAAAAAGAATTGCTCATTGATGCTGATAGAGCTCTCAAGATGGTCCAAATCTCTCAAAAAATGGAAGGCAAGCGATTTGAAAAAGATTGGAGGGTTTCTTACACTATCATAACTTCCTGTTCGATCCGTTTTGCAAATCGTTTCTATTGAACAGAGTACTGGTGCATATGGATATTACTACATTCTCACCTATCTTGATAATTCAACTGTAAAGAATTTTCAGAAAGTCATTTGCCCAAGTAGAGTAGCTGAAAGCTTCAATGGTGATAACTACCCATTGCCTTTCAACATGTTGTACTTGGGTGAGAAGGAAAACTCAAAAAAACCAGAGACTACTTACTACAATGTGAAACGTATCAGCAAAAAACGCTTAACCGCAATGGAAGCTACTGCTGAAGCTGAAGAACTGAGAACAATGAGTGAAAAAGAACTCAAACTCGCTTACGACATCGAATGTCTGAGCAATTTCAAAGAATGTTCAATTTTCGCTTACATCGATGTTGTTGAAAGATTCATTCCTTTTCAATTCAATGGAGAAGAGTCCGTCGTAAAGTGCATTCGCTATGTCGCTGAAAAAGATGAAAAAAGAGAGACGAGAACACTTTTAATACCAATCAGATACAACGAGGATGCTAAAAGATGTGCACCTGGTGTGACGATTTACAAAGGAAAAAACAGAGTAAGAATGGAAATCCTATTCCATACCACAATGTCGTCTTCATTTCTTCAACCAACGCTAGTGATTGGGAACAATTATTGCACACAAACAAATTCCAATGAGGAGCTAACAAAAACGAATAATGAGGATGAAGTTCTTAAGGAATTCCTAGAAAACGAATTACAAGATTTTGATGAACAGCTTGGTGTTGATGGTATGTAAACTCAATCTCGAATGCTGACGACATGTAGTCTCAAGCGGATAAAGCGAGCTATAGTGCTTTGTATTATGCAAAATTTACTGTAAATTTTAATCATCTAAAGGGTTAATTTGACAATTTTCTCAAAATTTAAGAATGTCAAGAAATTAGATATAATGTTTTCTATTGCAATTATTTAACCATGTAGATGGCTAATTTGATGATGTTTTTCCAAAATTTATACAGAAATAGTCATAAATATATACATAATTATCCATACATGCATGAATGTATAAAAAAAGCCTATGTATCGATTGTCATTACAATTTGTACTGTTTTGTATTACTTACTATTTACTGACTCTAACTATATTATATGGAGAGATTTTCCCTACTTATTTTACAATAAATGTATATAATCATATATTGATTCATTTTTATTCAATGTATTTATTTAATGTAGATATAACTCCTCTCTCATCTCTCTCCTCTTTTCCTCTCTCCTCTCTCTCAAGATATCATATGAGTTCGAATTACAAAAAATTATCAAAACTTAAATGCCATACATTCAAAATCTAGATGCCATATGAGTAGAATTATGTAAAAAAATTATCAAAACTTAAATGCCATACATTCAAAATCTAGATGCCATATGAGTAGAATTATGTAAAAAAATTATCAAAACTTAAATGCCATACAGTCAAAATCTATATGCCATATAAGTTCAAATTAAGTAAAAAAATAATCAAAACTCAAATGCCACTTAAATGCCACTCAAATGCCACTCAAATGCCCCTCAAATGAAATACAATATTAACTCGGCGAATCCATCCAACGCCGTAACCCATTGCATCAACCCCGGAGTCAAATCCACAAAAAAACACTTGGTAGGGAGATCTGCTCATATATTACTACTCATAGCCCCTTTTCTTTTTTTGGCCAACATTATTTATTTCCAGATGCAGCTACTCCTTTTAGTTAAACATTGTGGTTGATTTTAATAGCACACATTCCCTGCGCACTTATGGTAACCCAGAGGTGACTCTGACAAAAAGCAATAAGTCAGACAGACCTCCAAAAGTGGTGAGTCAGAAAGCCATCATTCCAGAAGAAGAATTACTTACTGGCCTTGCAGACTCTATACCGGCCCTGCAGTGACCTCTACCGACCCCGGAGTGACCCCTACTGGCCCTGCAGTGACATAACGGGCCATCAACAAGATGACCGCTGTAGCCAGAAACCCGACAGTAGCCTGAATCAATACAAAGGACATATCCAGGACCTATCTACCTCTGCATCCCATCTATCTTGGATCTAAGGCTGGCAAAGACTGAGGACTTTATATTATAGCATTATTCCTTGCCACTAGGCAACTTGTTCATTTATTATTATGCTCCATTATATGTGTTAATCCCTTGATTTGTTACTTTACTTCCTGTAATATTTTATTGGCTAGACTTAGTATGATGCAATGCACTTCCGGCCACCAGCCTATAAAACGCTGGATTTACTTGTGTACATTGCCACTTATCACCTACTGCTACTGTTGTCAACTACTCTAGGCGATTGCCTCCCTAGAGCATGATATGTGCACCAATCAATGTATTATTACCTAAACTCTATCTAGTTTGTCTGAGCTGAAGGCTCACTAGTAGTGAAGTTGTGATCAACTTCTCTGTTGCACCATGCAGGTCTGACCAACCCTGCATTACATCTTGGAGAGAAGTGTTGCTTGGCAGTTCCACGAGCTGAGCACTGTGGACGGCTGTTTGTTAGTGGATGGTAGTGGGAGCCCTACCGGCACAATCCACTATGATGCCTATGTCTTCTGTATTGTTCCACTGGTTATACCATTCTCGACTGGTATCAGAAAAAGTTCCAAATTAGTTTTTAAACCATAACCTCATTTTATACTGCAATTGCTCCACTAGTAATCAAGCATTATAAAACAATCACTAAGCTTGCAGGTTATGAGCTGTGCAGCTAATTGGCAGTTTCTAGGACTTGGCCACACCACGGTAACTTTTTGCAAAGGAACCTCTGGGTGTGGGTAGCGCCAGCCGTCACTAAAATAAGTGGGGCTCCAAATGCACCGGTCACTCTCCTGTATACCAACATGTATTTTGTTCAATAACGCTAAAAATACAGCAATGTAAATAAAGATTATCTATGTGTCATAAGAGAGCACTTGACTCTACACATTTTATGAAAATTTTTATATTGATTGACAATTTAGAATCTAGAAACTAGAAGTGGCGCGCGACTACCAGCTGCGGATCTGAAAGGTGAGTCCAAGGAATCAAGGCTGCCCCTCCCCCTTGTACCCATAAATTTGTGGCAACAATGATAAAAAATTTAGCTCTTTAACTCTTTATTATCAAATAAAGATGCTTGTAAAAAACAGCTACATAACTCAAGATCTAATAATTTTGACTCTATTTTGGGACTGTTTAAATGGGCAAAAGTTTTTTGCTGCCTTTTCGTGCGAATATGCTCATCCATCAGATCAAGAACTTTTAGTTTAACTAAGTATGTTGTCAAAGTTTCAGAAAACAATGCCAACGAACATTTGTAAAGGAATAGCGCCACATTATTTTTTCAGTGCAAGACTAGTTGACCTCTGCAAAAATTCAGCTTTTAACGAAACATTGTTACTTATTGTTCCTTCAATGCAATCGGCAACATAATTTTTGCTATTGGTCCCTAATGAATAATGATTATTATTTATTATTATTCTTGTTTATCCATAAAGTTATAATTTATACTTATGTTTATTATTATCTATTATTACATGAGAACAGTTGAATTATAATTAATTATTCTTATTTATTATAATATCATAGTAATCAATTATTAACATTATTATAATTACGTTAGCATCGTAAGTGAATAAACCTTTTTATTTTTAATTTTATTAACGTTATTATTGTTACCTAGGTTTAATTTGAAGGTATTTTAGGAGCTTTACACTGGCAGCTGTATTACTTCTTTGAAACTTTTTTGGAAATTGGTGCTAGAATCTAGTGTGTCATAGCAGTTTTTCCACATTGTACTGGGGAGTCAGTTTTGTGTTAGAGGAGGGGCAAATCATTTAGACAGAAGAGGTTTTGAGTTGGAACCAAGAAATTGGCGTCCTCTCCGTACATATCCAGCTCTGCCATAGGCAGCTACAGACTGGGGCAGAGCAAGAGTAGGAAAATGGTTGTGCGGGATAAGGAGATAAGAATGTGGACAGCAAGCCTTAGTTGCTAGTTTTGCTGCAACACAGCTAAATTCAATAGCAGCTAGGCCATTACATACGGTTTTGAAAGCGCATAACGCATTTAAGCCCGAGTGTATTTTACTACCTTCATACTCTTTATGCCTGTCAGTTGGACAAGTTCTCTTTCCTGGAATCATTATAGATGAAGGTCTGTTTTCTGCATAACAGACAGCACAGGGTGCATTTTGATCTTGAGCTGCATCCTCAAATATACCGTAGTCACCAGTCTCAAACTCAGTACCAGCGACAAAGCCAGATTCGCCAACAGTAGACACCTTGTTATACTCTGGGTCGAACACCATGCATTGGTAGTTAACTCCTCCAGCCTGGTCATATCTTGAAATTCCCACAAAACCTTAAACAATTTCAAAATATGATGACGGTTTCTAATGAGCTGGAGCGTGTGCGTTTGTTTTAGGTGAGTAGGTCAGGTTTTATTTTGTTCAACAAGTATGCTAGAGTTGAACCCTTTATGATAAATAATGAATTTAGGTATAGGTTAGTAAGTTCTGTAACAAAAAACCTGTTTGAGCAATTGAGGGTTCTTTTCTTAACTCAAATGTTGCTTTGTGACAAAAGACATACCGTCATATATTAAAGTGGAGTTATGCCCACATGTTTTACGCCCCCATCTAGTGTAAACTGCACCACCACCATGGGACCCAGGTCTTCCAGTTTTTCCTTTTTTTCCCCGAGCACCAGGTTTTCCTGTTTCTCCTTTTGGACCTACAATCCCATGCTCTCCATCCCTTCCTGCAGTACCTGGTGCTCCTGGTAGTCCTGCATAAAAAGCTTTTCAGGATCAATTTAATTTACATTGCAAGTATTGTATACAAAAAAATTTATAAAAGATATTTGGGCGTGATAGAAAACTGTAACAGTGAAAAAAGCTTTAATTTTCAAATATCAAAGCAGTAAGTTGTTATATTTCAACTATACCGTCTCTACCGTCTCTTCCATCCTTTCCAACAGCTCCATTTTCTCCAGCTTTTCCATTAATGCCATCTCTGCCATCTCTCCCAGGTCTACCTCTCAATCCAGCAACTCCTGGAGAACCAGGTGGACCAGGGGGACCGTTTACATCTATAGAATATAAAGTGAATATTATAAAGTTTAACAAATTTATCAAACTCAAGCTGCAGGGCTGTGCTCTGAACTGACGCGTACCTCTTAAAAAACATCATACTTTTCACAGCACTAGCTTTTCGGAGACACAATGAGACAAAAAAATGGATAATGAATGAAAACATAACCTTCATTGTGATTTTAAGTTGTTGCTTTAACATTAAACCATACCCTAATGTTATTAATTATCGCTGCACCTTGCAAAACAGCAGCGCATTATTTGTATTGTAGAGGAATTTGCTGATATATCGTGCTGACTTGCCACAAGGTGGAATAAATGTAGTTAATACTAATTTCAAGAAAAGTAGAACATAGAAGTGAAGAGTTGCTTTCTCTTGACACTAACATCAAATGACAACTCTTGACAAACATAATCCAGGAGCACTAAAGGCCGAACAGAGAGTCTGCCCATTTATTTGGCCAGGACCAATGGAACAATCAATGAACGATATGATTAAGTGATCCGCTTTATGTTTTATTGTTATAGTAAAACGTTCCCCCCCCCCCCCACCCCCCAAGAGGTTGCAGTTTCTCTATTAGTGCTACTGAAGTATGATATATTCATTTCACATAAATATGGTTAATCGAAAACTCTGTGTACCTTGTCTTTTTGTAGATCTCTCGAGATTTTGTATGTTTTCCTTCGCATTTTCCTTTTTCACCTACAGTGATAAAGCACAATAAAGCAGTTTAATTAGTATTAGTTAGATGGGCTGTACCAAATCACAGCAAATTTTGGTTCCTTTTTTATTGCAAGTTCTGTTTCGTGTAGACAAGAGATTTTGCTGTGCCTCCTTGGAACAGTGATTGAATTGCATACTATTAGATGGCGATATACATTAATGTTACAATCTGTAAGTAGCTGTTATTCTGAAATTGAGATATTTTGGCATTGTTTTTTATCAAGCATCGAATTTTTAAACTTATTCGATTTTGCCATTTCAATATTCCAGCAGCATTACAGAGGAGCAATAGGACATGCGATAACAACTGAGAGAAGGTTTTAGTATGCAAAGGAATAATCTTTTGAAACAGGTTACGCTAAATTGGTGGATTCTACAGTGTTAATGGTGTCTTCAGGAAAGTTTGGATAGTAATTACAGTTCTGGTACAAAGGCAATAAATAGCTTAGTTTTGATGGCAGTATGTAGTGGATTTGCGCGAGGCAAGTCGAAAAGCACTAAGGTGAACTGTCACTAGTACACGCCTGGTTGTTGGCACAGTAAGACAATAGCCACCGCTGGCTTTCCTGCCAAACTCAACCTCTCTCCCACAGGTTATGAAATCAGCAATGCTATGGAGAAGTCTCTCTCAACTCCACAATTACGGTGAGGTCACGGCTCAGACCAACACTCAGTGCTTCAGAGTATGATACATTTATTCTACTACAACTCTCATGTAAAATAACAGTGATACTACATCTCACCTACTAGGTAAGAACTCAAGTGGAACTGGGATGTAGTAGCTCTGCTTCTTATAGGCGTAGGCACAGGAACGCATTGTCATAGATATACAATGTGTAACAAATGACAATGAACTAGGGCATAAATACACAAAAAAACAAAGAGAGTATGTATAACAAGCAATTACATACAATAAACAAAGTTAAAATGATAAAGCGCCAAAAAGTAAAAGTAGGAGCGGAGTGTTTGAGTAATTCATGCAAGCCATGTAAGGTACTGTTTCATCTGCTTGCTGTGCTAGGTCTCTAGGGCTTGGTTGGCTTGCAGCACAAGTTTTAGCAAATCTGGAGATTGCTGTTTTGTGGATCCAGGCTTCTGTAGCATGTAAGGTCACTTTGGGTTCTCAGGCTATGGTAGCCATGTTGTTGCCAACATGGTAAAGATATCTGCAGGGCCAGTAAGGTGCCTGCAGGGCCAGCAAGGTGGCCTGCAGGCCAACAGATTTGACTACTGTAGGACCGGGAGGGTTGTGTTCCGCCTTCTGAAGTGCTTTTAGTAGCATCACTCTTGATTTAAAGCCTGTCTTACATTCTACAATTGCTGGAGGGACCTTTGTGTTTGCTATGTATACCAAAACAATTTACTACAAGTTTACCCAAAATGCTGAGTCATATCCTGTAGAATGATAACTTAAATTTTGCTATTGCACAACTATGTTACCTCAATGTTTAATAGTAAATTTTTTTAGTTTTTTGCTTGAATACAAATGGAAACCACACAAACAACAAAAAAGTTCTTACCATCTCTCCAAACTGACGCATTATTTTTGCATTCTCATTTTTAATATCAGCATTTTGTTTGGTCAGTATCTTCACATTGCTCATAACCTCTTCAAACTGAGCTTCCAACTGGTTGATTTTTGCTGTTAAGTCAACCACAGTGTTACAGGAGCAGATAGCAGTCATCAGTCAAACCAGCAGCAAATGTTGGCTCTTAAATTTGGTAGCCATTACACTTACATGTATCTATGCAAGTATTTAATTATATTATGTAGACAATCAAAGATTTTTCTATTTTACTCTCTGTCCAGCTAAAGTTTAAGAAAATCAGTAAAGAACTTTCATATCCAGAAAACACCAAAAAATGGATATGTATGTTTGTATGCATGGTTATGAATAGTACATTGAACAGACAATTTCAATGATTCAGGTAAGATTCGTAGTGTTTCTCCTCCTCACACTACCGACACAACGGCATCCACTTGCTTGACTTTTACAACTAGCATAGGGACTGCCCCCCAGATGAGTTATACAGAGTTTCCACTGAATAATAATTTATTAATTTAATCTGTTCAGCAATATAACATGCTATCCTGTCCAGTACACAAAACTTCTGCCTCACTCACTCACAACAATTGGAAGGAAGTGGTCAGGAAGGCCCGCTCCCTTATTAGGGTGATAAAATCATAGACAATTACACAATTCATCAACCAATCAATATAGTTTATACAATAAGGTAAATAATATCACTAATCACAAAGGCGCACGCATGGCACACAGTCCTGTAGGATGCTCTCTCATTCCTATTAGCCTTGGATTCACTCCACTGCTTCAGCTCTCAGCTTTACTTTAAAAGGCTTCTATATTTCTTAGACTTCAATCTTTCCTTGGCAGCCACATTTCCCTTTTATATCTGGGGTACAGAGCCGGTATAGCTGCTATATGTACATATACCTTGCATACAGGGTGGATACAGGCCCGGGGTAGCCAGTATCCAAGTTATACCAATCTCGGTGTACTTCTAATTAAAGGAGAAGGCTCTGGCAGCATAGTTCACCTTTTTCCAAGGGTAGCAAGGGGTGTAAGGGTCATGGGGGCTGGGGTAATGATTTGGGTCACTGACAGCACGCAAACCGCCCACAGATTTTAGCCGCCCAAGTCTCCACAAAAAAAGAAACAGAAAACACTTCAAAATATTGTGGATCTTGCTGCCTCATGTACATTTCAAAATTTTGATCTTGAGTCTATTATGCCATTCATTTAAAATTCTCTGCACCAACTTCACAACTGCCTCAACTTCTTTGAAGCATAGAAAGCTAGATGAAGCTCATAGTAAATAACGCTTTGTTGTAGAAAGTAAAATGACAAGCAACAAAGAAGTAAAGTAACAGCTAGTGAATACTTTTGTTGTAAACTTTATATCTGCAAGCAGACTTTCAAATGACAAATAACTTATCACTTACTAGAACTTGACTTGGTTATTTAAGTTGATGAGCAGCAATGACAGGCAATATATCAACTGTATCCAATCAACCATTCTATAATCTGTAACGAACCAATCAGATGCAACACACGCCTCTTCTGAATATAAGTGTTAGACATGTCAATCTATGATTGGCTACTGTGGCATTCTTGTCTGTCAGATACAATGTCAAGCAATCGTGTTTTCATGTGTCACTTGTCAGCCTGTAAGCTATGGTTTTAGGGTGTTTAAGCAGCTAATGTCCTTCCAATTACATTTTAAAACGAAAGGAAGCTTTGAATGCTAACTTGACTCATTAAGACTCAAAAGACCTATTAAGAGTATTCGAGAACTGTTCATCGAACAAAACACAAAAAATACTACGTATTCGTAGTTCAATACGTCGCTTATGCAACAGAAAATTAGCTGTAGAACAACATAAATACCCAATGAAATGTTATAGTTTACTGAACAATTCATAAAGAAGATAACTCCCAATTTTCAAAATAGTCTAGGAAATAATAAAACTTAAACTGCAACAAACTGAAATAGTTTGCCAAGCTGCCCTTTAAGTTAGTAAATTTTGAACATTCGCAATTATTTTGAATTATTTTCAAGGGGAGAAAACCAGCCTATGAAAGTGAACAAAATAAACTCGCTCGTTATTATTTATTTAGTGTTCAGTTTCATTCGCAACCTACGAACAATGTAAATAATTACCCGTTGATTTTTTTTTATTCAGTAAACCACTTTTTGCTGACCCACGAGTTCCGAACAAAATGATTACTTATTGATTTCATTTATTGAGGGTCTGATTATTTTTATTGCAATGTGTTTGGCAAACAGAGGTCGCAAATACTCTTATTAATTCTTCATACAGTCGCAAGATGTAAACTGGTTAATTTGTTTTATCAAAAGAGGTAAAAAATAATGTTAATTTGAGAATTTTTTTCTTAAAAGCCAATTTCATTGCAAGAGGTAACAAGGAATAAATAATTCAAGGTGAGCCACAATATTCACCATTATTGACCCTAGTTTAAGTGATGTGCTGTACCACATAAAATGAGAGATGTGAAACTCACTGAACATCATGAACGAGTTTAATATGGTTTAACTTCTCCATTACATCATGTGATCACCATCATTTTCAAGATCCAAGATCAACTACCTCCACAAACATCGAGTGTTTTAGAAAATCTTACGACATTCTACACCAATAACGAGTCTAACTACATGTATGGAGATGAAGCATTATAATGGGTGTTTTTGGTTAAGTTCTCATAAAGAACTGTGCGAATTTTCAAGCTTTCTCAAAAGTCAATGCTTGCAGAGCTGGCAAAACAAGGGCTGCGCATAAAAACAGGTTTATCAAGTTGTCTTTTCATACAACAATCAGGCAAAAAATTGAAAAATTAATAATAATGAAACAATATTTACTACTATTAACATATTAAATATTTATTTCTACTAAAAAAATGGAGCCAAATAAATAATTACTCTCATCACCGCTAATATGTTGATACTGTTACTCAAAGTCATTCAACTAGATAAATTGTTATATTTATTATGGCCTTGCATCAACAAATATTTCTTGCATGATGACCACCGGTTGCTTTTATTGCTGTATCCAAACCGGAAATATTGATTGCCATAAAACAGTTCTATTTTTAATTGGTAAGCATAAATACAGACAACACAACTCCTGAGTTTCAAACCAGCATTGTTTCTGCTATCATCTTCACTTCGAATTTATTGCGAAGCGACAGCGTGAAAAAATCCTATTTTTTACTCGCCGAAACAAGAGAAATTTGCCTATTTTTTACCATTTTGCCTTCACCCGAACCTTCAGCTTCAGCCAAAAACGCTTAATGTTTGTATAACTGTATTTTTTGCAAGCAATACTGGATACTACTTCATAGCTACTGGCAAATCATGCTGCACAGACAGTACACATGTATGTATTCACATAGGTCATTAAATTATTTCATTAATTATCTGTGTTTTTGTAAGGTGTCTTATAGTGATTGCATTTTGGCTCCACCCACTCTTTTGAAAAATGTTCAGTGTTTTCTCATTGCACAAAAACCATCTTTTGCTGCAGTAATACATTTGACTGAACGGCTTACTGATTAAAAAATAAAAAAGCTTCAACAGCCCAAACTCATTCTTTGATCTTACTTTAAGCCGACAAAATTGTTCACCGAAATACCAGACGTTACGGGCATTTGTTATCAACTCCATCGTTACTCTCTACAAAATCAGCGAGTCGAACTGAATGTATCTGCCATGAAATCGTATAATAAAGAAAATGCTGTAAGATATGGCCACTGAAGTGTATCGGTCGGCTGGCAAGCCACTTGTATTGATCAAAAGGGGATATTGAAAGAAAATTGGAGACCTAATGGTCAATAATTTCACCTTGTTAAAGCTGTAGAAGGTGCAATGCTAATGTTTGTATCACTCGAAACAGCCAATGCTACACACCTGTGTCTCACCGGAGCTATACCTGCGCTGGTGGCATGCTCACCGCAGCGATCAGGTGAGAACAACTGCTGTGTATGGCCAGGCCTTAAAAGTCTTTATTTAAACTTTTATTTAAACATTTGCACTCTACTCCAAAGTTCAGGGCAGATACTTCAGGAGTTGTGTCATCTTTGGCAAGAGTAAATAACTGTTGTTGAACTAGCTTATTTCAAGGGTGTTATTGATGAACTGCTGTGGGTTGTCAGCAGTAAAATAGGAGGTAAATATTCACATTGAATAGTGGAGAGGTTTTTTGAGGGCGTGATAGACTAATCAGAGTACTCTAGTGGACTTCGGGGGGGCCAGTCGAAATACCGCCAACAAAACCTCTCTCCAACAGATGTTGTTTAACATTCAATTCAACAGAGGAGTATCTCAAACTCCACAACTGTAACAGAGCCCACCGCTCAGACTAACTACTCAGTGCTTCAGACTAATAATCATTGTGTTATGTCACAGCGCTCAGTGCGAAATAACAGTGACAATGTATCGTGCTAACTCGGTAATGTCACAAGTAATACCCTGATACAATGCGCAATGAATACAGGAAAAACTCTGCCTTTTATAAGCAGAGGCACAGGAACTGATTGTTCTAATTCTGCATGTGACCAATAACATATAGGTAGAACATAAATATGCAAATCAAGAAACAAATTATCAATAAAAAGCAATCAGATATGGCACACAAAGTTAATTAGATAAAGTGCCTAGAAGTTGGAGGCGGAGCTTTTGTAGCAATACTGTATAGTCATTGTCTACGTATATTGCATCATCACTTCCTGGGCTAGGTTCTAGGGCTAATATAGCGTGCGTTCCAAGGTTTTAGGCACTACTGATTGTACATAGGTTTAACCGTTTAACCAGGTTAAACCGCTGATTCATACCGATTTAAAGTTGAAGTTCCTCTTACAGTCGGTAAATAACCTTCAGTTTGAGCCCGCCACAACCCGTTCTTGAGTTTCAGGCCATGATAAAAGAGTAGTATTGCTTTTGGCAGTCGGAACAATATTATGAGCTTACGGACTGGCTTGCACTAAGATTACAAACAGAGGGTCACTAGAATATTCTGTAAAGAAAGAGGATCAGGTGCAGATTCAATATTTACGCAGACTAAATTACAAGCTCATTGACACAACAAATTGACTTATTGGCTTTTGGTTGCCACCAGCAACTTGAGTTGTTCAGTTATACAGTTAAGTAAAGTTTGACCAATTTAATATATATTGCTTGGTTTAATTTGGATATGTTTTACTACACAAATAAGTGGTGCTGTGTGCTTACTTCTTCATAACATCTGAGTAATTTTATACTTATCAAGACCTCTGTGACAGTGAGTTGTGGTTCCTTGTAAGTTTTAAGCTTCGTTATATTGTTGTTGATAGTGTAGCTCAGTAACAACAAGGTAAACCTGTGTCATGACTGGTGTTTACTATTCTAAGTTTCATTTTTTTTTAACTATCTGGTATTGCTACTTGTTACAAAAATGATTTAGAGTGCTAATGTAGTGGATTTTTATAGCACTCACATCTGCACAGATACTTTACGATCATTCTGGCATCACTAACATAGCCATTGGATGGCCAAAATAACTACAATAATCATTACCAAACTGATCGTCCCTGCATCAGTAAGGCTCCGACCCAGTCTGAGTCAGTGCTGACCTGTATGAGTCAGCTCTGACCCTGTATGAGTCAGTACCGACCCTGTAAGAGCTATACCGGGCCGGCAGGAAATGAATCATCCTAGCCTAAGATCTGGAAAGTAGCCTTATAGGAGCAGAGGATCATATCCATGAGATATCCACCCTTCTATCTGGAAAAAGCTGATGACCAGAGCCTGAAATACTGATGTACCCACAGCAGGAAGTAAAGCTGCCTAGGATTGGCCAGTTAACCTATGACTACGCCGACCACTTCTGGGTGACGCATATATTTAACTTTATATATATACTATACCTTATTCTTCTGTATTTATATCAACCTGTTCATTTGTTACATTATGTATTGCTCTTGTGTTATTGGCTATTACCCTAAATCACTTCCTGTGATCTGCCTATCAAAGGCAGAACTTTTGCTATGATAAACAGTTTTGATTGGGACTTGGACTTACTCATATCCTTATGGGAGAATAAATGCATATTTACTCTAAAACACTGAGTTATGCGTCTTAGCCAAGGACTCTATACTAGTTCTGGAGTTTAGTATACTCCTTCACTTCTGATTTGGTGTATACCAACCTTTTGTTGCCTCTAGGTGAAAGGCAACTGGTGGCAGCATACCGTCGGATGCTACCGACTTCTTTATGCTGGCGAACTAAGAGTTCGTTGGTCTACAGAAACTCAGCTAGTGGTTTTATGCCACCGAAATCCACTACACTTATCCAGAACCACTTTTAAATGTTTCGTTACAACAAATGATTAAATGAAAACAAACTAAAAGTCAATTCTTCCCTAACAATAACTTTACATGAACACATGAGATTCAACCATTAGCGTTTTTTCTGCCAAAATTTCTATTTCAATCTGTTGTATCAGTAGAAAGCTTTCTACATTAACATTTATATTCACTTGGGATAAAATTTCTGCTTGACAAAAAATAAGTCTATCATTGAAATTTTGATGAAAGCATTTCTGTTTATTCTTTCCAAAGCTGCAATTCGATAGTTTACTGTGTTTTTCATGAAAATAATTTATATATATCATATTCTATTTACAGGCTGTTGCTTATTTCCATGAAGTGTGTTTATTTGTCAATGGTAAACATGCCCCGTATCAATCAAAAGACTATCATCCTTTTAGTATTGTCGGCCATTTTACTCTTCTATTTGAGGTAAGTTTCCACTTGAGCAATCGTAATATTGTAATAAATTTGCGTCTTCTATTACCGACACATAGGCATACACTTTCCTACTTTCCAACACTTTGGGGTCTATCCCAACTAGACATTAACCACTCCACGAGGTCCACGACACAGACACACTACACCAAAGTATACACGAGTAATTACTTTATTTACCCAATTATACTTAGCAATACATAAAGGTACTTAACAAAATCCACTAAACTTCTGTCTGCAAAACAGCACAAGAGTTCCTTTTATGGGAGACAAGGAGGAACATTCACCCCCTTATTGGGGGTAAACCAATCACATATAACAATATAAATAATGCATCAATCAAAATTTACAACACAATTCAGTAAATAATATAAGCCAATAATACAGGTGAGCACATGGCAAAACAACTTTGAGCTGCTTTCCCGCTTTTTCTAGGGTCATGGAAAGTTTCCACTTCTTATATGGTCCTTTACTCCCTCGGTCTCTGCTCCTAAGCTGTTCATCTTTAATATCCAACTTCTAGGAATGGGTAGCCAGTTTTCTAGGTCCAAAGTTATCTCAATAAGCCATGTTCTGAACTGAACCCGGGGTACTATATGTTTATATACATGGATACAGGGTCTATACAGGGTCGGGGTACCCGGTATCCGAATTTCGGTCGAACTTGTGTAGACACAAAAGGGGGAAGGCTCCAGGGTTACTTTAAACCTCCATTCCTGACAGGGCAAGAGGTGTAGGGGGGTTTTAGGGTGGTAGGAAATGGGGAGGGGACTGACTTGATAAAGTACCATGTAGATCTCCCAAAAATATCTACTAGCTTTGTTGCCCACTTTGGTTCTAAGTGTTATAACTCTTTTTTATTTTTTCATCAGTTTGCATTGCGTTTAAAATAACAACATCAAACTATCATGCACCGCCGCACAAGGAGCAAAAACTATGAGCATAATGATCCCTGATGATATGCTATGTAAAGAAAATAATTGAATTATCTCTCTTCCCAAAATGCTAACCACAGGTCAAATGAATTATTAGCAGCTAGGGGTAGAGGGCAAGTAGTTTCTATTTATAGTTTACATAGTAAGGAGTGATGTGGTAAACTGGCGTCATAGCTTGTGCTCCCCCCCCCCCCCCCCCTAACATGCAACAGACCAGTAACTAGCCAACCAATCACCAAGCTATCTGTAGCTACCGTGGGAAAGCACTCCTTCAGATAATGATACAAAATGTCACCATTGTCTTAGACAGGCAATATTGAAATAGCAATTAAGGCTGCTTCCAGCATCACAAACCAAGCAGCAGCCACAAGATTGATTGACTCAGTTATTGTTAAAATGAACCCCGTTTTAGAAGAGTTGTATAAAAAAGCTATCAAAATATTTTACAATGTAGCAATAACTCATACTTATAACATAACTAACCAAAGGATGTCTTCGATGTTTTCCAATTATTAATGTCACTTTTTTGTAGGAGCAGAAGAGACAATGTTTTCCTACTTTACTCTCAGCAGACATCTTCTGTCACCTCCCAACCAGCCAGTTCATGCAAACCTTCACACCCTGTAACACATTTTATTTTCACTAAAATTGAAAAGACTGGGTCTTCAACTCTCTATGGTATTTTTGCTAGATTTGTGCTCAAAAATAAAAGAAACAACATCCTCATTCCAAAACTACTATATCTTGTAGACTGGTATCTGCCAAGAGGTCAGGGTAAGCTATTGATTTTTACACTAGACTAACAGCTTTGAAAACTGTTTTGTTCGTGCTCTTTGTTTTCTGTTTTACCCATTGCAGTCAGCTCTATGTTTAAAGAAGTTCAAATGATTGAAAGTTTTTAAAAAAAAAAAGTAACTCAAGTCATAGTTACATTGAAGCAACAAATAAAGTAATAAATAGTTTCAAGCTAATTTTATTATATTGTTTAATAATTTGGGCTGAATACTTTTCCCTGATCATATTAAAATATAATCATTTTCAAACATTTTTAGGGTATAAGCAGATATAAAAATATGGAAAGCAATAAAACTGAGATGCAGCCCGTAAAAGTGTATTTGACTTTCGTTTTATGCTTCCCAGTAGTGTGAAACCTGTGTTAACCCTTTACTTTGACAGCTAGGGTGACGATATTTACTTAGCAGGTATTTTTGTATCAACACCTTGTATTTGGGTCGTAATAGTCTGAATATCTCTAATATTCTAGCCATTGGATGTACTAAGATTGGTAGTTGCTAGGGAAATGTGTTGCTGTTAGTGATGCTTTACAAAGGGTACCACTGACATTTTTACAATACAATTTTACTTTCACTGTACTTTTTAATCTCAGTCATTATTTCCCAAAGTTTCGGTCGCTTTATGGAAACAAGAGCAGCAAGTCCATCTTTAAATTTATTGAAATCTGACAAACCATCACGAGTTGATAGGCTCAATGATATACTGGGTTCAAGTTGTTATAAGAATTCCTGAACTTCAGACTTTTATTTATTTGGTTTATTTTAGAGCTTCTATGTTAACCTATTTCTCCTTTAGGTTGGTCTATTGGGCCAAGACCACATCAACCGGCAGAGGTGTTAATAAATCACGCCAAGTATAATGAAACTATGGTAGAGAAGCTCTTTGTAAAGGACATACAGCATGTTGTTTCCTTGAGAGAACCAGAAGCGTGGCTGAAATCTGCAGTAGCTTATTTTCCAGAGTTTTCTAAAATGGTGAGTGAGATTGTGGATATGTCACTCTATGCACCATTCTTGCGTAGCACCATCAGACGCTGAATGCCTTTATCCTAAAAAAGAAGTTGAGGCACTACTTTATTTAACCACAGTTTAGGACTTGATGTAACTCCATCCACTTTTTTATATAAAAATATTGTAATAGAATTGCATAACATGGCCTCTATTGTTGCAGTAGTAGTGTGTACCTACCATAAGTGACACTTGCTCCTGCTAGTCGATTCTACTTTGATATAAATTATCGCTGACTACGAAATGAGTCATATGGGATGCGCTAGCAGGCTTAGGCTCAAGCTTTTTGACAGCGCTAATAGCTGGGCTAGATTATCTGCACTGAAGCAGATGGAAAGGGAAATCTCCCTAGCTATCAATAATTCTTCAACCTTGATTGAACAGTTTGAATATGCTACTAACTACTAGTTATTATTGCGTTTGCTTGTCATGTCATTTTTATCTTTATATTTCTGTTCCAGCTGGTTAATCTTTATCCGATGAACTGTTTGTAATTTTTAGCGGCCCATCTGCATATTTTACGCTTCCACCTCCATAAATATAGCTGCAGTGTGATTGTGTGGGTAGAACTGGTTGTGTGCTCTCATAGTGAAGTTGGATGAGCAATCTTTTATGTTGTGATGTTACAATTCACTGCGACCTAGTTTTCTATAGGCAAATCTTGTGGGGGATCTGCATGTATGGTCAGACAAACCAAGCCCCTTCCCCACCCCCTCCTACCCTAAAACCCCTCTACACCCCTTACCCTGTCAACTACAGAAGTTAAAGTAACCCCAGAACCTTCCCTCTTCAGCACATATCCATATTTCCCATAATTTCGGATACTGGCTACCCCGACCCTGTATAGACCCTGCATCCTATGTATGTAAAGATATAGAACCTACCCCGGGTCACCCCAGGTCAGCAACCCGGGTCAGTCCAGAAAAATGGCTGATTAAGATAGCTTGGGAACCAGAGGACTGGATAACTAGAATCTGAAGACCGAAGTTGGAAAGCGTTGAAGCAGAGATAAAGGAACTTGGATCTCCTTATAAGGACCAGCTACTTCCCCCTACCTCTGATTGGCTCAGAAAAAGTGGGAACTGCTATGCCATGCGCAAAGCTTGAGCCAATGGCGTGATTGGACTCCTATGTTATTGTGTTTATGCATTGCCTTGTTTCATATCTGTGTTTTATATATCCTTATGTGACTGGCTCACCCCTAACAATGTAGTGGATTTTAGTAGCACATGCACACATATACACTGTTATTAACCTAGAGGTGACTCTGACTGAGGCTATCAGTCAGACAGACCTCCCGAAGTGATGAGTCAGAGAGTCATTACCCCAGAAAGAGAAGGAATTACCTTACCGGCCCTGCAGACATGACACCGGCCCTGCAGTGAACTTTACCGACCCGAGAATGACTTCTACCAGCCCTGCAGTGACATACCGGGCCAGCAACAAGATGGCCGCTGTAGCCAGGGATCCCAAAGTAGCCTGAGTCAATACACAAGGACATATCCAGGACCTATCTATCTTTACATCCCATCTATCCTAGATCTAAAGCTGTCAAAGACTGAGGACTTATATTGTAGTATTATTCCTTGCCACTAGGCACCTTGTACATTTATTGTTGTGCGGTACAGTATGCGTTATTGTCTTGATTGGTCAAATCACTTCCTGTTATGTTTTATTGGCCAAACTTAGTATGATGCAATGCACTTCCTGCCACCAGCCTATAAAAGGCTGGATTTACTTGTGTACATTGCCACTCATCACTCACTGCTGCTGTTGCTATCTACTCTAGGCGATTGCCTCCTTGTGGATGAAAAAATTTATTTATTACCTAAACTATACCCAGTTTGTCTGAGCCGAGGACTCACTAGTAGTGAATTTGTTACCAATTCTCCGTTGTACCCTGTAGGTCTGACAGACCCTGCCTTGCCTGTTGGAGAGAGGTGCTGCTTTGCTGCTCCACAAGCTGCGCGCTGTGGAAGGCTGTTTGTTAGTGGACGGTAGTAGAAGCCCTACCGGCACGATGTACTACAATAAGGAGGTGAACGTTCCTCTTTTCCTCCTGTAAAAGGAGCTCTTGTGCTGCTGTACAATCAGAAGTTAGGGGAGTTTGTGCTAGTACCTCTATTATATTGCTAAATAGATTATGTGATAAATTATTGATAGTGTAAACTCTGGTGTAGTAAGTCTGGGTCTTGGACCCTGAGGAGGTTGATACAGTCTGTTTGGAGTGGATGCCGTTGTGTCGGTAGTGTAAGGAGGGAAACCACTACAATAAACATATATCTTCATAACATTTCACCTTATTAGTTCGGCAGGTTGCCTTGCTAAGTGTTTCTCTGCTTTACCAAACTCAGTACAACTCGGTGCTACTCAGCAGTAGATTGTAGTTGGAAGTAGATCCACCACCTTCGGTAGTGTTTCCCTTGGTAGAACCTATCTAGGTACAGCTTGGTGCTACGCGACAGTAGATTGTAGTTGTAAGTAGAAGTGGACGCCACCATTGGTAGTGTTTCCTTTGGTAGAATCTATCTTGGTATACAGATTGGTATAATTTGGTATAGCTCTTATTGTGTGTTGTAACCCTGGTGACAGCAGGTGGAGCTTGTTGCCTGCCCGTCACTGTCTTTTGAGCTGTTTCTAGTATTTAGTCAATAAAAGTCAGGCGCAACTTCTCTACAATATCTGTCATTTGTTTAAATAATCATTTTTGCACATCATTAATTCATTCTTGCAGGTTTAGCCCGCTATAAAAAGTTAAGTTGAATGTGTTGGAGGCACAGCGGAAAATAAATTCTTTGAAGTTGAAAAATAATTTGGAAACAAAAGTTTATTATGTTATATTGATCTGGTAAAAGTTACTCTCTAATACCAAATATTTGTCTCTGCTCTACAAGTAACCAATCCTACTGAGATAAAGCATTTATAAAAATCAATCCAGGTAAAATTTCAACTATGCATACTAACAAATGTTTTGTTTTGTTTGTTATAGTTTTCGAAGAGCTATTGATTAAAGTGTATTTTACATGTAACTGATGAATAATTTATAAATAAAACTTTGCTGTCATTTTGTGTAGTAACATGTGTATCCAGCTCAAATATAATGAAAGAACTCAAGTTTCAAATTTTCAGAAATGTTTGGTTGTGCTTGTGTTTCACAGATAAACATCAGGATATATTTTTATAAGGAAAATTGTGTTTATGAAAACCTCAGTAAATGCAAGTTGCTTTTGCATATTTTAAACATAAAACTCATCAACTTGAATATTGTAAGACTTACACAAAAACATTAAAGTTCCTGTACAGCTTGTTTTGGTATAGTCATTGTGACACAATCGTTAATTGCATGATAAATCATCAGATTTGTCATTTTCTAATTTGTAATAATTTGAAAGCTAGATGCCTATACCAAATTTAGGATACGAAAAGTCTGTTGCAAAGAAAGTATTCTTTATTGGTTAAAGTTTGACATGCATTGCGTATCTGGTTCTAAGCGAAAATTGTCACAATCTTATTTGTGTGACAGAATATTGTGGAGTAGCTTTACGTTGGTTGTAGACAGCCGAAGAGCTGTTAAGTAACAAGTCAGCATTTTATACACCAAGAATCAAAGGAAACACAATGAGATTGAGTTGTTATTTCCATATACCACAACTGCAATGGTTGGGATTCGACTACAATTACAGAAACAACTTAACAGCCATTAAGAACTTCATAGACCACATTATACCAAAGTAAGTGTTTTTTTAATGCGTTTGCCTTGAGATTTTCGGTTTTGTTTGTCTGCAGTTTTTGGTTTGCCAGCCAGTCTAATGAGCAAACTGTTAGTCAAATCTTTAGTTTGTATTAGATTTCAGCAGCTTTTCAAGCTACGATCAGCTGTACTAGAGAGCATTCTATCCAACTCTACCTTAACATGACTTATACCCAACATCTCTCAATTTCAACAAACAACTAACAAACACAACCATGGCCACTGGTCAGAGATATTAGTATATAGGGAAAATTAATCAAATTTTAATAAGTTTTAAGATGCAAAACACAGTTTGGAACATTATTATGGCAAAGCTAACCATCTACAGCCCACTGAAGTACTTAGACCTTTACTGATAGGGTTACAGGGCAGTTACAACTTCTGGCATCTGACTTGTCTTTGTAGACAAACACATTCATACCTATTGTTAGGACTCCTCCTGCTGGGTCCACATAGCTCTGCTCTTTTGCTTTTTTCTTTTAAGTACATCTTTCCTAGGGTTACAGCTTCTGGCACTGGATACTCGAGTGCTTATTAGGATTTGTGTTCCCAAGGGAGACAAGCCTGGTAGGAATGGTGACAGTTTCTACCAATGGTAGACAGAGGAGAAGGGGGGGACTTCTATTTACACTAGAGGGCTGACACTTGCAAGAATGGAAAGGAACGGTGGAGGTATAGACTCTGTGATTTTCAGTGGGCTAGGGTGGGGGGCTTAGCGAAGGGGGTGCAGGGCACTGTTTACTGGAAGTATCGGTGACTTTAGGCAATCATAAAAGGGGGAGAGGAGACTGGTTGGGCCATTTTTGTGAGATGAGGATGTCTAGGAGAGGGGAAGAGGGTGGGGGGACACAGGGGCTTAGATAGGACTAGTTGGCCACCCAATTTTACCACAACATTGATTACGTTATACAGCACAAAAGAAAAGCTCGTTTTTTGTTATCTGTTATCTGGTGAAACCTAGAAGAATAAATGTAGCTGTGGTGTGATGTTGAATACATGCAGCTGTGGTGTGATGTTGAATACATGCAGCTGTGGTGTGATGTTGAACACATGACGTAAATGTCTACAAAATTTAGAAATTCCTAATTAACAGCCTTTTGATTTCTAGGATAGATGTTCCTATTCTCAATGAGCAGTTTGATGCCTCCATTCTGGTCCTGAGAAAGAGATTCTGCTGGGAGTACACTGATATATTCTACACAAAGTTTAAAGTTTTACAATTTGAAAAGCGCTCTCCTCTGTCTGAGAAGGCGAGAAAATTTCTTTTTTCTGCGGAGGCAAACTTGGGTGATAAACTGCTGTATGAAAAGATTAATAAAACTTGGTATAATCAATCAGAAGTAACAGAAAATGGTTTCTGGGATGAGGTGAGGGAAGATTTTGTCAGATATGTCACTCTGCTCACAAAATGTATCATGCTAAACAGGAATAAAACATTGCTTTTGCTGAATAATAAAATATCCCAATTGTTTTAGGTTGCACACTTTCAACAGCTGAACTACAATGTGTCTAATGTGTGGTGTCCTCAAGTGAAGAGGAGTAAAGCTTCATACATGATTGTGGCAAATCGCTGGAATCACAACATATCTATCACACTGCCATTCTGTAATCAACTACTGGTTTCAGAGGGTCGGCTCATAGAACAAATCCGTTACTACAGCTACGATACAAAATGATGTTCGTATGACAGAGCAAGGTTTATGGTTATTCAAACCGCAAAACTTGTAAACGTATGTACACAACCTGATGGGCCATTATCAATGCCCAAACTTTATGTAGAGCATTGGTACTGTCAGCGACAGCTGTGGCTGGTGATTTTAAATACTGCTATTTTGGTATTTTCTTTGTCTGATGTACACCATTATAGGTAACATCAATTAGCACAGCTACAATAAATATTCACTAAAAGCAATAATACACCTCTTTGTATTCGTTAGTCGACCAGTTTCATCCTCATCGCAAAATTTATGGTGTTTGCAAACTATTTCATATTGCAAAGAAGTTTACTTGAATTTCCAGCTCGGAGAATGGACTGGGAAACATTCAACTTTCTGTTTATGTCTATATGTTTGTGAGCAATGTAAGTTGCAACTTTGTGTTTGTACTTAAATGGTTGGTTTATATGTATTGAGACAGCTGGTTGGTTTATATGTATTGAGACAACTGGTTGGTCTATATGTATTGAGACAACTGGTTGGTTTATATGTATTGAGACAACTGGTTGGTTTATATGTATTGAGACAACTGGTTGGTTTATATGTATTGAGACAACTGGTTGGTCTATATGTATTGAGACAACTGGTTGGTTTATATGTATTGAGACAGCTGGTTGGTCTATATGTATTGAGACAGCTGGTTGGTTTATATGTAATGAGACAACTGATTGGTTTATATGTATTGAGACAACTGATTGGTTTATATGTATTGAGACAGCTGGTTGGTTTATATGTATTGAGACAACTGGTTGGTTTATATGTATTGAGACAACTGGTTGGTCTATATGTATTGAGACAGCTGGTTGGTCTATATGTATTGAGACAACTGGTCGGTTTATATGTATTGAGACAACTGGTTGGTCTATATGTATTGAGACAACTGGTTGGTGTATATGTAATGAGACAACTGATTGGTTTATATGTATTGAGACAACTGATTGGTCTATATGTATTGAGACAACTGGTTGGTGTATATGTAATGAGACAACTGATTGGTTTATATGTATTGAGACAGCTGGTTGGTTTATATGTAATGAGACCACCGATTGGTTTATATGTAATGAGACAACTGATTGGTTTATATGTAATGAGACAACCGATTGGTTTATATGTATTGAGACAACTTGTTGGTTTATATAAATTGAGACAACTGATTGGTTTATATGTATTGAGACAACTGGTTGGTTTATATATGTTGAGGCAGCTGGTTGGTTTATATGTATTGAGACAACTGATTGGTTTATATGTATTGAGACAGCTGGTTGGTTTATATGTATTGAGACAACTGGTTGGTTTATATATGTTGAGACAGCTGGTTGGCTTATATGTATTGAGACAGCTGGTTGGTTTATATGTATTGAGACAGCTGGTTGGTTTATATGTATTGAGACAGCCGGTTGGTTTATATGTATTGAGACAGCTGGTTGGTTTATATGTATTGAGACAACTGATTGGTTTATATGTATTGAGACAACTGGTTGGTTTATATATGTTGAGACAACTGGTTGGCTTATATGTATTGAGACAACCGATTGGTCTATATGTATTGAGACAGCTGGTTGGTTTATATGTATTGAGACAACTGGTTGGTAAATTTCATATATTTCATATAAGTATGATAATTTTTAAAATTTCCCAAAAGACTACTTAGACTGTGTTGTCATTGTTGTTTGATCTCAAAACTATTTGCATTTAAGTCGATTGAGAGTCAGAAGTGGCAGAGTTTTTATATGGAGTTTGTTTTTAAACTAGGCTGTATACATAGACAGCTTACAGTTTTTGTGCCTACAGAAAATTCCAGGCCTACAATGGCATTGAAGTTGTATTATTTTTTTTCATGTTTAATAAGGCTACCACATATGAAATAAAGACGCTTGTAAAAAACAAATTTCACTCTTGAAATTTTACTTTCATTTTCTAAGAGAGTTAACGCCAAGTTTGATGTTTCTAAAAGTGCCTAGATAGACATTAGCACAGACACATGATGTTAGATGTTTTATAAAGTCACTGTAGCTTTATTTGTAGTCTTCAAGTCTATTAAGATGAACATGTTGAGGAAGTTGGTTATAATCTTCACTCTGACCTATTTACCGCATAAAAATAAGAAATCTCGTTTTTTTATACATAAATCGAAACGTAGAAAATCATTGTTCGTGTCTGCCCACTATGATACTGTGTGAGACTTTGGCAGTGGTTGATAGTTTACCCTCCCTTGTTAGCTACACCCCTACTCCCCACCCCGTTCTATCACCTATTCCATTGGTGCCTTGCCTTTTGTTCACATTAAATATGAGTTGTCTTCCCCTGGCAACTTGTTGAGGTATATAGAAAATTAACAAAAATATTACAATGATATGATGCCGGCTTTGCACCTACTACTTATAAGTAACAAGGTGACATAATACCCAGCTGGAGCACCACGAAGTGGTGTCAGGTGCTTCCACTTTATCTCCTTTACATTTACACATGATATATTTAAAGAATACTTCTGTACAACGCGTTTCTTTTTACTAGTTAGATTGTGAGTTCAACTTAGTTGTGTGGAAAATATGTAGAATTTATTGACTGGCTGTATTTGGAAATTTCCATGTAATGATTAATTAGTAACAACTTGAAATCGTTCACGCGACCATCAAGCAAACAGTATATCAAGTTTTCTGTCAGGTGCAGGCAGCTCAAATATATTAGACTAAGCTTCTTTCTGAAGAGGTAACTCAACAACTTTGGAAGAATTTCATCAATTACAGACAAAAGAAGACAATTTCAATTACTCAAATTTAATCAATCACCAGTCTAAGAGAAAAATTCAGCTGTTTTAGAAACATAAAATAATATCAATGATATACAATGTGTTCTAATTTTGAAAGAACAATTTTTTTTCCATTTCACACAATGCCATCGATAATTGTATGTAAAAAATGTTGAAAGACTATTAACAAAATTGAATGTACTTGGAAAGAAATTGTCCGGCGCGACTGACTAAAAATTTAGATGATACTTTGAAATGCCGGTCCAATATCTATATGTTACATTTCCTTTGATACGAAACAATAAAACTGCATTTTTCAATTTAGGAGTTGTCTCCATAATGAGAGCACAACTCTTGGTTAGTAATTTTACATGCATTAACAAAAACTTTGGGTACATTTTTCGATTTTGTAGCTGGAGTGAGCAGCAGAATTATCAAAAATGTGCCATGTTTCAATGCAAATGTGTTCACTGTTGGCAAACTTTATGAACATGATTTAGTAGCAAGCTTTAACCCGCATGTACATATAGCGATTACTAAGCGATTTGCTTAGCGATTGCGTGATTTTGCAACTTCTGCAATCGGTAGCATTTTATTTGAGGTTATCGCCAGGCTTTGATCGAGATCAAAAAATAACTAGCGCATTCCTTGATCAGCCAATCACAACGTAAAAAAACTTTATCCTTGTTTCCAATAGTGTATCACCCTATTCAGCGCTCCGATCTATCAATGGTCCTGTATATAATTGAAGGCTATGCTTTGTAACAACGAGTTTGACCGGAATTGCTGAGAAATAGGTGATGGTGAAAAGTTGCGCAACTTTGGGGAGGGACTTCCCTAATCGTTAAGCAAAATCGCTAGCACGATCGTTATATGTACATGAAGCATTACTTTGACCATGCCTGCCGCATAAAAGTTAAGTTTGGGTCGAGGGAATTGGTAGTAACATTTTATGCAATTTATTTGCAAAACTAAGTTGTACACACCCATTAATTGCAGTTTACATAAAAAGTGTACTCTGCATGAGACAACAACTCCCAATTTTTGGAAATTTTCAAAAAAGTTCTCTAGTAATCTTAATCACCAGACACCAGTACTATTTGTAATCATTTAGTTCTTTATATTTACTTATATTTGAATAGAACAAAGCGTCATTCCACCACTGCTCAAGTAGCTGTCTCTGGTATAGCTATACAAGAGTCTGCACCATATGTGACTCTATGGTAGCTATACAAGGGTCTGCACCATATGTGACTCTCTGGTAGCTATACAAGGATCTGCACCATATGTGACTCTCTGGTAGCTGTACAAGGGTCTGCACCGTATGTGACTCTATGGTAGCTATACAAGGGTCTGCACCATATGTGACTCTATGGTAGCTATACAAGGGTCTGCACCGTATGTGACTCTCTGGTAGCTATACAAGGATCTGCACCATATGTGACTCTCTGGTAGCTATACAAGGGTCTGCACCATATGTGACTCTATGGTAGCTATACAAGGGTCTGCACCATATGTGACTCTATGGTAGCTATACAAGGATCTGCACCATATGTGACTCTCTGGTAGCTATACAAGGATCTGCACCATATGTGACTCTCTGGTAGCTATACAAGGGTCTGCACCATATGTGACTCTCTGGGAGCTATACAAGGGTCTGCACCATATGTGACTCTCTGGTAGCTATACAAGGATCTGCACCATATGTGACTCTCTGGTAGCTATACAAGGATCTGCACCATATGTGACTCTCTGGTAGCTATACAAGGGTCTGCACCATATGTGACTCTCTGGTAGCTATACAAGGGTCTGCACCATATGTGACTCTCTGGTAGCTATACAAGGGTCAGCACCATATGTGACTCTATGGTAGCTGTACAAGGGTCTGCACCATATGTGACTCCACACAATGTACAGATTGACCAACATCACATGGGGCATGTAAAAATAGTATGCAATTAGCACAAACTTATGGGACGTTGTGTGATGGTAGCTGCTTTCATGCCTCTTTTCAACAAAACACATGCCAACAAGTATTTGCGCCAACATGGCCGCTCATGAAGAGTTGGAGTGGTTGCATTTGCCTCCCCACCAACGGAGAGTTTATTGCTGCTTTGTGCCCTTATCCACATCTATAAAATGCACTCAATTTAAAAGTAGTGTCTGATTGTAATCTAAGTTTTAGTGGACCGAAGTTAGCAAAAGTTAGTAGTTACTTAATGGTCAGGTATCAACACCAGAAAGCTATGTCTGAACCTACACTTCATATAACCACATAGCAGTCTTTTTTCTCTCTAGTTTGTCTATCTGTGGTCGCCAATGTCAATTGGCAATGTAAACGTCATTGCAATGCTTATAGGATGGTTATGAAGCATTTTCTTTTGTGTTCTATTGAAGTCTAATCACCTGATCAAATTACTCAAGTTTCATGCACACAACAACTAAAGGTTGTCTGTATTACCCATACAAACTATTTGAGCCTTAGCACAATCTATTGTTTGTACGGTGCATTGATCTTAGCCTTAATCTTTACTGCCTGCTGAAAGAAAACTGAAATATACAATAAAACTTTGCAATCTAATGTTTTTTTTAATTTGCATTTTATTTAATAAAATAACTTTTCATTTTCAATATATAATAAGACATGTTTCGGTGGTAAATCACATTTATTGCACCAAGAAATAAAATCAATTTTAAAAGCTTTCTCCAAGTAGAAGAATGGATATGAATGCCCACCTATACTATTTTATAAGTATGATAGTTTAGTAGTTGTAGCAATCATGAACAGCGTCAACGCTCTGAAACATTTTGCGCTGCTACTCATTCTACCTGTCGCTGCTCTGTTTGTTTACAACAGGTGAGAATGTACACACTTTATCTTATCATTTCAGCTGAAATTTTGGCTAACTGCTAGATTACAAATGGGAATGTAGAAAAAAACAAACGATATACCCCTCGGAGTGTCTCTTCAAGGAATGTTGGTAAGGACAGTGCAGCAGACTGCAGCAAAGTGCTGCATTCCGGAACTTGTTGAAATGATACAGCTTTGTTTATTGATGCCTGTTTTGCCGTAAATTCAAACCAACACCTTGTTTTCTTTCCCTCAGCTGTAAAAGTGTCTCACATAACAGTCTCAGTCAACTGGTGAATAAATCGTACACAATAGTTATGCTTTCTCAACATAGTTGAGTTTTGGATTGTATGACTGTTTAATAGTAAATTGGAAACAAATAAAATCATTCTTTCTCTGTGATCGACTTTGATTTATTTAGTATAATTATATAATTTTCCTTATTTTTTGTATTTTTAAAGTGAAACAAATGGAGCATATTACATAATACCAGATCTTCTGATAACTGATAAAGATCTGAATATGTCAAAATGCTTCATTCAAATCTGTTCGTCTTTGCAATTATTTATTTTGCACGCAGTTAGTTTTTACTCTATGAAAAATAATGGATGTATTGCTATCAAAATCGTTGATTCAATGGAGTATATGTATGTGTGATTGAGAGAGACATGATGGACAATGTCAATCTATCTCTAGAAATGGACAATTAATCAACACTTGTTTAAGCTCATCTGCCTTTGTACACGATTTTTCCACCACTTTTCAATTTTGCTCATGCGCTGCTTTACAGATGACAAGTAGAATGTATGCGAGCCAGTCATTTTCAAAAGAACACAGCGTAGTAGTATTACACAGCATTAGGCCTTCTTAGTATCTACTAAAATTGACTAGTAGGTAGGGATGAATAGGGACTAAAAGTTGTTGTACAAATATTTACATAAACATCTATTGATTAGAATAACATACAGTTGTGTAGTGAAAATTACTCGACTTTTATGTCTGTCTCAACAAAGTGCTAGAGCTCTTTGGGATAGAGAAAAATAGAATAAAATGGACCAGAATAACTGCAATTACACTTTTTATCCAAAATACTGATGTAGAGTTGTGCTGAGATGTTTCTCAAGCAATAAATCAAGTAAACATAATATTTAATAATGAAATTAAAGATATGCCAACTTTTACTACTTATCTTTGTTCATACAGGAAAACAATGTCGATTTTTTCATTGGAGAAAATTTCATGCTATAACGTTTTCTTACAAGTTCTATCGGCTATCATGTTTTTATTGTGAGACAGAAAGCAACTGTCTGTAAAATGCTCCTTAATTATTCATAATTTTCCCCTGTGACTGGCCAAAATATTCTTACTTTTGAGCTTCAGCTGATATTATTTAGAATAGTAATATCCAAAATCAAATAAACATTAGCGCAATGATAGCATATTCCAGTGCAACAATTCAGAGATTATTATATTCAACTACTGTGCCATCAATAGAATATTATTTGTATCTAATGTAGATACCATCAGCACATTGTCCATTGACTGTTATTGAGCAACTGTTTAGACCATTCACCGAAATACATTTATCGCTGAAAACTAAAATCAATTTTATGAAAAAGTGCCCTAATATAGTGTGCATATAATATTTACGACATTGTTACTTGACAATTGCTATGTTTGTATTCTGCTAGCAAACACATCAACAATTCATTACTTAGCTAGCAACTACATCAATGGCAAATCGATTACACTGGGCAAATATAATTACTACAGTCACCTGTTGTCTGTTCAGCATTTGCGGTCGTAACTTTGCTATCACGTTATTGAGGGAGAGGATTTCAAAATTTATATTTAATGATTCAATGTACAGAATCGTTTTATCCGCTTTTAAAATTCATTTTATTATGTTACTATGAAGCTATGCTCATTGCCATTTTGTTTCTATCCCCTAAATTAGGCTAGAAATATTGTTTGCTTCTACACAGTCATCACTTCAGTATGGGCACCTCCTTTCTCTACAACTGCTGTTTTATTGCTTGTGACCTGAAGCTTTCGCCAAAGTTGCCTTTTCCTCAATATTACTTTTTTCTTGTCCTTTGCTATGGCTGTTTGTGCAAGTCATTGCTATTAGGCTATTAATATTTGTTAATTAAAAATGACGGATAGAAGGCCAGCTGTTTGATCTATAAACATATCACAATGAACAAGAAATTTGTTTTGTCAATATCTTGAATATGCAAAGTGATGCTATTGAAATCAAACGCGAGCTGAATGGAGTAATAAGAGATAGTGAATAGAATAATGAGGGGTGGAGTTGTGCTAATCTTACGCATCTTGACATGCCTAACAAAGAAACTAAGTCAGCTGGTTGTAATGTGAATTGTTAAGAATTGGCAAGAATGAACGATACTTAAACCGCGTAAAGCAGTTACTAGTAAGAAGTTAGGTAGGTAGTTGGTAGTTGACTCCCAGTGCCTTTACACATTCTTAGAGTTCATCTTTATACACAACTATTCATTGACTAGTTGTGTATAAATAATATATCTATATATATTATGTACTTTATGGGCATTAATATCATTTTTAAAAATGCTCTTTCATAATGTGCCAAAACTTGAAACAAGTCAAAAGCAGGAAGCAATAGAAAATAAATAAAAAATAATAATAAAAACAAATGCACTGGGTAAGAGCTGATTCAAAAAAAATATTTATTGGTATTAAAAAAATATTAACATCAAATTGATTTGAAATTGACAGATTTTTCCTTTTCTTAGAGATAAACGCAGTTCATTAAACATGGTAGCTATAGTAGTTCCTAGTTTTGCTTGCATAGTGGCATAAACTTTTTATTATCGCGGAAATTATATGCGATGTATATACGTTACTAGTAATCCACATAAAAAAAATATTTGACCAACTTTAGAATTGGTTAACGGCTTAGTTGCTCATTTTTTATTTGACAAATAGACAAATACTAGGAATATTTTGTTGAAGTTTTTGAGCATCAGCGGCTATTTTTCTTTGGTAAAAATTTAGCTGTATTGTTAATCGTTAACATCTTCATATTAGTTTTTGCACCATTATTTATCATATTTTATCACTTTTGTTTTCATGCTTTGATCGTTGTTGTAGCTTCAACAGTTTGGATAAATTTAACCCTGTACCAGTTAAATTGATCTTACCTACAGCTGAACTCACACCAGAAGTGGGCTCATGTGAGCCCTCACAGCGAGTTACTCACTTTGTTATGACTAAAATCGAAAAAACTGGTTCATCGACTCTATTTGCAATCTTTGCTAGATTTGTACTGGAGAACCAAGTTAATAACATACTTCTGCAGAAAAGTATGTTTCATGTCAATTGGCATGATCCGAGAGGATCCAGTAAGTACTTAGATATTTATAAATCTGTAAGAGAAAATTTTTGTTGGTGCTATCAACGGTAACATAGGATTTTCCATTTTATTGTTTCCACCAGCTTGTTACATTTGTTGTTTGACCAGAGTCATAAATGTAAAAGAAAACATTTTTTGAAAAAAAAAACAGGTTTCCATGTCGGAGTTGTGCTCTTTTTGCCAGTGACTGATATAATTTATTGATTACCTGTTCTAACCAATTCTTTTTAGTAATTTTGCTGTACCAATTATTTGTTTGATTTTCTTTATATTATTCAACCCTGTGATAATATTAATAATGTTTAAAAAAGATAATGAATAATTTTTTTTTCATTAACGAATGATAACTCTACTTGGAACTGTTTTTATTATTATTTTTTTATTGCTGAAAGTTGTAACAATTTTTATTTTTTCAACATAATTTGTTGTGTACTGACAACAAGCTAGTTTGCACTGGTTTTGATTGTATTGCTGTTGAGAATTTGTTAGAAAAATATTGACAATTCTGAGCAGTGTATAACAGTCAGTGAAGCCTAGCACTCACACTAGGCCGATTTAAAACTGCAACATTTTCGGTTTTCAAAATTTTTTAGTGTTTGCTTGGTGAGCATACTTTTGATTTGCTTTTATTTGAACTTTTACATCTTGAAATGTATATTAAATTCTTTTAAGGAGTTGCCCTCTCCAGCGAGGTGATTCCTATAAACGCAGTTTGCGCTGCACAAGGACTGCATAGGACTATAATGCAATTTTTCAGAATTTTGGCTTGTTTGTATAGAAGTAGAGCCTCACAACTATTAGTATTGTGAAGAGAATTCTGTGATTGCAAAAAATTGAGATTACAACAAGTTTTAATTTATTTGAAGCTGCTTTTCTCAAATCAGTATTTTTTTTTTAAATTTTGATCAAGTCACTATTATGCACACACTGGCCTTCATTTGGCGGTGTTTTGTGCTTGAAATCAAACAAATTAATTGTTAATTTTTTGTGTCAAAAAAAATAATTTTAGATAAAAAAATTAGTTAATAATATTAGTGTAGCTTTTTAGCAATAGGCTATAAAAAAATACATTGTTGAAGTTATATTTCTGGCGTGGTTTTTTTTCCAACAATGATAATAATTAGATTTGAAGGACTTGCTATCTTTTTGAGAAAAAAATTAAAATACATTGAGTAATA